>JAIGNY010000085.1:0-87500 GCA_020152595.1 Chiridota heheva | reverse complement strand
CATTGTTAATAGCAAGAGGTACCTCATTGCTTTATGGCACATTTTCTTTCAATTAAGGTCAACTTAATGCAACCTGTCCATAGATTTTTAAGACATTACAAATTTGCAGAGTATTCTGGAACCTCACCATTTGGTAAACTTAGAATCTTGGAGCTTAAATGATTACTTCAGGGGTCCAGCAAATTTAAGTTATATAATAGAGGACTTTACAGAAACAAATTAGCTAGATATATGTTAAGGAGATATCTGAGTTAAAGTTTGGCATAATTTGTGTAGAAACGGCTGAAATCAGACTAGTGATGTCATAGCCTCAGATTCATCAAAGTCGTTATGTATTTTATCATATTTTGCTCTGCGATTTTATGGCTTCAAAACCATGGCACATGTCTAAAAAAGTAGTAAAACTGAATCTAGGAAGGTATTTATAATATAACGCTGAAGAAAGTTCCAGGAAAAATAAATAAATGTAAATAGTGAAAAAAATTACATAAACTTTCTTAAAAATGCATTAACAATTGTTAAGAATGTGAGTATGAAAAAACAAACTTTATATAGTAGACTTACTACATTAATATTTTCTACACCGATAAGACAGAGCTTTAAACTTGAATATCTTCGTAACAGAACAAGATTTTTGAACTACGTATGTGACATATCTCTTTAACTGGATAAGATTTTTGAATGTTTTCTTCACCATTTCGTGTTTTTTTTGAAGTTCTCTTTCATATAAGATGGACATGTTTGACCCCTGAACTAATCCTTTAAATAGTGTTTATTGCATGATAATCATAAGGTACAACCACCCATACCTCCTCATCAATACTGATCTTCAAGGAAGATTCCAGTTGTTCTTCAAAATCTTTTGTAGCAGCAGAGCTAACAAAGCTGGCAGCAGGTTGGGGCATTGGCATAAGCATAGTTCTTGGTCCAGCCTGGTTGGGTATGTCATTGCATGGTGAGGTTGCGATAACTGGAAGAGAAGAACAATAACATGAAGTCATGGCACCTGGAATGGGATTATTAGTAGCCAAGTAGAAGGAAAGTTCACTTTTCCCTAGTGGTTGACATGCTGCTCATCAGGGGTATCAGTGGTATTATCAAGGGTCAATATGCATGGGACCTGTACCCCCCCCCCTCATCACCCCTTTCCCTCGCCACACACACACACACCCATCAGCGGAAAATAAATATCAATTTATTGGTTAAAATTGTATCTCTTGTCATGGAGTATGGCCCCTTGCTGGCAAATCAAGGACGTGCAGAAAGAGAGAAAGGAGAAGAAAAATGTGTTACTTCAGTTGTATTTTGTTGTGTGTGTGAAGGGAGGGTGCGGAGGGGGGGGGGGTTGACAAACTTTACATTTTGGAAATTCTCCCTTAAAATTTTATGACCACTTACCTGTTAAAGATACAGATGTCTGCAGAGCTGGTTCCACTGGTAAAGAATGGTGTGATACCAACTGCCTATTAGAAATAGACACTGATCCCGAAGGGAACAGTGGAACAGATGAGATAGGCGGTATGATGGTTGGACCCTCTGATGAAGTAGTCTGTGTCATGAAAGACGGGCCAGTAGATACAGCGACAGAATGAGTTGTGATCATACATGATGACCCGAAAGTCTTTCTCGCCTGGCCAGGTGTTGCAGTAGGAACTGGCACACGCATAGTGGTTACAGGCATACCGAGTGAAAGTGGTTGAGAAGAATTGGTCGATGGCGTTATTGTAGTTGTTGTAGAAGTTACTGTGGCTCCACAAGTAAAAATAAATGTTGGTGCTTTCAAGGCGGATTTATCAAGAACAGATACGGATGCTATTGTTCTGAAAGAAAACACAGAGGACTGAGTAGATGGTAATGCTGTCATGGAAGAAGATGAAACCAACATTGATGATGTTCCAAACTTCCGAATAAAATTGTTGCGGGTTTTCAGCGTGGATGGTGTTCCGAATAAATTTGTTGCGGGTTTTGTTGATGGTCCATCTAAACTGCATAAGGTTGTCTTTAGCGATCCAGTTAGTGTTGATGAAGGCATAATTTGGAAGGTTGAGGAGAAAGGGACTACCTGAGGCTGTTCATTGAGTTCAGATTGTGAAGTAGAACGTGACAAGTTTAACAATCCATCACATGTCCCAGCAGATTTGATGGAAAATATGGCCGCCACTGTGGATGCAGACGTTGATCCAGTTTCTCCAGATGTTGACCCCAATGCAGGTGGTGAAGAACAACCCTCGGAACTAAGACCAGAGCTATCGAAACTCTTTCTACAAATTCTTGAACCAGATCCACTGTGAACAGCTCCTCCCTTGCCGAAGCCAAAGTAGTTACAACAGAATGGAGTACAAGAGACATCGTCAGCCTGACTGAATGAAAACGGAGTTAATGACTTTGGTTGGTACGGTGTGGTTGGTTTTGCTATGTGTTTTGGAAATGAGCATGTTGATTTTGTTGTCACTGATGGGGGTGAAGATATTGATTTGGTAAAAGTGAATAAAAAATGATCACTAAATGTCGTTCCAAAGACGTGAGATGGAGGTTGAACTGAACTTTTCCCCAACGATAATGATGGTTCTGATGTCATAGGAGAAGCGTAAGAGAGAGCTGATTCACTTGAGGTAGTCATAGCAACCAAGCTTGGAGATGATACATAATCAGACCGTGGTGTCACATGTGACTGAAAACTAAAGGATATTGTTGTAGTTGCAACTGTGGCACTGCTTGGATTTAAAGATGGAACAACAGGGGAAGAAGGGCTGGTTTCCTCCATTTGGTGCCAGTTTTGCCGCAGGTCTGCAAATATAAATATAAAGAACATTTGCTAATAATATAGCATTGAATAAACTTACCATATACATACCATCGAAAAGCAAAATGCTTTCGTTTTATGGAATAACGAATGAAAGGAAAGATTCATACAGTCATAACACAACATATTTGGTAACTTGAATATGTCAAAGAATGCCCATTATTACGGATGTGGTATCCTGTTTCTTCCATGGGTCATATTTTCTAAGGGATTCAGTTCACCATGTGGATCCAAGCTCTCTCTATATCTGTAGATAACTATACTTTTCATGTAATAAATGACAATTTTTTGAAATAAAATCAGTTTATTCCCCTGCCCCAATACTGCTTGCTTTCTGCCACCAATAACATGTTTCTATGTCTTCAATGAGCTAGTCATCAATATAAATAAGTGATCAACAGTGGTATCACTATTGGGGATGGGAAATTTTCTCCCTCGTGAGATGGCTTTTTCTCCATTATCCCTCAGGAAACTGTGTACGCGTGACAACCTCTTAACCGATCTGTAGGCATACTATTGAAATATTAATGCACATTTTTTCAATAAGACAAAGCTTCCCCTCTCTTGCACCACACCCCCCCCCCCTCCCACCCTCTTCCAAGCAAAATGTTTGATAGCTACAAGTTATTCATTTGGTTATAGGCTGTTACACAAGACGGAAACGGGTCGTTTCTTTCTTTTCGTTTACAGTTGAAGACACCATCACTATAAGAATGTTTGGTTCATACGCTTGCGATAACTGTGCAAAACGCTTTGAAAAATCACACATATTTTGCACTTCAAACTTTATAACTAATTCTCTCTGAATATTTTGTTCCATGTCAACCGGTATGAAAACTTGAATTCATTATCTATCGTTTGAGACCATTCCAAACCAGAAGTACCTGCTTTGTAAACTAAGAAAAATGTTGTTTTTTTTTTTTTTTTTTTTTTTTTTTCAATGAGAGCGCAACTGAGCAACATCGCAAGGTTATCGCCGCTTTGACCTTTGTAACTTATAAATGCAAGTATTTAAAAGTCCATTTCACACGGCTTGACACATATATTTATTTACCACATATAAAATCCAACGTGATTGGTGCGAAAAAGAGCCCGTACTTTCCAACAAATAGAAATCGATGAAAGAAAACATATCGCGTCCGCTTATGTATCCCTATATTTTAATTCTAACGTAATCTTAGCACGCCCGTACTACTACTACTGTGTGCGGAGGGTTTTCTGTTGTCTGTGTATTGTAAACATGCTGTGAAGAGGCGATAAGCGTTTCCAATGTCGGATTTTGGTTTATTTTCTTCCATTTTTAACAGTTTTCTTGTATATTTTGTTACACTGAAATGTATTCTTACTATATGACTGTATTCATCAAATATTAAACATTATCTGGCTGAAATATTATCGACAACAATCATGAATAGTGCAAGAGCGAGGCATAACGACAACGTTAATGCATGATTATAATACCAAAAATTAAGAACTAGGCTATGTATTAAACTTTCGTATGAATTAATATCTGTATATTATATCCTTAAATAAACTTCTTTATATCTGTTCTTATCACTGCATTCTTAAAAATTGCTTTCTATTTAGCACAAGTACAGACATGTATTAAAGAAAAATAAGTTATTTTTTTTCTTCATAATGCAAACTTTTGAACTGAAGTTGTGTGTGCATTAAATTTCGTTAAATTTGTTTTGCTTCAAAAATATTTCATTGAAACTGGCTAGTTGTTAAATAAAATGTTGTCTAAAGTTCCATTCCACTTCACTTGGCCTACATCCCACATGCGGCATGCTATGCCGTCAAACATAGCAAGCCGTCCAACCTTCTTCTACATGCCGTCCTACCCTCTCCATGCTGTCCCGCCCCTCTCCCATATTCCATCTCAGCCTTTGACGGTCACTAATATTATCAAGAGTGACAATACTGGCTATTACCACGCTTCGCGTAAACACTCAAATTTGTGAAACCACATAATACTTTTGTATGATAAATATACACCATGAACCGCCTTTCACGTGTGCTGATAAATCCATATTATTTCGACCTCAAAGAAAATCTTAACGAACTTGGCCTCCACTGCGTGCAAACTAAAAGTATTCAACTGTTTCAATGACCTAAAACCAACCCGCATAATAATGGTACAATCCAAATT
This sequence comes from Chiridota heheva, assembly GCA_020152595.1. NCBI lineage: Eukaryota > Metazoa > Echinodermata > Holothuroidea > Apodida > Chiridotidae > Chiridota > Chiridota heheva. Next base: position 82,545 of record JAIGNY010000085.1, on the reverse strand, counting down.
GTTTCAACTTTATTTATAGTTTCCGTAACACATCACAGCTAGTTCCGCGAATTTTTTCCTTGTGCGCGGTTTAAGGTGAAACATTCCCTTAAATAAACATATATTCTTTAAGAAAAAAAACTCTTAATTAAGCATGGAAATATTAACTGCATGGGATAATTAACCTCATCCATTTTCATAGGATTTGGATAAATCTGTGATCATGACTACACACATACAAATTTGTGCTTATATGAAGACATTCATGACTGCATACATGAAGATTTGTGCTTAGTTTTTCTTCATTGTTATCAATGAAAACTGAGACATAACCTCCCCCCACCTACCCACACACACACACCCATACGTGTGTAGACCCTACAACTGGTGACGTATCCATAATCCTATATAACTGGTGACCACTTACTCATACATGTGTACACCCTACAACTGATGACGTGGCGTAATCCTATACAACTGGTGACCGATCAATATACAACACACATATGGGATGGCGGTATTAGGTTACACTCGTATTTTTAACTTATCCTATTTAACAGGTGACATGTGCCGAAATGTAGTGTTTTAGTCATAATAGTTTTTAAAACAGCCATTTTTAGAACTAAAAACAACCGAGGACATCATCGGTTGTGTGCGTGTCATCGCTTTGAAGGTGTGTAAACATACGAATGTCATCAGTTGGTGGGTCTAAACCCACCCACCCATACACACAAGCACACACAGACACTCAGACAGTCCGCTTTGCTTACAAGAATGTCGCTTAATCAGTCCGGTAGCATGCCTATTAGTTTTTGGGAACATAAATGTTCCTATTAATGGGAACATTTTGCTACATGGAAGCCGCCATTTTGTGATATTTCCCGTGATTCTTTGCTATCCTAACGTTAAAGCCTTATGCACTATTACGTTTTTCAAATTTGAAATACGTCTGGGAAAAATATATTTACTAGGGGAAAATTAAAACTTGTGAAAATACCATCGTTACTGTCATGGCTACAACTTGTCCACTCCCATTTCATATGTTCACCACGCCGTTTTCGAAATATTAAATCAAATAGACAATAGAGCTAGGCTTTTCGGCGCGAAACGGCCATTTTGTGAATTCAAATGTTTTTCAACACAATGATTTTTAATATTTCAAGTACATAAATCTGAAACTATGACATTTTATTGCAACATCTGAACAATATGGCTGCATGACTTCAATATTCTCGTGTGTTATAAATGTTCCTATTAATAAGCATGCTGCCGGACTGTTAATATGTCATATCGTTCATTAATATATACTGTATGATTACAAATCCGCGTCAGGGCTAACAAAAACTCAAGTTTTGGGGCTTAAAATTTTGCGTTAGGGTTAAAAGAAATCAGTGTTTCACCTAAAAATGCACGTTAGGGTTTAAAATTTCACAATTTAGGTCTTAAAATTCTGCATAAGGCTTAAAAGAAATCAGTGTTTGACCTAAAAATGCACGTTAGGATTCAAAATATTACAGTTTAGGTCTTAAATATCTGCGTTAATATTACAATATTAATGTTAGGCTTAAAAATGCGAGTTAAGGTTGGAAAATTTAGTATTAGCTTACAAACCCACATTAGGCTTTAAAAATTCAAGCCTCAGCTTAACAATTTCGGCCACATTTTAGCCCCAAAACACATTGTTTCTTATATTATTTTACTTTAAAACGTATGCGGAGGAGTGGTGTGGAAGATGAGGGGAGGGGGGGAAGCTGCGTTAGCCCTTAACTTGCTGTATCCTTAAATATTTATGTTTATAACATGAATCTTTCAAAAAGTTTGCAAATATCACGTGATCTGTACTTAGTACGGAACAAGCGAAATATTACATTTTTAAAGGAGAAAAAGACATCTTTTCTTCAATCCAATAATTTTCACAGTATGATATGATGACATTTTTCGAGATTTTTATAAATATAAATTCTTGCCATAATGTAAATCGCACCAAACTTTTACGAAAAATTCAAAATATGCAAGCATTTTGCGAAATCTTTAAGATGCATAATTATCACGTGACGACAGCAAAACATAAAGACCTGGCCTAAAAATTGATTTGTTTTTTTCTTAAGATTTTTAACAGTTTAAACATATTTAAAGACGCCCAATTGTCACGTGACGGCAACAAATAACTACCCGCCATGAAAGAAAAAAAAAAAACCGTTCCTTATAGTTTAAAGAGACAATCTCGCCTCAGTTATGTTCGTAAAATTGTGATATTCATACCTTCATGCTACATACGGGTGTGGATTGTTTCTATTTAAGTAAGTATGTACAGTGTGCATGGTCACTTCCGCGGCATGTATTGATTGGTTGTCCTTAATTAGGTAAGACCAATCAGAAACGCTGACTGTTATTGTATATTACTGCACATGAGAACACACTATCTTGCCTTTAAGATTTTCAAAATTCAAAAATATGCAGAAATTACAATCTATGTCTTGAAGAACCAATTTAAAAACTGTGAACAATATCTGCGCAGGAATGACAAATCAATTAATTCACTTTTTGAAAATTTCTTCTGGTATCTATTGAGACTGATTTGTAGCCAAATATCCTTTCAAAACTGAGATGTTTATACAAATTTCACTTACCTATAATAATCAAGAATGTTTCAAAAACCTTAAAATATGCCCAATTTTCACATGAAGGCAGTTGACCTGCCGAAAACATTTTCTTATTTTTATAATTTACAGAATTCAAAAATATTAAAAGATGCACAATTGTTACGTGACGGCGACACATAAAGACCTGCAACAAAAGGTCAAAAATATTAATCAATCTATTATTTCTTCATATTTTCATCATTTAATTTGAGGTGCCTGCTGCTTTAAGCTGGCGAAGACCTATCGCGGGATAAATAGGCCTATGAATATTGTGGGATCAACACGTTTCTTCACATGTCACTCTCCGACCAATTCATACTTAGTGTAGTGCGTGGCTACATTTCACCGTTGTCTCTCATTCGCTAAGCCCACGTAACTTTTTTTCGACAGAAAATTCAACCAATCATTCCCGCATCCTGTGATTCTTGGACATGGCGTGATCTCTATAGTTTTCAATCCTTTTTCTCCCATACTTTGCATTTCCCGCCCAAGCATTTAGTATTAAAAAAAAGATCCCCCACCACCCCCTCTATCTCCCATTTTCTCCACATCTACAACTTCCAGCAACACACCAATTGCCTGCAATCATGCTCCACGCGGGTAGGCGTGATCCTCATCCCATTACCTCGCCCCGCCCCTTCAATGGACGGGCAATAACAGTTGCAATCGCATATCCCCCGTAATGAGGCGCATGGACAACATTTGGCCTGGCGTGAACAAAGGCACTTTTCCAATGGGACCACATTCCCCCGTACATGGGATGGCAAACATCGCCATTTTCCTACTATTGGGTCAGTAATTAAGGGGAATTTTTGAGAATATATGCTATCAACAAATTAATTTAGCATTAATCACGGAAGGTTGTAAGGTGTAATTCACGGCAACTAATTCTTGTAAGCGTGTGTGCACTTACACTGAGATATATGAGTATATATTGCTGCTACCAACTTTCCAGGCTACCGTATAATATATGGCAAAACCGATGTAATGACCGATTGGTTTAATCCTTAAAATCGGCTTTCAGACAAAAGATTTGAAAAAATGGGAAAGAAAGAACGGTTAAAGGTGAACTAGACCCATATTTCAGGGTGTCTTTTTGGTATTTTTTTCAAATCTTCATTTACCTGTTTTACCTCCCTAAGTGAACAAATTGTATTGTTTATGAATCTCAGAAAACTTTACTCGTATAAATATTTGTGTTAGAGAAGTTTTGAGGCTCTCTCAAAGGATCGAAAAACATTTGTGAGTCTCTGGGAAATTATGTCCTAACTTTTCAGTGTAGTAGTACCCCTTTAATATAATTGAACGAGATTACATGAGGTCACGATGCAGATGTCAAATGTCAATGAATGGAGGAGAGACGCGGGGAAATTTTGAATATTTGCTATTCTGGATTTAATCAATGCACTTTGAAGACGTCTGAAGCTTGCTGTCTATTAGAAGGGAAAATCAACCTCTTCGGAAAAGGTAATAAATGCTTAAATAATTTGTTATTATATCATAATCTAAGAAAGAATGAGTTACCATGTTTATTCACTGTGACTTACATGTGGTTTCCCTGGAATATGCCTAAAAAAAGTGAAATACCAGTAAAATGTTTTTTGTTATCATAGTTCTGAGTATTAGGCCTAATTAACGTTTATTGACAAATATCTTTGATTGTACTAATACAGCCTTTGATTCCCTCGGTTGCAAAGTTTTTGTTTCCCTAACTGTATTTTGAAATTCGTAGATTAATAACAAGAATACAGTAGGCTATAATAAGGCAGGGCCGTAGCTAGCGGGGCACCCAGATCTACCATGCCCATGTTTATCATATTTTGCCCTCTAGAGGTTTGTGCTATAAGGACAACATCCGTTAAATTTACTGATGCAGTTTTGTACAAAGTCGCATACTTTTTGCCTTAGACCTATACACTGTCGATCAGATCAAACTGAAAACCCATATTCTCCATAAAGCAATTTAACACTGTGATTTTAACTTACAGAAATTACCCATATTCTCCGTCAAGCGATTCAACACTGATTTTAACCTTAAATTACCCATACTCTCCATCAAGCGATTTGACACTGATTTTAACCTTGAATTACCCATACTCTCCATCAAGCGATTTAACACTGATTTTAACCTTAAATTACCCATATTCTCCATCAAGCGATTTGACACTGATTTTAACCTTGAATTACCCATATTCTCCATCAAGCGATTTAACACTGATTTTAACCTTTTCCATTTTTTCAGAGACAGCTGTCTGTTAGGCGGGACAATGTCAATGAATGCAGCAAAGTGAGTTTAAAAAGCAAAAAGACGCGCAAAATTTTGATCATTTGTTATTCCGGATTTGTTCATGGCACGATCGGAGACAGTCTGCAGGGCAACCAGGCTGGGAAAATCAACCTCTTTTGGAAAGGTAATGCCTTTTTGTTTTAAATTTATATATATATTTTTTAAATTTATATATGAATATATATATATATATATATATATATATATATATATATATTATATATATATATGTATATATAATATATATATATATATATATATATATATATATATATATATATATATATATATATATATATATATATGTATATGTATATATATATATATATATATATATATATATATATATATATATATATATATATATATATATAATAAAAACATATATATATAAAAACATATATATATATATATATATATATATATATGTATATATATGTATATATTATATATATATATATATATATATATAAATATATATATAAATATATATATATATATATATATAAATATATATATATATATATATATATATATATATATATATATATATATATATATATATATATATATATATATATATATATATATATATATATATATATATATATATATATATATATATATATATATATATATATATATATATATATATATATATATATATATATATATATATATATATATATATATATATATATATATATATATATATATATATATATATATATATATATATATATATATATATATATATATATATATATATATATATATATATATATATATATAGTATGATCTAAGAATGAATGATTTATTATGTTTTTATGAATGGTTTTTTTTAAGAAATTTGAAAAATATGTAGGCCTAAGTGTTATTTTTCTAAAAAGCATTGGATATGTTAGAAAAGTGTACAGAATCTAGTACTATAATTACTAGTATGAGCAAAAATAAATTTCTTCAAAATACCTTAACAATTGTTGACAATGTGAGGAAGAGAGTGCCAACATTATACAGTTTACTTATTACACCAGCTTGACTATTCGAAGAGTAGTAGATTCTGCTACCTCCTGCGTCGGTGTGGGCGTCCGGTAAAGTTTTGGTTAAAGTTTTCATAACTTAAGTTATGAATGGTGTACATTCGTGTTACTTGGCATATGGGTAGACGACATGGGTACTGATCAAATGAGCATGATTGGAGGGTTGTGTGTGCATACTAATTAGCTTAATTGCATAACAATGAAAATGTTTTTCATGTTTTGGTTTAAGTTTTTTGTTAGAAGTTTTTTGTTAAAGTTTTCATAACTTATGAACGGTGTACATTCATGTGACTAGGCATGGGGTAAAGGACATGGGTACTGTTCAAATAAGCATGATTGTGCATACTAATTTGCTTATCTGCATAACAATGAAAATATTTGTATCTATGATATATCTTTAATTAAAGTAGAAGTGGGGATTTTGTTTGCACAAATGATCATACATGTAAAGAGCATTGTCTACACTTAATGGTAAGATGTAATGGGCATGTTAATTAAGTTGTTTGCATAACAATATACTTTCGCATAAAATATTTAACTTTAGATAATAACTTGGTATACTTGTTACAGGGATAGAGACCATGGGTACTGTTCAAATGAACATGATTTGGGGTTGTGTGTGCATACTAATCAGCTTATTTGCATAACAATGAACATATTTGTCAAATTAAAGTTTTGGTAAAAGTTTTTAGTTAATGTTTTTTTTTTTATAACTGGTCTATATGGTTCATAAGATGGAATGGCATATGGGGCATAGGGTGGGACGTCATATGGGAATTGATTGGGATGAAAGGTAAAGAGTGGGATTGCGTATAATGGAATATCATGTTATGAATGGTGTACATTCATGTAACTTGGCATAGGGGAACTGTTCAAGTGAGCATGATTGGGGTTATGTGCATACTAATTAGCTTATTTGCATAACAATGAAAATATTTGTATCTGTGATATCTCTTAAATTAAAGTGAATGTGGGGATTTTGTTTGCACAAATGATCATATATGTGAAAAGCATTGTCTACACTCGATGCTGAGGTGAAGTGTGCGTAATAATTAGGTTTCTTGCATAATAATAGACTTTCGTACAAAATGTTTAACATTTATGAGCGCATAACTTAAGTTATGAATGGTGTACATTCATGTAACGTGGCACATGGGTAGAGGACATGGGTACTGTTCAAATAGGCATGATTTGAGGTTGTATGTGCATACTAATTGACTTATTTGCATAACAATAACAATATTTGTATCTATGATATCTCTTAAGTTTAATTGGAAGTGGAGATTTGTTTTACACAAATGATCATATATGAGAAAAGCATTGTCCACACTCAATGGTGAGGTATAGTGTGCATATTAATTAGGTTATTAGCATAACAATAGACTTAGGTACAAAATATTTAACCTGAGATAATAACTTGTTATTTGGTGCAGTGGTAGAGGGCATTGGTACTATTCATTTGAGCATAATTGGGGGGTTGTGTGTGCATAATAATTAGCCTATTTGCATAGCAATGAAAACATTTGTATATGTTGTATCTCCTGAATTAAAGTGGGTATGATGATTTTTCTTAAACAAATGATCATACAGTATATGTGAAAGGATTGTTCACACTTAATGGTGAGGTATAGTGTGCATTTGCTGCAATATGTTTGACCTGAGATCAAAAATATATGGCTTACTAACTTCACATTTTTAGTTTTGTTATGATATTGACATTCCTGACATGAATAGCAATCAAAAATGTGTATTCTCATGAACAAAGAAGCAAATAAAAGTGTCCTCGATTCTAAAGAATGTTTAATTAGGGGTTTGGGAAATATAAACAATAAGCAGGATGTGGGGTAGAAGATGACATGATGATAAAGTAGCTGAAGGAATTAGGATGAGGTCATGTGAGACAGGGTCGAATTGTATGTTATGGCAGGGTGCGGTGGGATGTTGGTCAGGATGTGTTGGTAGGTTAGACATGGTGGATTGGCATGTAGAACAGGATGGGTTGGCATGTAGAACAGGGTGGGTTGGCATGTGGAACAGGGTGGGTCGACATGTGGGACAGGGCGAATGACATGTGGTGGGATGTCATCTGGATTTCAGTTGTGATGGCATATAAGACTTGCAAGTGGTGGAATGACATACAGTATCTGGTTTTCAGGTGTGATTGCATGGAGTATAGACGTGGGATGACATTTGGGACAGATTGGGATGTAATGTGGGACAGTCTGGAATATGCATTATTATAGCGGTGAGGGGATTTGTATCTACCCCACTTGCAACATCAATCTCTCCATCAAGCATATATTCTTAACCTGTCCCCTCCACCAGAACTCCAGATCTCTTCTCTCCTCACTCTCCTATTAATTCGAAAACAATTCTTCCTCAAACATCAACTTCCTCCGCAACAACAGAACAACAACCTCTTCCACCACATGTAATACCCTCCCCTTCTACACCTAACCTTATACACCCCTTTCTTTTCACCTAAATTTTTCTCCCATTTTAGCTTTTCTTCTTTATCTCCCTTACATCTCCTCACTATCCTTACTCTTACACCATTATTTATTTACACCCTCTTGGCATATTTGACTCTGACTGTCGTGGTGCCGTTAAACATCAACAAACCAAATCAAACCTTAAATAAATTATGCAAATTGATAGAAATTGAGACATAGTAATCAAGTTAACCTATTGTTTTTTAATACTTCAACAACGTTTTAAATCTCTATCATACCTTTATTAAAATTTAGCAGGAGAAAATAGTCTTGATTTTCAGTGACTGACCTTTTTTAAGAGAAAGCATAACTTTAAAAATATTCAGCATTCTTATATACATCAAAACTCTTGCATATATATTAATTATATTCTATTTTTTTTTTTCATATGTTTTAATTAGCCATGTATCGGAAACTACGGGTGCGTTTGACATAATCAAAAGACATTCTGTTCAGCATTTAAGGATCTTGGTGATGAATACAACATCTCTATTTGTTCATATACACCATCTAAATTTGTTCTATAACACATCATGCTAAGATCCAACATGCTATTATTCATAGTTTTTATCATTAGTATTTTTGCTGTTGAAAATCTTCATAGGTTTTTTAATATGGAATGTAGAATGCAATGACATGTCGGTCATTAGGTCATAGATGGTGGGATGGCATGTGGATCACAGGTGGGGTGGCATGCGGATCATAGGTGGGATGGCATGTGTATATAATAGGTGGGGTGGCATGTGGATCATAGGTGGGATGGCATGTGGGTCATAGATGGGGTGGCATATGGGTCATAGGTAAGATGTCATTCGGTCATAGGTGGATGGTATGTGGGTCGTAGGTTGAATGGCATATGGGACGTAGCTGAGATGGCATGTGGGTAATAAGCGGAATGGCTTATGAGGCGTAGCTGAGATGACACGTGGGTCATAGATGGGATGGTATGTGCGTCATAGATGGGATGGCATATGGATACAGTTCGGGGGACGGTATTGGACAAAGGGTGGGTTTGTGTATAAGAAATTGGGTGAGATAAAATGTGGGACATAGGGTAGAATGGCATATGGTACATATAATGTGATGGCACACATGATACATCACATTGGACACGTGATGGGAGGGAGAGTTGGGTGGTCTATATGGTGTATAAGATGGAATGGCATATGGGGCATAGGGTGGGATGTCATATGGGAATTGATTGGGATGAAAGGTAAAGAGTGGGATTGCGTATAATGGAATATCATATGGGACATCGCGTGAGTTGGTATATGGGACGAAGTGGGATGGCATGTGTGAGATGGTGGATATGATGGCGAGCATGTAGAAAACAGAGTGGGTTCTGAGGCACCGCATTGTATGGAAAATGGATGGGATGGAATGCGAGGCACAGTATTGCATGGCATATGGGAAATGGATGGATGGAATGCGAGGCACATTATTGTATGGCATATAGGAAATGGATGGGATGGAATGCGAGGCACATTATTGTATGTCATATGGGAAATGGATGAGATGGAATGTGAGGCACAGTATTGTATGGCATATGGGAAATGGATGGAATGGAATGCGAAATGGATGGGATGGAATGAATGAGGCACAGTATTGTATGTCATATGGGAAATGGATGGGATGGAATGCGATGCATCAGTGGATTGGAATGGCATTATTGGGAAATGGATGAGATAGAATGTGATGCACAGTATTGTATGTCATATGGGAAATGAATGAGATGGAATGCATGGCATATGAGGATGGGATTGAATGCACAGTATTGTATGGCATATGGGAAATGGATGAGATAGAATGCGAGGCACAGTATTGCATGGCATATGGGAAATGGATGGGATGGAATGTGAGGCACAGTATTGTATGGCATATGGGAAATGGATGGGATGGAATGCGATGCTCAGTATTGCATGGCATATGGGAAATGGATGAGACGGAATGTGATGCACAGTATTGTATGGCATATGGGAAATGAATGAGATGGAATGCGAGGCACAGTATTGTATGGCATATGGGGCATAAGGTGGGTTGGGTGTTACATAGATTTGAATCACGTATACGCGCATAGGGAGCAACGACATGTGTCACGTATGGTGGCTGCGTCGATGATGAATGTGAAATGGGCTGAGATGGGAATGAGATGGGCAATAGGCAATAATAAAGTGGGGGGGGGTGCATGATAATGGATAGAGGGTTGGATTGCTATACGAAAAATGGGCGAGTATAACGTAAGACAGGGTGGGATGGTATAGTGGGTGTAATGGCGAACGTGTATAAGACATAAAGTTTGCTGTCATATGGGACATAATTTGGGGTGACGTATGGGACAAGGGTGGTATGACTTATGGCGTATAGCATGGAATAGCATATGAGGCATAATGTGAGATGGATGGCATACAGTACATAGGTTGAAATGCCATGTGAAGCATACTGGCATGTGGGACATGTATGTTGAGCATAAATGGCAGATAAAAATTACTGGATAGAGGATGGGATTAAAAGAGAAAGGGTGGGATATCATGTGGAACATGAAGTGGGTTGGCATAAGAGACGTGGGGTGGCATAAAGGGGATAGTGCGCGTACGACATGGATCGCATATGGTACATATATATATATCATATGGGACATATAGTGTGGAATGTCATATGATGGGACATGGGTGAAATGTCACATTGTGGAATGTCATTTGGAACAGAGTGATATGTATATAATAATGAGTTTGGCGTACACTTATACAACATAGCGTATTTGGGACATGTGTTGGGATGGGACATATGGTGAAATGGCATATGGGACATAAGAGTGTGTTGTCATATGGGACATAGGGTGTATTAGGGACATAAGGTGGGGATGGTATGCGGGACAAGAGTAGGATGGTATGAGAGACAACAGGGTGGGATGGAACATACTGGATAAAGGTGGGATTGCGTACAAGAAAGAGTTAAGATACCATTTTGGACATGGAATAGGGTGGCATGTGTAGTATATATATATATATATATATATATATATATATATATATATATATATATATATATATATATATATATATATATATATATATATATATATATATATATATATATATATATATATATATATATATATATATATATATATATATATATATATATATAGAGGAACGATGGCGTACAAACAAAGGATGGGTTGTGTAAAGTATAACACTGGATAGTATATGGGCATGAGATGAGATAAAGAGCTGGATGGTACATAGTTGGAATGGCATGTGGGGCATAGGGTGCGATGGAATGTGTGACATAGGGGTGACATAGTGTTTTGGACATGAATGGAAGGTATTGCATAAGGGTGATATTGCGTATAAAAATAGGCCTAGTTTGTAATATTATATGTGATATTGGGTGGATCGACATATGGAATTAGGTTATATGCATAGGATAGTGAATTTGGCATACACGTATGCGACATACAGTGGTATGTCATATGGGACATAGTTTGGGATGGGACATATGATGAGATAGCATGTGGGAAATAGAATGGGATGACATTTATGACATATGGTGGAATAATAATAATAATAATAATAATAATAATACATAAATTTATATAGCGCTAATTTTGTAAAAACATTCAAAAGCGTTTTACATACAAGGAAATTACGATACGAAAACAAAAATAATAATACAGAAATGACAACATAAATAGAAATACAATGGATCAAGCTGCACATTACTAGATTAATGTCTTTTTAAAGTTTAAAGCTTAGTTTTGAAGGAGGTCAGGGATACATTTTAATACATTAAATGGCAAGTGGAACATAGGGAACATAGGGAACAAAGTGGGATGACATGTGTGAGATGGCGGACATCGCGTACATGTATAATACAGAGGGTGGGTTGTAATACGAGTCATGGGTGTAATGGCATATGGGACATGGATGGGAGGGTATATGACACATAATATTGTATTGTAAATACATATATTATAAAACAATATTGTATATTGTGAGGTGGGACATACCGGGCGGATGTCATATGGTACATAGGCTTTAGTGACGTATGGGGCATAGGGTGCGATGACACGGGTGGCGTAATGTGGCTGCATCGATGGTGTATGCGACATGGTCTAAACTATTAAATGGGAAATACGGTGGGATGGAAGATATTGGACGTGTATGGGACTGCGTACAAATATTAAGATATAGGCAGGACCAGGGACCTAACTAGCAGGTCCCTGATAGGACTTGGGATGAATTGGCATATGGGACAGGGTGGGATGGAATAGTGGGTGTGATGGCGGACATGTCGAAAACAGAATAACCATATGGACATATGGCATAAGGTGGTGGGATGGAGGTTGGGATTATATATATGGGACAGCGTGGCATATCATATGGGTAGGGAAGCTATTTGGTATGGAGGTTGGGATGGCATAGCTTGTCTCTTATGCTCTCTCTTATGCTCAGTTTATTTTAAGGTATGAACAGGTATAATTTTTACATTTACCAAAAGATCTTGAAAAACCTTGAATTTCAAAATTTGGAATTTTTTTGGAAGTTGTTGTTTCAATTCCTGTTCATTGTAGCCAGATTCTCCCATTCAAAATATTTGAGAGAAGGACCGAAAAAGGATCTTTATCCTCTACAAAAACTTTAAAATGCAATTAGGAAATCTTTAACATTCCATATCTCCTGAATTGGAATATGATATCAACTTGATTTTGTACCAAATTGGATCTAAAAGTATGCTTTTTCAAATAAGATTTTACAAAAAAGCATGGAAATATTCCTTTAGGTTGCGACTTGCGGTTGCGACTTGAGGTTGTACAAGACTTGCGGTTGCAACTTGAGGTTGCGACTTGAGGATGCGACTTGAGGATGCGACTTGAGGTTGCGACTTGAGTTTGCGACTTGAGTTTGCGACTTGAGTTTGCGACTGTCGGTTGCGACTGTCGGTTGCGACTGTCGGTTGCGACTGTCGGTTGCGACTGGCGGTTCCGACTGGCGGTTCCGACTGGCGGTTCCGACTGGCGGTTCCGACTGGCGGTTCCGACTGGCGGTTCCGACTGACGTGTGGATCTGGGGAACGTTGGGTCTGTGAGAGTGCACCCTTTGTTTCTGTGGGAGTGCGCACGTTGTGTCTGTGGGAGTGCGCGCATTGGGTCTGTAAAAGTGCACGCGTGTGGTCTAGGAAAAAGCGCGCATAGGGTCCAAGAAAGCGTGCGCGTTTGGTCTCCGGGTCCCCAGAAATGGGAATTGAGAAAATGCGCGCGGGCTTGGAGCGCGGGGTTTGAGGGAGCGCACGGGGTTTAAGGGCGCGCAAGGTTTGAAGGGGCGTGCGATGTTTGAGGTAGCGCGGGGTTTGAGAGAGCGCGCAGGGGCTAAAGACAGCGCGCGTGGGGTTTGAGAAAGCGCGCGCGAGGTTTGAGGAAGCGCGGGTTTTTTTTAGTAAGTGCACGGGGGTTCTGAGAAAGTGCGCGGGAAATTTGAGGGAGCGCGCGGGGTTTGAGAGGCTAAAGGGATGGCGCGCGGGGATGGAGGGTCGGCGCGCAGGGCTGGAGGGAGTGCGGGGTCCGAAGAGGTAACGCGCGGGGGTCAGGGGGAGGAGACGCTTGGGTCCGGAGAAAGGAACGCTTGGGGGTCCGGAGAAAGGAACGCTTGGGGGTCCGGGGCAGGGGACGCTTGCGGGGTCCGGGGGAGGAGACGGGCGCGGGGTCCGGGGGAAGGAGACGGGCGCGGGGTCCGGGGAAAGAGACGGGCGCAAGGTCCGAGGAAAGAGACGGGCGCGGAGTCCGGGGTTGGAGACGGGCGCGGGGTCGGGGTAGGAGACGGACGCGGGGTCCGCGGGAGGAGACGTCCGCGGGGTCCAGGGGACGTCCGCGGGGTCCAGGGGACGTCCGCGGGGTCCAGGGGACGTCCGCGGGGTCCAGGGGACGTCCGCGGGTCCAGGGACGTCCGCGGGGCCCAGGGGACGGGCGCGAGGCCCAGGGGACGGACGCGGGGTCCAGGGGACGGGCGCGGGGTCCAGGGAACGGGCGCGGGGTCCAGGGGACGGGCGCGGGGTCCAGGGGACGGGCGCGGGGTCCAGGGACGGGCGCGGGGTCCAGGGGACGGGCGCGGGGTCCAGGGGACGGGCGCGGGGTCCAGGGACGGGCGCGGGGTCCAGGGGACGGGCGCGGGGTCCAGGGGACGGGCGCGGGGTCCAGGGGACGGGCGCGGGGTCCAGGCGACGGGCGCGGGGTCCAGGCGACGGGCGCGGGGTCCAGGCGACGGGCGCGGGGTCCAGGCGACGGGCGCGGGGTCCAGGCGACGGGCGCGGGGTCCAGGCGACGGGCGCGGGTCCAGGCGACGGGCGCGGGGTCCAGGCGACGGGCGCGGGGTCCAGGGGACGGGCGCGGGGTCCAGGGACGGGCGCGGGGTCCAGGGACGGGCGCGGGGTCCAGGGGACGGGCGCGGGGTCCAGGGGACGGGCGCGGGGTCCAGGGGACGGGCGCGGGGTCCAGGGGACGGGCGCGGGATCCAGGGGACGGGCGCGGGATCCAGGGGACGGGCGCGGGTCCAGGGACGGGCGCGGGGTCCAGGGGACGGGCGCGGGGTCCAGGGGACGGGCGCGGGGTCCAGGGACGGGCGCGGGGTCCAGGGGACGGGCGCGGGGTCCAGGGGACGGGCGCGGGGTCCAGGGGACGGGCGCGGGGTCCAGGGGACGGGCGCGGGGTCCAGGGGACGGGCGCGGGGTCCAGGGGACGGGCGCGGGGTCCAGGGGACGGGCGCGGGGTCCAGGGGCGGGTTCGGGCCGCGGCGCGGGTTCGGGTCGCGGCGCGGGTCGGGCCGCGGCGCGGGTCTGGCCGCGGCGCGGGTCTGGCCGCGGCGCGGGTCTGGCCGCGGCGCGGGTCTGGGCCGCGGCGCGGGTCGGGCCGCGGTTCGGGTCGGGTCGCGCGCGGTCGGCGCGCGGGTCTGGTCCGCGCGCTGGTCTGGCGCGCGCTGGTCTGGTCGCGCGCTGGTCTGGTCCGCGCGCTGGGTTGGGTCGCGCGCTGGTCTGGTCCGCGCGCTGGTCTGGCCGCGCGCTGGTCTGGCCGCGCGCTGGTTCTGGTCGCGGCGCGGTCTGGCCGCGCGCTGGTCTGGTCGCGCGCTGGTTCGGTCGCGCGCTGGTCTGGCCGCGCGCTGGTCTGGTCGCGCGCTGGTTCGGGTCGCGCGCTGGTTCGGGTCGCGACGCTGGTTCGCGGTCGCGCCGCTGGTGCGGGTCGCGCCACGGTGCGGTCCGGTCCCGCCGCTGGTGCGGGTCCCGCCGCTGGTGCGGGTCGCGCTGCTGGTGCGGTCGCGCCGCTGGTGCGGGTCGCGCCGCTGGTGCGGTCGCGCCGGTGCGCGGGTCGCGCCAGGGGTGCGGGTCGCGCTGCGGGTGCGGGTCGCGCTGGGTGCGGTCGCGCCGCTGGTGCGGGTCGCGCCGCTGGTGCGGGTCGCGCCGCTGGTGCGGGTCGCGCCGCTGGCACGGGTCGCGCTGCTGGTGCGGGTCGCGCCGCTGGTGCGGGTCCCGCCGGGTGCGGGTCCCGCCGCTGGGTGCGGGTCCCGCCGCGGTCCCGCCGCGGTGCGGGTCCCGCCGCGGGTGCGGGTCCCGCCGCTGGTGCGGGTCCCGCCGCGGGTGCGGGTCCCGCCGCTGGTGCGGGTCCCGCCGCTGGTGCGGGTCCCGCCGCGGGTGCGGGTCCCGCCGGGTGCGGGTCCCGCCGCTGGTGCGGGTCCCGCCGCTGGTGCGGGTCCCGCCATGGGTGCGGGTCCCGCCGCGGTGCGGGTCCCGCCGCGGGTGCGGGTCCCGCCGCTGGTGCGGGTCCCGCCGCTGGTGCGGGTCCCGCCGCCGGTGCGGGTCCCGCCGCTGGGTGCGGGTCCCGCCGCTGGTGCGGGTCCCGCCGCTGGTGCGGGTCCCGCCGCTGGTGCGGGTCCCGCCGGGTGCGGGTCCCGCCATGCCCCGCGGGTGCGGGTCCCGCCGCTGGGTGCGGGTCCCGCCGCTGGTGCGGGTCCCGCCGCTGGCGGGTCCCGCCGCTGGTGCGGGTCCCGCCGCGGTCCCGGGTCCCCGCCGCTGGTACGGGTCCCGCCGGTCCCGGGCCGCGGGTACGGGTCCCGCCGCTGGTACCGGGTCCCGCCGCGGGTACGGGTCCCGCCACAGCTGGCACGGGTCCCGCCGCTGGGTACGGGTCCCGGGTCCTGCTGGTCCCGGGTCCCGCCGGGTACGGGTCCCGCCGCTGGGAACGGGTCCCGCCGCTGGTACGGGTCCCGCCGGGTACGGGTCCCGGGCCACGGGTACGGGTCCCGCCTGCGGGTACCGGGTCCCGCCTGGTACGGGTCCCGCCCCGCTGGTACCGGGTCCCGCCCGCTGGTACGGGTCCCGCCAGCGGGTACGGGTCCCGCCATGGTACGGGTCCCGCCACTGGTACGGGTCCCGCCGCTGGTACGGGTCCCGCCACGGGTACGGGTCCCGCCGGGTACGGGTCCCGCTGGCCTGGTACGGGTCCCGCCACTGGTACGGGTCCCGCCGCTGGTACGGGTCCCGCCGCTGGTACGGGTCCCGCCACTGGCACGGGTCCCGCCGCTGGTACGGGTCCCGCCACAGGGTACGGGTCCCGCCACTGGTACGGGTCCCGCCGCTGGTACCGGGTCCCGCCAAGGGGGTCCCGGGCCGCTGGTACGGGTCCCGCCACAGCTGGTACGGGTCCCGGCTGGTACGGGTCCCGCCAAGGGGTACGGGTCCCGCCAGCTGGTACGGGTCCCGCCGGGTACGGGTCCCGCCGGCAGGTACGGGTCCCGCCGCTGGCACGGGTCCCGCCGCTGGTACGGGTCCCGCCAGCGGCACGGGTCCCGCCGCTGGTACGGGTCCCGCCGGGTACGGGTCCCGCCGCTGGGCACGGGTCCCGCCACTGGCACGGGTCCCGCCCAAGGGTACGGGTCCCGCTGGTGGCACGGTCCCGCCGGGTACGGGTCCCGCCACTGGTAGCGGGTCCCGCCGCGGGTACGGGTCCCGCCGCGGGTACGGGTCCCGCCGCGGGTACGGGTCCCGCCGCGGGTACGGGTCCCGCCGCTGGGTACCGGGTCCCGCCAAGGGGTACGGGTCCCGCCACAGGGTGGACGGGTCCCGCCGCGGTACGGGTCCCGGGCCAGCTGGTCCGGGTCCCGCCGCGGGTACCGGGTCCCGCCGCTGGTACGGGTCCCGCCGCTGGCACGGGTCCCGCCAAGCTGGTACCGGGTCCCGCCGCTGGGTACGGGTCCCGCCGCGGGTACGGGTCCCGCCGCGGGTACGGGTCCCGCCGCGGGTACGGGTCCCGCCGCGGGTACGGGTCCCGCCGCGGGTACGGGTCCCGCCGCGGGTACGGGTCCCGCCAAGGTACGGGTCCCGCCAAGGGTCCCGGGTCCCGCCGCTGGTACGGGTCCCGCCGCGGGTCGGGTCCCGCCAGGTACGGGTCCCGCCGCTGGGGTACGGGGTCCCGCCGGGGCACGGGTCCCGCCAAGGTACGGGTCCCGCCTGGTACGGGTCCCGCCGCTGGTCGGGTCCCGCCATGTACGGGTCCCGCCGCGGGTACGGGTCCCGCCGGTACGGGTCCCGCCGCTGGTACGGGTCCCGCCGGGTACGGGTCCCGCCCAAGGTACGGGTCCCGCCGCCACAGGTACGGGTCCCGCCGCTGGTACGGGTCCCGCCAAGGGTACGGGTCCCGCCAAGGGTACGCCGATCGGTGCCGCTGGTACGCCGATCGAGCCGCTGGTACGCCGACCGAGCCGCACGACTGAAGAGCCGCACGACTGAAGAGCCGCACGACTGAAGAGCCGCACGACTGAAGAGCCGCACGACTGAAGAGCCGCGACGACTGAAGAGCCGCGACGACTGAAGAGCCGCCGCGACTTCGAAGAGTCGCGACGACTCAAGAGTCGCGACGACCTTAAGAGTCGCACGACTTAAGAGTCGCCACGGGTACGGGTCCCGCCACGGGTACGGGACTCAGAGCCGCACGCCTGAAGAGTCGCGACGACTGAAGAGCCGCACGTCTGAAGAGCCGCACGACTGAAGAGCCGCATCGACTGAAGAGCCGCGACGACTGAAGAGCCGCATTTACTGAAGAGCCGCGACGACTGGAAGAGCCGCATCGACTGGAAGAGCCGCGACGACTGGAAGAGCCGCACGACTCGAAGAGTCGCACGACTCGAAGAGTCGCACGACTCGAAGAGTCGCACGACTCGAAGAGTCGCACGACTGGAAGAGTCGCACGACTC
This sequence comes from Chiridota heheva, assembly GCA_020152595.1. Classification (NCBI taxonomy): domain Eukaryota; kingdom Metazoa; phylum Echinodermata; class Holothuroidea; order Apodida; family Chiridotidae; genus Chiridota; species Chiridota heheva. The sequence goes on along the minus strand of JAIGNY010000085.1, from coordinate 63,870 downwards.
GAAGAGTCGCACGACTCGAAGAGTCGCACGACTCGAAGAGTCGCACGACTCGAAGAGTCGCACGACTCGAAGAGCCGCACGACTCGAAGAGCCGCACGACTCGAAGAGCCGCACGACTCGAAGAGCCGCACGACTCGAAGAGTCGCACGACTCGAAGAGTCGCACGACTCGAAGAGTCGCACGACTCGAAGAGTCGCACGACTCGAAGAGTCGCACGACTTAAGAGTCGCGACGACTTAAGAGTCGCATCGACTTAAGAGTCGCGACGACTTAAGAGTCGCATACGACTTAAGAGTCGCGACGACTTAAGAGTCGCATCGACTTAAGAGTCGCGACGATTAAGAGTCGCACGACTTAGAGTCGCGACGACTTAGAGTCGCACGACTTAGAGTCGCGACGACTTAGAGTCGCACGACTTAGAGTCGCGACGACTTAGAGTCGCACGACGACTTAGAGTCGAACGATTTAAGAGTCGCCGCGACTTAAGAGTCGCCGACGACTTAAGAGTCGCACGACTTAGAGTCGCACGACTTAGAGTCGAACGACTTAAGAGTCGCGACGACTTAAGAGTCGCACGACGACAAGAGTCGCGACGACTTAAGAGTCGCACGACTTAAGCTTCGATTTACCTAAGAGTCGCACGACTGAAGAGTCGCACGACTCCAAGAGTCGCAAGACTCCAAGAGTCGCACGACTCCAAGAGTCGCACGACTTAGAGTCGCACGACTCCAAGAGTCGCACGACTCCAAGAGACGCACCACTCCAAGAGTCGCACGACTGAAGATTCGCACGACTTAAGAGTCGCACGACTTAGAGTCGCACGACTTAGAGTCGCACGACTTAGAGTCACACGACTTAGAGTCACACGACTTAGAGTCACAAGACTTATTGAGTCACACGACTTAAGAGTCACACGACTTAGTGTCACACGACTTAGAGACACACGACTTAGAGACACACGACTTAAGAGTCACAAGACTTAAGAGTCACAATACTTAAGAGTCACACGACTTAGAGTCACACGACTAAAAGTCACGCGACTCAGGGCCACGCGACTCAGAGCCACGCGACTCAGAGCCACGCGACTCAGAGCCACGCGACTCAGAGCCACGCGACTCAGAGCCTTGCGACTCAGAACAACGCGACTCAGAGCCACGCGACTCAGAACAACGCGACTCAGAGCCACGCGACTCAGAGCCACGCGACTCAGATCCACACGACTCAGAGCCACGAGACTCAGATCCACGCGACTCAAGAGCCACGCGACTCAGAGCCACGCGACTCAAAGCCACGCTACTCAAAGCCACGCGACTCAAAGCCACGCGACTTAAAGCCACACGACTCAAAGCCACACGATTTTAAAGTCACACGAATTTAGTCACACGACTTTAAAGTTGTAACTTTTTCTTTAACCAACCAAGCAACTCTTTGCTTTTTAATCAAGGGAACACTAAATTGAAAAGTGGGGGCGCTCGTTTATGCAAATTTCACAGATATATTCTCCACAACAGATCGATAAACTTCATGCCTCAATAGCCCACAGACGTGAGAGCTAAGTTCACTTGAATATTCATATTAATTAGAAAATTGCTATACCGTTGCGTACTAGATAAGCATTTGATTGGAGGGGGGAGGGGGGATGAAATCACGACCGCACTTTTTGATCTAGTGCCCCTTTAAATATGTCGCGAAAATGATGGGAAAGACTAATCTTGCTCAAACTTGATTGTGGGTATTGTGAATATATATTGAAATTCGCCCATTAAAAAAACATTTACAAAAGAAAATTCCACAAATACTTCACAAATTTGTATTTTGATGAAAGTGACAAAATCTTTCATCAAAATTGGTTAAACATTGACAATTTGACAGCGTTTTTTAAACTCCTTAAAAGGCAACAATATGAAATTATACTACCTTGGAGTTGTGCAATAAATTATGTTCGAGTCGTTGCCACCCCCCCCCCTCCTTCCCCTCCCTACACACACACACCATTGACGCTGCCACAATACGTCACCCATATCATCGCACCCTATGCCCAATACGTCACTAAAACCTATGTACTATTTGACATCCGACCCTTGAGTCTGTCCCACCATATGTTCCATATACCATACAATATTATGCCTCACATACCCTCCCATCCATATCTCATTTGCCATTCCACCCATGACTCATATTACAACCCACTCTCTGTATTATACATGTACGCAATCATATCCACCATACCTGTGTTCCACGTGCCATCCCACCATATGTCCTACATGTCATTCCATTCTAATTCACATGTCATCTCATCATATGCCCCATCCCAAACTATGTCCCATATGACATCCCACGCTATTTCGCTTACGTGAATGTCAAACCCACTATCCCATGCATATTACCTTATTCCATATGCCGAACAATCCACATATGATATTTCAAGCTATTTTGTATACGCAATCTCACCCTTATACAATACCTTTCACCCATATGTTCAAAACACTATGCCACCCCTACGTCTCACATTCCATCGCACCCTATGCTCCATATGTCATTCCAACTCTTCCAACTCTTTATCTCATCTTATGCCCATATACTATCCAATGTTATCCTCCCACGCAACCCATCCTTTATTTGTATATCATCGTACCCTCTATACACATGCCACCCTATCCCACATTCGAACCCACCCAATGTCCCACATGGTATCAAACTTTTTTCTTATGCGCATTCCCACCTTCATTCAGTATGTTCCATTCCACCCTTTGTCCCACATGCCATCCAACCCTATGCCCCTAATAACAAACCACCCTATATCCCGTATGACAACACACCCTATGTCCCATATGCTATTTCACCATATGTACCATCCCAAACCATGTCCCACACGACAATCCACGCTATGTCGCATACGTGTACGCCAAACCCAGTATCATGTACATGTCACCCTGCTCCATGTGACATTCCACCCTGTGTCCAATGTGACATTTCACCCTTTTTCCCATATGGCATTCCACCCTACATGTCCCATATGACATCCCACCCTATGTTGTATTTTCAATTCCATCTTCTTTATCCAATATTTTCCATCGCAGCATACGACCCACATGCTCCAGGTGACATTTTAACTTATGTACCATATGCCATCCATGTCGTACACGCACTATCCCGTTTATGTCACCCCACGTCTGTTATGCCAACCCACCTCATGTTCCACATGATATCCCACCCTTTCTCTTTTAACCAATCCCATCTTCTATCCAATATTTTCTATCTACCATATATGCCCAACATACCATCGTGCCAGGCATTTCAACCTATGTACCATATGCCATCCATCTCACCTTATGCCTCATATGATATTCCATACTATGCGCCATAAGCCATACCATCTTTGTCTCACACACCACCCCAAAACTATTTCCCATACGACAGTTAACACGTTCGCCATTACACCCACTATTCCATCCCACCCTGTCCCACGTTATACTGCACCATATTTCGTATGCGCAATCCAACCCTCTACCCATTATCATGCCACCCCACCTATGACCCACATGCCACCCAACATTATGATCCACATGTCATCCCACCTATGGCCCACATGCCACCCAACATTATGATCCACATGTCATCCCACCTATGACCCACATGCCACCCAACATTATGATCCACGTGTCATCCCACCTATGACCCACATGCCACCCAACATTATGATCCACGTAACATCCCACCTATGACCCACATGCCACCCAACATTATGATCCACGTGTCATCCCACCTATGACCCACATGCCACCCAACATTATGATCCGCATGTCATCCCACCTATGACCCACATGCCACCCAACATTATGATCCACATGTCATCTCACCTATGACCCACATGCCACCCAACATTATGATCCACGTGTCATCCCACCTATGACCCACATGCCACCCAACATTATGATCCACGTGTCATCCCACCTATGACCCACATGCCACCCAACATTATGATCCACGTGTCATCCCACCTATGACCCCACATGCCACCCAACATTATGATCCGCGTGTCATCCCACCTATGACCCACATGCCACCCAACATTATGATCCGCATTTTCGAAACGTTTTCAATTTTCGGTAAATTTCCTTCAATGTTCATGAAATTTCCTTCATTTTCGGGATATCTTCTTCAATTTTCGGGAAATTTGTCTTCTTATTTGAGAAATTTTCATCAATTTTAGTAAAAGTTCCTACATTTTCGTGAAATTTTCTTCATTTTCTGGAAATTTCATTCATACATACCATCGTGCCAGGCATTTTAACTTATGTACCATATGCCATCCATCTCACCTTATGCCTCATATGATATTCCATACTATGCGCCATAAGCCATACCATCTTTGTCTCACACACCACCCCAAAACTATTTCACATACGACAGTTAACACGTTCGCCATTACACCCACTATTCCATCCCACCCTGTCCCACGTTATACTGCACCATATTTCGTATGCGCAATCCAACCCTCTACCCATTATCATGCCACCCCACCTATGACCCACATGCCACCCAACATTATGATCCACATGTCATCCCACCTATGGCCCACATGCCACCCAACATTATGATCCACATGTCATCCCACCTATGACCCACATGCCACCCAACATTATGATCCACGTGTCATCCCACCTATGACCCACATGCCACCCAACATTATGATCCACGTGTCATCCCACCTATGACCCACATGCCACCCAACATTATGATCCGCATGTCATCCCACCTATGACCCACATGCCACCCAACATTATGATCCACATGTCATCTCACCTATGACCCACATGCCACCCAACATTATGATCCACGTGTCATCCCACCTATGACCCACATGCCACCCAACATTATGATCCACGTGTCATCCCACCTATGACCCACATGCCACCCAACATTATGATCCACATGTCATCCCACCTATGACCCACATGCCACCCAACATTATGATCCACATGTCATCTCACCTATGACCCACATGCCACCCAACATTATGATCCACATGTCATCCCACCTATGACCCACACGCACATTTTGAATAATAGCAAGTCGGGATCTACATTTTAACATGTGTTATAGAACAAATACCTTATTTAACTGTATATGGACAGATAGAGATGTTATATTCACCACAAAGCTCCTTAGATATTGAACAGAACAGTGGCGTAGGAACTGGGACCAGAGGATAATTCCCCCTCCTTTTAATGATAAAGGTCTAACGAATTAATTTTGAAAATCAAATTCAGATTCCAAGGCATTTTCTTCAATCTTTAGTTCTCGAGAAACCTCCATCAATTTTCGAAACGTTTTCAATTTTCGGTAAATTTCCTTCAATGTTCATGAAATTTCCTTCATTTTTGGGATATCTTCTTCAATTTTCGGGAAATTTGTCTTCTTATTTGAGAAATTTTCATCAATTTTAGTAAAAGTTCCTACATTTTCGTGAAATTTTCTTCATTTTCTGGAAATTTCATTCATACATACCATCGTGCCAGGCATTTTAACTTATGTACCATATGCCATCCATCTCACCTTATGCCTCATATGATATTCCATACTATGCGCCATAAGCCATACCATCTTTGTCTCACACACCACCCCAAAACTATTTCACATACGACAGTTAACACGTTCGCCATTACACCCACTATTCCATCCCACCCTGTCCCACGTTATACTGCACCATATTTCGTATGCGCAATCCAACCCTCTACCCATTATCATGCCACCCCACCTATGACCCACATGCCACCCAACATTATGATCCACATGTCATCCCACCTATGGCCCACATGCCACCCAACATTATGATCCATGTCATCCCACCTATGACCCACATGCCACCCAACATTATGATCCACGTGTCATCCCACCTATGACCCACATGCCACCCAACATTATGATCCACGTAACATCCCACCTATGACCCACATGCCACCCAACATTATGATCCACGTGTCATCCCACCTATGACCCACATGCCACCCAACATTATGATCCGCATGTCATCCCACCTATGACCCACATGCCACCCAACATTATGATCCACATGTCATCTCACCTATGACCCACATGCCACCCAACATTATGATCCACGTGTCATCCCACCTATGACCCACATGCCACCCAACATTATGATCCACGTGTCATCCCACCTATGACCCACATGCCACCCAACATTATGATCCACGTGTCATCCCACCTATGACCCCACATGCCACCCAACATTATGATCCGCGTGTCATCCCACCTATGACCCACATGCCACCCAACATTATGATCCGCATTTTCGAAACGTTTTCAATTTTCGGTAAATTTCCTTCAATGTTCATGAAATTTCCTTCATTTTCGGGATATCTTCTTCAATTTTCGGAAATTTGTCTTCTTATTTGAGAAATTTTCATCAATTTTAGTAAAAGTTCCTACATTTTCGTGAAATTTTCTTCATTTTCTGGAAATTTCATTCATACATACCATCGTGCCAGGCATTTTAACTTATGTACCATATGCCATCCATCTCACCTTATGCCTCATATGATATTCCATACTATGCGCCATAAGCCATACCATCTTTGTCTCACACACCACCCCAAAACTATTTCACATACGACAGTTAACACGTTCGCCATTACACCCACTATTCCATCCCACCCTGTCCCACGTTATACTGCACCATATTTCGTATGCGCAATCCAACCCTCTACCCATTATCATGCCACCCCACCTATGACCCACATGCCACCCAACATTATGATCCACATGTCATCCCACCTATGGCCCACATGCCACCCAACATTATGATCCACATGTCATCCCACCTATGACCCACATGCCACCCAACATTATGATCCACGTGTCATCCCACCTATGACCCACATGCCACCCAACATTATGATCCACGTGTCATCCCACCTATGACCCACATGCCACCCAACATTATGATCCGCATGTCATCCCACCTATGACCCACATGCCACCCAACATTATGATCCACATGTCATCTCACCTATGACCCACATGCCACCCAACATTATGATCCACGTGTCATCCCACCTATGACCCACATGCCACCCAACATTATGATCCACGTGTCATCCCACCTATGACCCACATGCCACCCAACATTATGATCCACATGTCATCCCACCTATGACCCACATGCCACCCAACATTATGATCCACATGTCATCTCACCTATGACCCACATGCCACCCAACATTATGATCCACATGTCATCCCACCTATGACCCACACGCACATTTTGAATAATAGCAAGTCAGGATCTACATTTTAACATGTGTTATAGAACAAATACCTTATTTAACTGTATATGGACAGATAGAGATGTTATATTCACCACAAAGCTCCTTAGATATTGAACAGAACAGTGGCGTAGGAACTGGGACCAGAGGATAATTCCCCCTCCTTTTAATGATAAAGGTCTAACGAATTAATTTTGAAAATCAAATTCAGATTCCAAGGCATTTTCTTCAATCTTTAGTTCTCGAGAAACCTCCATCAATTTTCGAAACGTTTTCAATTTTCGGTAAATTTCTTCAATGTTCATGAAATTTCCTTCATTTTTGGGATATCTTCTTCAATTTTCGGGAAATTTGTCTTCTTATTTGAGAAATTTTCATCAATTTTAGTAAAAGTTCTACATTTTCGTGAAATTTTCTTCATTTTCTGGAAATTTCATTCATACATACCATCGTGCCAGGCATTTTAACTTATGTACCATATGCCATCCATCTCACCTTATGCCTCATATGATATTCCATACTATGCGCCATAAGCCATACCATCTTTGTCTCACACACCACCCCAAAACTATTTCACATACGACAGTTAACACGTTCGCCATTACACCCACTATTCCATCCCACCCTGTCCCACGTTATACTGCACCATATTTCGTATGCGCAATCCAACCTCTACCCATTATCATGCCACCCCACCTATGACCCACATGCCACCCAACATTATGATCCACATGTCATCCCACCTATGGCCCACATGCCACCCAACATTATGATCCACATGTCATCCCACCTATGACCCACATGCCACCCAACATTATGATCCACGTGTCATCCCACCTATGACCCACATGCCACCCAACATTATGATCCACGTGTCATCCCACCTATGACCCACATGCCACCCAACATTATGATCCGCATGTCATCCCACCTATGACCCACATGCCACCCAACATTATGATCCACATGTCATCTCACCTATGACCCACATGCCACCCAACATTATGATCCACGATGACCCACATGCCACCCAACATTATGATCCACGTGTCATCCCACCTATGACCCACATGCCACCCAACATTATGATCCACATGTCATCCCACCTATGACCCACATGCCACCCAACATTATGATCCACATGTCATCTCACCTATGACCCACATGCCACCCAACATTATGATCCACATGTCATCCCACCTATGACCCACACGCACATTTTGAATAATAGCAAGTCGGGATCTACATTTTAACATGTGTTATAGAACAAATACCTTATTTAACTGTATATGGACAGATAGAGATGTTATATTCACCACAAAGCTCCTTAGATATTGAACAGAACAGTGGCGTAGGAACTGGGACCAGAGGATAATTCCCCCCCCCCCCCTCCTTTTAATGATAAAGGTCTAACGAATTAATTTTGAAAAATCAAATTCAGATTCCAAGGCATTTTCTTCAATCTTTAGTTCTCGAGAAACCTCCATCAATTTTCGAAACGTTTTCAATTTTCGGTAAATTTCCTTCAATGTTCATGAAATTTCCTTCATTTTTGGGATATCTTCTTCAATTTTCGGGAAATTTGCCTTCCTATTTGAGAAATTTTCATCAATTTTAGTAAAAGTTCCTACATTTTCGTGAAATTTTCTTCATTTTCTGGAAATTTCCTCCATTTTCAACCCAACCCCCCCTTCCTTTACAAATAGTGATAAGAGACCCGTCGTACATTTTTGTAGGTCTGTTGGGACAAATATCAACCTCCCCCTCCACCCCGCGTTAATTTCAATTATTTACATACGCCACTGCAGAATTGTCTTTAGATTATGTCAAAAGTTAATTTGTTACTATGTCTCAATTTCTATACAAATTTGCGTAATTTGTTATAATAAAGACCTGAAAATTTAAAATGCAGCAGTAAAATGGCCGCTTTTTGAACCGAATATGTTACTTTTTGTTTGTTGTTGCTATTTTCATGGTTGATGTTGTTGAAATATGACACTGTCCATAGATCTTAAATCAATACTTGTTTTTTGCAGGCAGGTAGAGGCCTACCGAAACAGTCGGGGAGTAATTCGAAGGGCTCACATCTTTAAAATTCAAGATTTTAAATTTAATTTTCATTAAACTTGATGCATGTTTCCATATTGCACCCTACTTCTCATATACTTTTACTGTGCCATATAGACGAAACAGAAAATGTTACACGTTTTGACAATAAAAGAAATACACCGGTATTTCAGAGGGCGATCCACACTGCCTCTCTTCTCTATGCTCTATATTTTGTTCACAAAAACATACTTTTGTAGTGGCGTGGTGGGTCATGTTTTACTGGGGGAAAGGGAATTTTGGCGCCCCCTCTCCCCGAAAAAGCTCATAAGAGTAAAATCATTGAGCACATAGAAGTAAATTGGCATGAACAGTTAAAAAAATTGCCTAAAATCAGTGTTTCGAATATAAGAACCGAACCGTCAAAGCCCTGGGAGGGGTCCAGGAGGCGAAACCTCCGGAAGCGCTGCTTTGGTAAAATTTCCTGAAAATCGAAGAAAAGTTCCCAAACATTAAAGAAAAATTTCGAAAAATCAAAGGAAATTTTCTGAAAATGAAGGAAATTCCCCGAAAATAAAGGAAATTTTCCCAAAATTGAAGAAAACATTCCGAAAATGATGCAAATTTCACGAAAATGGAGTCAAGTTTTACGAAAATGAAGGAAAATAGAGTCACACGACTTGGAGTCACACGACTTGGAGTCACACGACTTGGAGTCACACGACTTGGAGTCACACGACTTAGAGTCACACGACTTAGAGTCACACGACTTAGAGTCACCCGACTTAGAGTCACACGACTTAGAGTCACACGACTTAGAGCCACACGACTTAGAGCCACACGACTTAGAGCCACACGACTTAGAGCCACACGACTTAGAGCCACATGACTTAGAGCCACACGACAAAGAGCCACACGACTTTGTGCCACACGACTTAGATGCACACGACTTAGATGCACACGACTTAAAGCCACGCGACTTAAAGCCATGCGACTTAAAGTCCCACGACTTAAAGCCACGCAACTTAAAGCCACGCGACTTATAGCCACACGACTTATAGCCACACGACTGAAAGCCACACGATTTTAAAGTCACACGACTTTAGTCACACGACTTTAAAGTTGTAACTTTTTCTTAAAGCAACTAAGCAACTCTTTGCTTTTTAATTAGGGGAACACTAAAAAGAAAAGTGGGGGCGCTCGTTTATGCAAATTTCACAGATATATTATCAACAACAGATCGATAAACTTCATGCCTCAATAGCCCACAGACGTGAGGGCTAAGTTTACTTGAATATTCATATTAATTAGAAAATTGCTATACCGTTGCGTACTAGATAAGCATTTGATTATGGAGAGGGGGATAAAAATACGTCCGCACTTTTTGATCTAGTGCCCCTTTAAATATGTCGCAAAAATGATGGGAAAGACTAATCTTGCTCAAACTTGATTGTGGGTATTGTGAATATATAATGAAATACGCCCATTAAAAAACATTTACAAAAGAAAATTCCACAAATACTTCACAAATTTGTATTTTGATGAAAGTGACAAAATCTTTCGTCAAAATTGGTTAAACATTGACAATTTGACAGCGTTTTTCAAACTCCTTAAAAGGCAACAATATGAAATTATACTACCTTGGAGTTGTGCAATAAATTATGTTCGAGTCGTTGCCACCCCCTCTTCCCCTCCCTACACACACACACCATTGACGCTGCCTCAATACGTCACCCATATCATCGCACCCTATGCCCAATACGTCACTAAAACCTATGTACCATTTAACATCCGACCCTTGAGTCTGTCCCACCATATGTTCCATATACCATACAATATTATGCCTCATATACCCTCCCATCCATATCTCATTTGCCATTCCACCCATGACTCATATTACAACCCACTCTCTGTATTATACATGTACGCAATCATATCCACCATACAACACATGTCATCCCACTTTGTCCCCTATGTTCCACGTGCCATCCCACCATATGTCCTACATGTCATTCCATTCTAATTCACATGTCATCTTATCATATGCCCCATCCTAAACTATGTCCCATATGACATCCCACGCTATTTCGCTTACGTGAATGTCAAACCCACTATCCCATGCATATTACCTTATTCCATATGCCGAACAATCCACATATGATATTTCAAGCTATTTTGTATACGCAATCTCACCCTTATATAATACCTTTCACCCATATGTTCAAAACACTATGCCACCCCTACGTCTCACATTCCATCGCACCCTATGCTCCATATGTCATTCCAACTCTTCCAACTCTTTATCTCATCTTATGCCCATATACTATCCAATGTTATCCTCCCACGCAACCCATCCTTTATTTGTATATCATCGTACCCTCTATACACATGCCACCCTATCCCACATTCGAACCCACCCAATGTCCCACATGGTATCTAACTTTTTTCTTATGCGCATTCCCACCTTCATTCAGTATGTTCCAGTCCACCCTTTGTCCCACATGCCATCCAACCCTATGCTCCTAATAACAAACCACCCTATGCTCCGTATGACAACACACCCTATGTCCCATATGCTATTTCACCATATGTCCCATCCCAAACCATGTCCCACACGACAATCCACGCTATGTCGCATACGTGGACGCCAAACCCAGTATCATGTACATGTCACCCTGCTCCATGTGACATTCCACCCTGTGTCCAATGTGACATTTCACCCTTTTCCCCATATGGCATTCCACCCTATATGTCCCATATGATATCCCACCCTATGTTGTATTTTCAATTCCATCTTCTTTATCCAATATTTTCCATCGCAGCATACGACCCACATGCTCCAGGTGACATTTTAACTTATGTACCATATGCCATCCATGTCGTACACGCACTATCCCGTTTATGTCACCCCACGTCTGTTATGCCAACCCACCTCATGTTCCACATGATATCCCACCCTTTCTCTTTTAACCAATCCCATCTTCTATCCAATATTTTCTATCTACCATATATGCCCAACATACCATCGTGCCAGGCATTTCAACCTATGTACCATATGCCATCCATCTCACCTTATGCCTCATATGATATTCCATACTATGCGCCATAAGCCATACCATCTTTGTCTCACACACCACCCCGAGACTATTTCCCATACGACAGTTAACACGTTCGCCATTACACCCACTATTCCATCCCACCCTGTCCCACGTTATACTGCACCATATTTCGTATGCGCAATTCAACCCTCTACCAATTATCATGCCACCCCACCTATGACCCACATGCCACCCAGCATTATGATCCACATGTCATCCCACCTATGACCCACATGCCACCCAAGATTATGATCCACATGTCATCCCACCTATGACCCACGTGCCACCCAACATTATGATCCACATGTCATTCCACCTATGACCCACATGCAACCCAACATTATGATCCACATGTCATCCCACCTATGACCCACATGCCACCCAACATTATGATCCACGTGACATCCCATCTATGACCCACATGCCACCCAACATTATGATCCACGTATCATCCCACCTATGACCCACATGCCACCCAACATTATGATCCACGTGACATCCCATCTATGACCCACATGCCACCCAACATTATGATCCACGTATCATCCCACCTATGACCCACATGCCACCCAACATTATGATCCACATGTCATCCCACCTATGACCCACATGCCACCCAACATTATGATCCACATGTCATCTCACCTATGACCCACATGCCACCCAACATTATGATCCACATGTCATCCCACCTATGACCCACATGCCACCCAACATTATGATCCACATGTCATCCCACCTATGACCCACATGCCACCCAACATTATGATCCACGTGTCATCTCACCTATGACCCACATGCCACCCAACATTATGATCCACGTGTCATCCCACCTATGACCCACATGCCACCCAACATTATGATCCACGTGTCATCCCACCTATGACCCACATGCCACCCAACATTATGATCCACGTGTCATCCCACCTATGACCCACATGCCACCCAACATTATGATCCACATGTCATCCCACCTATGACCCACATGCCACCCAACATTATGATCCACATGTCATCTCACCTATGACCCACATGCCACCCAACATTATGATCCACATGTCATCCCACCTATGACCCACATGCCACCCAACATTATGATCCACATGTCATCCCACCTATGACCCACATGCCACCCAACATTATGATCCACGTGTCATCTCACCTATGACCCACATGCCACCCAACATTATGATCCACGTGTCATCCCACCTATGACCCACATGCCATCCAACATTATGATCCACGTGTCATCCCACCTATGACCCACATGCCACCCAACATTATGATCCACGTGTCATCCCACCTATGACCCACATGCCACCCAACATTATGATCCACGTGTCATCCCACCTATGACCCACATGCCACCCAACATTATGATCCGCATGTCATCCCACCTATGACCCACATGCCACCCAACATTATGATCCACATGTCATCCCACCTATGACCCACATGCACATTTTGAATAATAGCAAGTCGGGATCTACATTTTAACATGTGTTATAGAACAAATACCTTATTTAACTGTATATGGACAGATAGAGATGTTATATTCACCACAAAGGTCCCTAGATATTGAACAGAACAGTGGCGTAGGAACCGGGACCAGGGGATAAATCCCCACCCCCTTTAAATGATAAAGGTCTAAACGAATTAATTTTGAAAAATCAAATTCAGATTCCAAGGCATTTTCTTCAATCTTTAGTTCTCGAGAAACCTCCTTCAATTTTCGAAACGTTTTCAATTTTCGGTAAATTTCCTTCAATGTTTCTGTAATTTCCTTCATTTTCGGGATATCTTTTTCATTTTCGGGAAATTTTCAGGAATATTTTATCATTGCTTCCAATTTTCATGAAAATTTTTCAACTTATTTATACGTGAGATGTCCTTCATTTTCGATAATTTTCCTTCATGTTCGGGAATTTTACATCAATTCTGGTGCTTGAATTTTCGTAAAATTTCCTTCATTTTCGGGAAATTTGTCTTTCTATTTGGGAAATTTTCATCAATTTTCTGGAAACTTTACCAAAATTTTCGAACCCCCTTCCTTTACAAATAGTGATAAGAGACCCGTCGTACATTTTGTAGGTCTGTTGGGACAAATATCAATTCCCCACCCCGCGTTAATTTCAATTATTTACCTACGCCACTGCAGAATTGTCTTTAGATTATGTCAAAAGTTAATTTGTTACTATGTCTCAATTTCTATACAAATTTGCGTAATTTATTATAATAAAGACCTGAAAATTTAAAATGCAGCAGTAAAATGGCCGCTTTTTGAACCAAATATGTTACTTTTTGTTTGTTGTTGCTATTTTCATGGTTGATGTTGTTGAAACATGACACTGTCCATAGATCTTAAATCAATACTTGTTTTTTGCAGGCAGGTAGAGGCCTACCGAAACAGTCGGGGAGTAATTCGAAGGGCTCACATCTTTAAAATTCAAGATTTTAAATTTAATTTTCATTAAACTTGATGCATGTTTCCATATTGCACCCTACTTCTCATATACTTTTACTGTGCCATATAGACGAAACAGAAAATGTTACACGTTTTGACAATAAAAGAAATACACCGGTATTTCAGAGGGGCGATCCACACTGCCTCTCTTCTCTATGCTCTATATTTTGTTCACAAAAACATACTTTTGTAGTGGCGTGGTGGGTCATGTTTTACTGGGGGGAAAGGGAATTTTGGCGCCCCCTTCCCCCTCCCCGAAAAAAGCTCATAAGAGTAAAATCATTGAGCACATAGAAGTAAATTGGCATGAACAGTTAAAAAAATTGCCTAAAATCAGTGTTTCGAATATAGGAACCGAACCGTCAAAGCCCTGGGAGGGGTCCAGGAGGCAAAACCTCCGGAAGCGCTGCTTTGGTAAAATTTCCTGAAAATCGAAAAAAAGTTCCCAAACATTAAAGAAAAATTTCGAAAAATGAAGGAAATTTCCTGAAAATGAAAGAAATTTCCCGAAAATGAAGGAAATTTTCCCAAAATTGAAGAAAACATTACGAAAATGATGCAAATTTCACGAAAATGGAGTCAAGTTTTACGAAAATAAAGGAAATTTCCCGAAAACGAAGGAATTTTCACGAAAACGAACGAAACTTTACGAAAAATGAAGAAAACCTTCCAAACTGCCAAAACCACTGTCGTCTGCTGTGTGTTACATATAATTAGACTTGCATACGTTTGCATGTTGTTATTATATATAAAATAAATTTTGCAAGATAATTGTTGGAATCTTGCTGTGCCGTTGGTTGCACTAATAGATGTGTGCGGGGAATAAAAAGACAATTTCTCGATTTCCATCTGATCCTGATCGACGTTTGAAGTGGGTTTCTGCTGTACGACGCAACGGCTTCCAACCTACACACTAAAATTTGTAGCGAGTACTTTATATCAGGTAGAGGCTTTGTCTGAGTATAACGAACAATCAGACAACGTTATAGTTACTCTTCGTCTGCCGTGTGAAAATATAAATTATTTAAGGAAAATATCAAGAAAAATCGGAAGCGAGCAAAAAACTGCAATCAGTAAAATTCGCTGAAGTGGTACTGGTAGGTCAGCATGTAGTTTGTTTGTTGTATACGAGTGATGGGACTGAGCTGTGTGAAGACGCGTGAAACGCAACGACGCCGCTGCCCGGTAAAATGGAGTCCAGTTGAATTAGAATTACGTGATAAAATATAGAAAATAGAAATTGCTATATGTCCATATAGGCATTTATATTCCAGTACAAATCATGAAAATAGCTTAAATTTTTAAGCTTTTGTCCGTCAAGCTCGACTACAAATTACCCATTTTACAGCTTTTTGGTTTTTGTCGTCTTAATGTGCAAATCAATATGCAAATTGGTTTGATGTATTAACGGGCATACTGACTTTTTTCTTATTAGAAACGTGTTTTAATTTTTATTATGCACCACATTTGAATGGGTGATTCTAAAGTTTTTTTTAATATTTGTTTTACCCACGTCTACCACCAACCAACATCTAGGAGAAGACAATCGCATATCTTCAAAAACTGAATTTTAATGAACGAAATACAAAAAATATATATATATTTTTTAATATTTAATATTTAAAATTTTGAATATGTCAAAATATCCTCAAAGTTTGATTGACCCTTGGAACTAAATACAATGTTTCACTCAGTGCTAATTTGAAGAAAAGATAACACCTCTACAGCCTTCAGGAACAGGATGCCGCCGGGTGGATGGGGGTGGGTGGGGGTGGGGCGGTGCACCGGAGCCCTGGCTCAGTGGGCATCCAAATGTATACAGTACCTGATTATTTCTTTTGGCGACTAAAAAGTAAAAATCCATAAAAACAAAAAACAACCACAAAAGCAGAGAAATAAAAAGCAGAGAAGCAAAAAAAAAAAAACGGTCACTTGAACTCAAAATATATACATATATATTTTTGCCCTTTGGAGATATTTTCGGGATGGGCCCTAAATTTGTACCCCAAAAGGCCTCTGAGTCTCTTATTTTCCAAGGGAAATGTCGGGTTCTTGAAAATTTCTTCCCTATATCAGGGTTTTTTGAGATTTTCTTCAATTTTTTGTTTGAAATGTAGACAAATTGTTCAAAAAAAATGTTACGATAGTTTCTCAAAATATTCTGTCTTACCATTTTGTTTCATTTTTTATTTAATTTTTTATACAATTTTATATTTGGTATAGGGCTTTCAAGCCCCAAACACCAACACCAAATTACGGTACCAACACCTTTTCACTTTTAAGTGCTGAGTGGGGCACCACCCCCCAGCGAGTATTTAAACAGGCCCTGCAAAATCAGGTAAAACTAATTTTTGATAATCCGTCATCAACAAGACTGATCAATATATTTATATAATTCATGGCTGAATGGCCTTAATTGTTATTTTCTTATGTAAATCCAGTCCATCATAAGCTTTTGAAGTGCACATGCAGTAGTTTCTGATCGTAAGTCTTTTGAGTCTCGCCAATCAATAGATCAAATTCCCGTATGCAGCATCGTCATTCGGAGAATTTAAAGGATACATAAGGTCAAATATTTGAGCTAGATATATGATACGGATTTAAACAATAAACCAACTACCAAAAACCCTGCAACGTAAAATTTTATTCCATTCTCAAGTTATCCAAGTTGTATAACATCTCGCTGCCATTATGTTTGTTTGTTTAATGAGGGCTTAACGGCACCACGACAACGAGGGTCAAATTGTGCCTGAGAGGTTAGATCATTCTAGAGGTAGGAAGGAAAGAAAACAGGGGCAGATTGAGAGAAACACGAGAACTGAAAGTCAGAAAGCTGGGACCAAGAGAGGTGCATAGATGGAAAAAAACAAAGTCTTGCCATTGTGTCTAATTTTGGGTTGAAATCATGCCATTTATGAATGATGACATAATATGCCCTATGTGCTATAGATTATATGTATTTGTTTAGAATGATTCTCTTTGAATTTTGTTTTCCAACAAATGCTTTGACATGAAGTTCTAAAGGCTTGACTCATCAATATCATATACAAATACAAATCTATCAACTCATGCAAAGGAAAAAATATTTCTTATAAGTTAGAACATTTGTAATAGATTATAAAGATTTTAATATTCTAATCTGTACTGGGTGAATGACATCATTTATTAGAGGGCGTACGGACAAAATGAAGGCTCCATGTAAATTTTATATTAACAGATTTAATGTTTTAATATTTAGAAAATGTATGCTAATTTGTGTTGTACGATGTGAAATTTCTTCTGATGACTTATAATTATTATTTCTATAATATTAAAAGAAGAAAAAGCCAGATTTGATGTCTCCTTTAAGAAAGAAACTTATAGAATTACATAACAATTACATAACAAGTTATAGAATTACGTAACAATTTTGTGTCAATGTCACAAATTAACATGAAAGTGCTATTTTCAAAATGATTCAAGAAGTGATTTGTTCAGATACGAATGTTCTTTATCAATCCATAAACATCATTTTAAGTGCCCGCCCTCTGTGTTTGCTATCCAATACGAACGTGGGTTATTCCTACATACTACTGAGGACAAAATTATGCTGCCCGCCTAATCATACATCACACATCAACTTACAACAAATGAATTTAAGGTATATATATCGACAGGTAGTAAAAACACGAGCTTAAATGGTTCAATATATACAACAAATGAATTGAAGGTATATGGACAGGTAGCAAACACATGAGCTTAAATGGTTCAATATATACAACAAATGAATCTAAGGTATATATATGGACAGGTAGCAAAAACATGAGCTTAAATGGTTCAATATATACAACAAATGAATTGAAGGTATATGGACAGGTAGCAAACACATGAGCTTAAATGGTTCAATATATACAACAAATGAATTGAAGGTATATGGACAGGTAGCAAACACATGAGCTTAAATGGTTCAATATATACAACAAATGAATTGAAGGTATATGGACAGGTAGCAAACACATGAGCTTAAATGGTTCAATATATAGGGCCTACAACAAATGAATTGAAGGTATATGGACAGGTAGCAAAAACATGAGCTTAAATGTTAAAATAATACTAAAAAGTAATTATGTAAAACAGCAATAAGTCACATCAACAGAAGTCAGAAATTGACCATTTTACAGCACGCATGTTAAAAGTTAAATATACCTAATCAGCTGATTAGCATAACTTGCGCGATAATTTGTGACCTCAGAATTAATAGGACAACTAGAAAATTCAAAACCTTGTGGACCAACTTCAAATAGGGAAGAGTTTTATTTTTTTCATGAGGGGGCTAATGGAAGATATTGCGATGAAATCCATCCCATGCAGCCATGCAGGCTGCCAGGAGAATTAAAGGCTGTACAATTAGAGTGTTTAATGATTTGTCAAAAAACCAAAATTATATTGAAATAGTTTGTCAAACTTCTTTAATAGTTAATTAAAAAATATGAATAAACATGGTAAATTATTTCTTAGAGTATGTGCTATTATAACAAATTCATTAAGGTTTAATTACCGTTTCTAAAGAGTTTGATTTTCCCCGGCCGCCTGCCTGACAGGCAACAAGCTCCAAGACGTCTCCGAAGTGCCATGGTCAAATCCAGAATAACAAATATTATACATTTCCCGCGCATTTGCTTTTCGTTGACATTTGATGCAAACATCGTGACCCCATGTAATCTTATTCAATAGGTTAAAGGGACACTAGACCGACAAGTGAGACACAATTTTCCAGAGTCTCACAAATATTCAGCAAAACTGAGCTTTTTGGTCGTCGTGGAGAACTTCGAAACTGCTTTAACACCACTTTCATCCAAAGTAGCTTTCTGAGATTCAGAATCAATATAATCAGATAATTATATCACTTTGGAAGATAAAATATGTTAAATGAATATTTGAAAATTCACCAAAAAGACGCCTTGACATATGGGTCTTAGTTCACCTTTAATTGTTCTTTCTTTCCAATTTTCGTGCATCTTTTGTCAGAAAGCCCATTTTAGGGATTAAACGAACCGGTTCGCTGCCCACCTACCCATTGTTGCATTGGCTTTACCCGGCGTAGTACGGTAGCCGGAAAGGCTATAACCTTTAATACTTCCCCATCTCCATACACCCTAGTCAGCGCACGCACGCTTAAAAGAATTAGCTGCCATGCATGCACCTTACAACCTTCCGTAATCTGATCAAGGAATAATTTGAACAATTAAATCGAGATCCATGGACAGATGGACACGTAGCTAAGAAATATATGGTGCTGAAATATATGATGCTGAAATCATTTTACAGCATTTTGAGTGTTAGGCTTTATTGAATAAATTATGCAAATTTTTCCCCAACCTGCCAACAGTGTTCCTCATCACTGTTTTTCGAAAACTTAAATGTATTATGTTAAATTCCCCCTTGAATAATGACCAAATCCAATTGGTAGGGCCATGGGTGCCATCTAAACAGGGCCAGGGACGAAACTAGAGAAGAAGGACATATTTTTGTTGCGCCCGTGGGTCATCTGCAGTAGTAAGTTGAGAAAAAACGGGTTTATACGCTTATGCAGCCTGTAAACTATGGCTCAGGCAGTCGACAGGTCAATCTGCTGGGGGAAATGGAAGAGCCTGACAGTTCGACATATTCATCTCACAAAAACGATTTGGATGATAAAAACCAGGGCCGTAAATCCCAGGAGGCAGGAAGACCCCCTCCACCCTCCCCTCCACACACACCCATACTTGTTTTGAGTCCCAACCGGGGACATGCGTTTTGAATCATCCGATCGGGGACATCGTATGGACGTTATTTTTAACCGAATTAGATAAGATGAGATTAGGGCTGTAATTCCTATTTGAAAAGTGTGTGTGTGAAGGAGGGGGTGGGGACATGGCCTCTTATCCAAAAAATGGGAGGGGGGGGACAAATGGCAAAATTTCCCCAAAATGTACTGAATTTTAAAAAAAATGGGGGAGGGGGATATGCCACCTCTGTCCACCGGGAATTACGGCCCTGGGTGAGATTGATCATAATTTCACAACCCATTTGTATCAATTTATCATTTACTACTCATCGTATTATTTTTAACAGTTTAATGACATAAAACAGGAATGCACTCTATAGTACATACTAACTGCATCGTACACCCATGTGTATGTCCTCCAACCAAGACCACTATACCACATAAAAGATACCAATCGGGAAACAGATAATGTGTTAGAATTTATTCGCCCAACTGGGGACAGTATGCAGTCTGAATCACATAACCGCAGACATATGTGCTAGAATTTCATTCTCTGATAATACACCTAAAGACACATATTTTTAAAGGAACAGCAATAAAATGCGTAATATTTCAGGTGGCATATTGTTTCACCCATGGAGAGCCCAAATCTCGAAGAAAATCAAGTAGGGATAATAATAATAATGATAATAATAATGATAATAATAATACATTTTTATATAGCGCATTATACCAAACGGTCTCAAGAAAATCAAAACCATACTTAAAAGACACAAGGATAAAGTTACAAGGTCCAATGAGGGGGAACCACTCTTAAAAATATCTAAAGTAGGGCATTTCTGATGTCCCCTGAATGGTAGGTTGTCCGGTTATCATACCTGTCGACCACGAGGCCCCGGTTGGGGTGGGTAAAGTGTGTGGTTATCAAAGGCCGTACATTGAATGTTATGTCTATCCGTACGTCGTTTATTATATATAATGTCCATAACCGAATAAACTATTGTAATTGTGTGTTCAACTCTCTCTCTCTCTTTCTATCATCGCATGCGGGCCTACCTTACCCAATGTACGCTCCTCTAAACGATTGTAATATGATAGGCCCGAGTCGATTTTTTGATGACGTGTGTAAGAACTGCCGCTGTGTTTACTGACGTCATTGCGACTTGTTTTGAGACAAGACCGCCTGTTTAAGCTGCAATCTCAGGTTAATCATTTTGCACGAAAGTCTATTGTTATGCAAAATCCCTAATTAATATGCACACAACTCCTCACCATTACGTGTGAACAAAGCCCTTCACATGTAGGCCTATGATAATTTGTGTATGCGAAAAAATCACACCCACTTTCATTTAATAGATAACATATAGATACATAAATTTTCATTGATAATTATTAGGACATGAGGATTAAACCCCAAGCACCCCGTGCGAACATGAGGATTAAACCCCAAGAACCCAGTGAGAACACGATGATTAAATCCCAAGCACCCAGTGCGCCCAATGATAATTAAGCCCCAAGCATTCAGAGTGCCCACTGCCTAATGATGATTAAACCCCGAGCAATCAAGAAAATACATGCTATCTCAATGGACCATAGAAATACACATTACCTCAAAGAAAGAACCTAGTGCACTTCACCTCACCTAGTCTCTTTAGGCCTCCCAGCCCATAAGGCTGCAGTGCACTCTCCACTATACTCTGTTTTGTGCAACTCGTCTGGCTTCTGTCCACGAGCTCCATCCCATCACTTTCCTCTCCTCGACTGTCCTTCTTCAGGTCGTTCTAGGACGACCAACCTTTCTTCTCCTCTCTGGTTTCCACGTCATGGCTGTCACACAGTGCTTAATAGTGCTCATGCGCATCACATGACAAATCCACTTCCACCTTCTTCTTTTTACTTCAGTGCTGATTTTGTCATGTATAGTGATTCTCAGTATTTCATCGTTAGATATTGCATATGGCCATCTGATCTTCAAAGTTCTCCTGTAGCATTTGAACATGAGTTCCGTATCTTATTTAACTTCACAAATGCTACTCTTGTTTTAAAGATTCTGTTTTTAATATCTTTCTCGCCACCACCCTGTAAGCTTACTGTTGTACCAAAGGTATCTGAACTTGTTTACTTCATCTAGAGCCTAGCGCACCCAATGAAATTTTAACCCCAAGAACACCCAGTGCGAACATGAGGATTAAACCCCCAAGTACCCTGCGCGCCCAATGAGGATTAAACCCAAGCACTCAGTCCGCCCAATGATGATTAAACCCCAAGCACTCAGTCCGCCCAACTATGATTAAACCCCAAGCAATCAGAGTGCCCAATTATGATTAAACCCCAAGCACCCAGAGTGTCTAAGAAAATACACGTTATCTCAATGGACCATAGAAATACACGTTAAAACTCAATGGAAGCACCTAGTACGCCTAATGAGGGCCCCAAGCATCCAATGCGCCCAATTAGGATTACACCCCAACCACCCAGTAAGCCCAATGAGAATTAACCAGAAGCACCTAGCGTGCCCAATGAAGATTTAACCACCCAGAGTGCCCAAGAAAATACACTTTATCTCAATGGATCCTGGAAATACACGTTAACCAATGGAGGGTTAAACCCCTACTGGCATAGGTTTTGGAACCGTGGGGCACTGGGGGAACGTGGCCCCAGCTTTTACGAAAAATGACAAAAGTGCCCCATCTGAAATTGAAAAGTTCCCCTCATTTACTGTCAAAGGTGCAAGAACTGATGGAATTTGAGCACACCTAAAAAAATAAAAATATTACAAAAGTGCCCCTTTCAAAATCAAATGCCCCTTAATTACTGATCCAATTGTAGAAAACTGGCAACTTTTGTCAGTCCTATTTACAGGGAAGTGGGTTCCCATTGGAAAATTTCCCCTTCCTAAAAATGAAGTGCCCCTTTTACTTTAGTTTATAATCTACAGACAGGGGGCGGGCATATGCATATGACTTTGAAAAGGTCGTTCCCCTGCTTTTCGAAAGCTTTCTACACCCCTGTCTTCAGGACAAGTACATCAGCTTTTTGGCAGGTAAAGCAAAACGTCTCTTTTCCTTTTTTGACAATAGATTAACCAAGAAAATCTCTCCAAACAGTTTGCAGAGAATTTTCTTCTCCGCTGATGCATTACTTTGGAGCTCCCAGGGCTTTGTCCTCTGGACCCCAACCAAGGCTTCACCCCTATACCTCGCCAGGTCCAGTAAATGGGCACACGGTGTTACGCAGTAACATTTCTGGCGACAGGATTGGCGGTGGTGGAAGGGGGAGGGGTGGGGGGTGGGAGGTGATCTGTTCCCAACTGTTCTATATTGTGTGATTGTATAAACACATGTATTACGTTTTTTAATGAGTAGGGCAAAGGAAAATTTGACTTACACCCCCTTCTGGGCTCGAAGTCAAGTTACGCCCCTGGCTGCAACGCCGACCCCGACCCGAAAGGCCCTAGCCTCGATAAAGTACTATAAAGTACTAGCAGCAAGAAGGCAATTAAGGGGCCTTATGATTACATGATAAGAGGTCCCAAAGAGTCCCGATGAGGCACCGTATGAAAAAGATCCGGGGCCTTACAATGACTATGATAAGGGGGCCCCTGAATTACCTCAAAGGAGTTAAGGAGGGCGTGGGGGTGGTTCTTTCAAGATAAAGCAATTTGGGCGTGATAACAAAAGATCGAGATGATATATGTCTCAACGATCTACTAAAAGCCAACCTTTAAAACAAAAAGTAACATTGATATAAAAGAAGGGTATTGTCTTAGAAACCTCACTATCCGTAAGTTTATTTTCATCCTTTTGAATTAGAAAGCGCCGGATTATGTCCTATTTTGTCCCCAACTTTTTTTCTTTCACTTTTATTGTATGAAACACGTTACGTGTTAGGGGTTCGCCAAAAAGTGGGGTATGAATACCCACATTTCCCAGGAACTACGTCCATGATTATCAGTGGCGCCGCCAGGAGTTTGATATTGGGGGGCACAGACCTTTTCGGTATAGGGTCAAGGGACCGCCTTAAGCGGGACAAAGCCTCGGTGGGAGTCCTGGGGGCGAAGCCCCAGGAAAACATCGCATTTTCAAGTTGTAGATACCTCAAAAGACTCTGAATTTGTGCAATGCACGGCTTTCTAAACTAAAGTAGGATAATTACGAACGATCTAGTATAGCAGCATACCATTTTGCAATGATACAGACTACCCCCTCCCTCCTTACCCCCACATTAAAAAGGTCTAAAATAGCCATTTTGGACAAAATACAATTTTCGACATTTCGGACATGTTGCCCCCATGGCGCCACTGATGATTATGTCTCTATTCTTTGAATATAATCCGGGAATTTTCCCTTTAACATATTTTCTATAAGATTAAGAAAAATTAAAAGCAAATATTGGGGAGGGGGCTAAACAACACATTTGCCCCACTTTTTTCGTCCCCCTGGTTCCGCCGCCACTGAATGATCTCAAGACATTAATGTTTGGGAGGTTAGCCAACCCATCACAGAAATCCTGGAACCGCCCTCAAGTAAAATTACAAATTAAATTCAGTTGTATAGATTGGTTGGGTTTACATGTATTCAAATTAAATGTATCGGGATTATTTTAGATTATAAGATTAAAATGATCGGGATTATTTTTCGATTACTGCATTGTCCTCTTTATATTGGGGGAAGGGGGGAGAGGGGGGGGGGTGTTTCATTTTTTTCAAAAGCTTTAGCATTTGAACAGAAATAAAAATGATATATGGCCTATACTTCACGGGAAGTTGAAAAATGACCGTACTTGAAAAATACAAGAAATTAGATACATTTTCTGTTATATCATTAAAGTTATTGCACGAAGCGCGAACATATTTTAAAGGGTCTTGAAACTGAATGTAAAAATCTTGGAAAAGTTTGAAAATGCTCATTGATTTTGAAACATATCTGAAATGCGTTTCTGATTTTGAATGCTAAAAATCAGTCTAAAATAAAGGAAGATTGTTTTTATTTATTTGAAAAACGAAAATTTCATTTGATAGATTGGTGTTTATTCATCTTTGTGATGCACTTTGTATCTGTATTAATGTGGACTGCCCATCCCTTAGGTGTGTGAACGGGGGAGGGTAGGTATCCTCCCACTTTTCCGTAAAATTACAAAAATGCCCCTTTTGAAAATAAAAAGTGCCCCTCAATTACTGACCCAATAGTATAAAACTGGCGACTTTTGTCAGTCTCATGTATGGGATGAGTGTGTCCCCATTGGAAAAGTGTCCCATTCTATAAAAAAAATTCCCCGTTTACTTTACTTTGTTGTTTTGGGATCACTTATTTTATCTACAGATTGAAATGGGAGAACATATGACTTAAAAAGTGCCCCCTAAGAGGTCGTGCCCCCACTTTTCGAAAGCTTTCTACACCCTTGACGCGTCCTAATATGCTCATCGAATTCCACCGCTCTGTTTAACTTCTTCATTATAAAATCGTATTATGCAGAAACTGTCAAAGGTTTTTTTGTTGTTTTGTCGTGATTACATGCGCCCTTTGATAACTTGCCAAGTCGGCTGTCATGGCGGTTAGGAGGACATAATTCTGATATCTAGCTGGGTCAGGCATGACTGTGATATACTCTAATACAATTATATCCAACATTCTTCATCTTTACGGGGGCGGGGATGGGAAGGTGGAGCTCGTACGGTCATGATGATAACAAAAAAAACTATGTTATAAATGGCATCTTGGTGAGGGTGGTTGGGGGTTGGAGGCTGGTTGGTGGACAACATATCTGAGGCAATATTTGGACTCACTTTCCCACGAAAACAAAAAAAATAATTCCTTAAAGATTCAAGTTTTACTGGAGTAACCTTTGCGGAATGAATTATGTAACTTCATATCCCCTACCCTAACCATTTCATCTGAGCAAGGCTTCTAGAGAAAAGCTCATGCTCAAAATACATATTAGGTATTAGGAAATTAAGTTACACTCGTATTTTTAACTTATCCTATCTAACAAGTGGCATGTACCGAAATACAAAAATACTGAACTAGAGTAGTGTTTTAGTCATAATAGTTTTAAAAACAGCCATTTTTAGAACTAAAAACAACTGAGGACGTCATCGGTTGTAAGCGTGTCATCGCTTTGAAGGTGTGTAAACATACGAATGTCATAAGTTGGTGGGTCTAAACCCATCCACACCCACACACGCACACCCACCCACGCACACACACACACACACACATGCAGGGAGTCCCAGCTGGGGACATGCGTTTTGAATCATCCAATCGTGCAGACATCGTCCCTGTACGTTAAATTCATCCTATAAATAAAATGTTCATTTCACAACCCATTTGTATTAGCATTCATCGTTTTCTTTTTACTGGCCTAAAACAGGAATGTAATCTAGTACACACCGAGTATTTGAAACACAGTCTGCGCAGATCCAACTATGGGGACAGCAACGAAAATGCGTAAGATTTCAGGTGGCATATTACTTCACCATGGAGAGCCCAAATCTTCAAGAAAATCAACCGGAAGCGTCCTGGATTGGTAGGTGTGTTATTAAATATCTCTGAATGGGACCTTACACATGTTCACCCACACACCACATCCAGACACTCATGCAATATAGAAAAAATCGATATCATGATCTAAAAGTATACTGTTTTGGCTTACAACTCTATCCATTCTCAGTTTTGTTTATTTTTTGTATTTTGTCATTCAGCATTGATCAATGGGCCTAACGTCTGGCATGGTTATAGGTATTACCTTTAACATAAACAAAATATCTGAATGTGAAAAGTATTACTGGGACACTAGGCCACAAAGTGAAGGCACAGTTCTCTAAAGATTTATAAATATTCAGTAAAGCTTTTTGGCGGACGTGGAGAGCTAACATTAATATGTATGTCCATATCTAAGATTCCATATCTAAGATTCCATTGATATTTTAATTATTCACCCCTAAAAAAGGATATCCTCATTTATGGGTACCTATGCAGTAGGTATCAAAAGAGTGAGTTACCTGAAAGGAGAATCCTATACCGCTATATGGGCATTCTCTGGTACGTTACGTGTGTGACCCGGGGTGTGACCAGCCAGAGAATGGCCCCGGTGGATCCCCGTAAGACCTCAGGGGTCCACTGTGGCTATTCTCTGGAACATTACGTGTGTGACCAGCCAGAGAATAACCCTCTAGGGGTTGAGCAAAGGGCCGCTCAGCTCAGGCCCGGTGGCAGAACCACAGTATTAGTTCCGAGCTATAGGATTCCTGAACCTAATTTTAAACACCTGTACATCTGTATATGTTAATCTTATCGGGGTTTTTTCTACATAAAAAATATTAAAAAATCGTTTTCGGTAGGAAACTTACCAGATGAGATTTAGGAAACTGTTGTTGTTACAGAGCATGCCATGTTACTCATATCCTTCTAACCAATTTGTATGGCAAAAAATTATTTTAAACATTGAATAGGCCTAAAGCCTGCTTCGCCACTGTTTGGGAACTATTTTCAACTCTTGGCATGTATTCATGTCAATAACAAACTGTAGCCTTTTTAGAAACCATTTATGATCAAACTGAAGATGTTAATACTCTTTTCACAGTGGATGGCTAAAGTTGAATGTTTTACTTACCTGCTGATATGTAGACTACTGCTTACTTGATCACAACTGTAATTTGTTTGCAGTAGGCCTAGTCATAATGTGAAACTACATGATCTCACGTCGTAACGCGGATGCTCGCGATATTAATAGTGCCACATTGTATTGATACTTCCATTGTGCATGAGGCTCTGGCCATGTTATTACACAATCCAAAGTCCGACTTTTTGAACCCGAGAGCAATTACGAAATATGCAGGGAAATAATACAGTTGAACACACAATTACAATGACGGGGTCGTCGCCTGCGTATTCGGTTATGATAGTACAAATGCTATCACGAAACGCTTAATACGACCCGGACGAGAACACAGGTACGACGTACGGACAGACATAACATTCGACAACCAAGTCAATGTCCACGGCCTTTGATAACCAGTTGTGGTGCACTGGCGTGTCTACCCACCCCAGGATTGAACCCGGGGCCTCGTGGTCTGTAGACAGGTAATATAACCGCTACACCACAGTAGGTAGATTTTAGGTTAAGTCTTATGCAACTTTCTTTATCAGTTTATGTGCGCATCGGGTTTTCCCATACTGCATGTTGTACGTAAGAACTTTTGCTCTCGAGTTCACACACGATAGAATAAGCCCTATATCATATGCGGGTATTTTCTGTTGTGGAACTCAGGACATGGTATATTCAGTATTTCTTGAGTCCCGGTTGGAAATTCTGCATTTTTGAAATGAGAAATATGTTAAAACTTTAATTTGATGAAGTTCAACATAGGCCCAACTTACATTTGGTTTAGTTTTATAGGCTTGTGCATCTAGAATTAGTCCTATAAAAAGACATCCCATGGGTCACGCACGCACATGGCGTGGTGGAGCGAAATTGATTAGCAATTTCAATTTTAATGGCCAAAATATATTTTTTTAGAACATCAACAGAAAAGCAGGAAGTAAAGCAATCTTTATTTCTATAGCCAGGGGCGTAGTCTATAGTTAGGGCCGTAGTCTATAGCCAGGGGCGTAGATTATAGTTAGGGGCGTAGTCTATAGTTAGGGCCGTAATCTATAGTCTATAGCCAAGGGCGTAAATAACGCTTTGAACTTGTTGAACAATTCATGAAGAGTCTTGCCCCATGTGGTGAGGGCATAGGCGGCTGAACCGGGGTCACTTGCACTCCAATTTTCTCAAAAGTTTAAAAAGTGCCATTTTTCAGAGAGGAAAAATGCCCTTTTCTGAGGAAAAGTGCCCTTTTTAAAATAGAAATGTTCCCTTTCAAAGAGAACAAGTGCCCTTTTTAGAGAAGGAACCTGCCTTTCCAAACATTGACAATCTTTTTCTTCAAAGACTATATATCTGATCTTTTCATTAAAGAAAGTAACACTAATATTATCATTGCCCTTTAAATTGGAAGAGGTGTGTCATAAAGTAGCCCCTTCTCACATGTGTCATATGTGGTACTTCATGTATTTTGATTATTCATGTATCTGCTTATGTATTCATCTTGTATTTAGGTTTTTTTGTTTGCTTATTGTTAATGATGGTATTTTGTTTCTTAGCTTAGAATTTATTTATTCAGTATAGCTTTGATGGTGGATGGAATTAGCACAGGGCATTAACCTATACTTATTTATTACCCCATTAGTTATTGTGGTTCTCCCTGTACTATTTCAATGTCAGAATTGTTCACTTTTGAGATAATTATCCCATTTGTCCTAATTTTGCCTGTAATCACTGGCTGTGTCTCCTTCACTGACCACAGCCACGGTGTCTCTGTGCTGTGTGGTCTGTCTCTTACTCCATGAGCAATTTATCATTGTCATGGGCTGAATATAGTAGAGTCAATATACAACGTAACCCCAAAAAAATTGCAAGAAAAGGTTTTTTTGCATTTTTTGGTACTATTTGACCTGGAGATTAACATACTAAAAGTTGGCAAAAATCTGACCAACGGAAAGGGTCTAAATATGACGTCATACAAAATGGCTGCCAAAATGTAATAAAATGCTCAATTTCAATGATTTGCATACGGTTTCTGGCATCTTTAAGTATGGAAACAAGTTTAAGGCATCAGTATCTTACATGCTGGTTAATTTTTCAATCTGACCAATGTACCTGTGTGACGTTATGTTGTGATAGTGTCATCTATGACGTCATCTATGACGTCATTATGTCATGTATTTTTCTTAATATCATGATTCTTTCACTGTGATGTCCTGGATAAGCTGTGGTTATAATGGCTAACTTTTTGTCATCTATTCGTGTTCATTGCAGTCTAGATTTCAACATCATCAACCACTTAATGAATTAATATCGACATTTAATGTTTTCCTTATGCAATTATAAATTAGAAGACATAAATGCACATATTGGTTTGTTTGGTAATTTACCTTCACAGTTACATGCAGCCTTCATTACCATCATCATCTGATACTGGGTTGAGGGATATATTATCACAAGGGTCTTCTTGACAAGGTCCACAGGCTTGGGTACACTCAAGGCCATGTTTTTTGCAGCTACATTTGAGTGTGCGGCAACCTGTCGAGCAGTCCCAGTGTATCATTTTCAACAGACTTTTAGGAGCAGGGCTTTTGTCCATCATGAGTGGAATCAGTTGACCCCCTTGTGCACTCCAGCCCCAGTCTGAAGAATCCATGCCACCGTCCGTACACATCCACACCATAATTTGAAGATACACCCTCCGTGAGTGAAGTTTTGTGGCTGATGTCGTTGGGGGCAGCCTTTCGGGTGCCACAAAAGTCTTTGCTGTGGCCACTTTTTTTGCAAAGGAAGCTGTAGCGCAATGATGCCAGAGAGTCAGAATGAGTCCCATTAAACAATGAAAGCATTTCTTTGCAGCTGGTGGTTTCTACAGTCTCTGGATTTGCCTTTGGTGTGCGAAAGATTTTGGAACAAGCACGCAAGACAGATTCGCCCTTGATGACCTTTCTAAAGATGGACTTCTTTCCAACCCCAAAAATTCGTGAGGTAGTGTCGCATATGGAAAACGCATGGGCAAACAGCAGATCGGAGCACACTTCTTCCCCTAGGAACAGTTTCAGAACTTTAATGTTATACACATTTAGTTTACCTTTGTCTGATCTAAAGTACAGGTCTTTGCAGTCATTCGTGGTTCCATGATACAAGAGCAAAACCAAAAGATCTGTATCTTCCCCGATGAGAGTTGTTGACTTGAAGGATGCCATTGTGATTGCTGCTTTTACGATGTCGACATCAGCCTCACCCTCAGCCTGAATTCCTTGCAGCCTTTCTGGCGCAAGTATTTCGTCATCAGCTTAATAAGGGCCTGTTTATTCATTGTGTTTAAAAGAAAATCCTCTTTTTTCCCAGAAAATTTGGTTGACTCCACAATGTTGACCTTGTCGGTGACCTGATTTCGGCTTCGTCTTTGGTGGGTGTTGTCTTTTGTGGATGGTCTTCCATGTACCCATCAAAGACAACAGTGGCATTACCATACAGTTCGGACGTAAAAGATGCATACGAATCTGCAATTGAAGTGTAAGTGCTCCCCTCGGTCCATTTCAATCGATGTAGGAGGGAACCTCTGTCAAGAGCATAGTGATCAGTCTTTGGAATGGACTGAAGAACATCACCATCTGATAAGGAACTTCCATGGTCTTTCAAAGCTTCCAGAAGATGTGCTTTATCTGGTTTTCGCAAGAGATATTTTTCTTCAAATAAGGATGGTGTATAAAGGAAGAGCTCATATTGCATCACTCTATCAAGGCAAATGTCACCTGACTGCGATACCACAAGGAACCTCTGAAACAATAGAGCTGGATCAATGGTTCGATCCTCTGTAACTTTGACAGCTTGAGATAGTGCTAATGTCTTCACTTAAGTGTTCTTTTTGTGGGAATATGAGAAGACTGGGTGTCCTTCCATTTGTTTTACTGTGTCTGTGCCTACATTGAAAAGTTCTTCAACATTGACACCCTTATCAGCATTTATCCCTATGATAATGTTGCGCAAGGTTGCCTCATTGGAAAATGGAGAATAGTGTTCCAGCTTCGTCGCAAGTTTGTCTAAGTCTCTCATATCCCTGTCCATACGAGAAGCAGATGCCTCCTTGTGCTGTTCACTTGTTGCATATGATGTCTGACAGAATTCCTGCATGGCGTAATTGTAGGCGAAAGATACAGGGGCAGACATTGTCCAAACGGCCCTCTGATGGTCTGCCATGCCACTTCCTCGTTAGCCCACCAGTGCT
Source organism: Chiridota heheva (assembly GCA_020152595.1). Taxonomy (NCBI): domain Eukaryota; kingdom Metazoa; phylum Echinodermata; class Holothuroidea; order Apodida; family Chiridotidae; genus Chiridota; species Chiridota heheva. The sequence continues at coordinate 31,409 of JAIGNY010000085.1, read as the reverse complement.
TTTGAGCGACCGCATTAGTGTCTGCTCGATCACCAAGTCAGGACTAAGGCCAGCCCATAATTTTTCGCTGCGTCGAATAACATGGAATCCATTTTTGAATTTCTGAAACACTGGGGACTTTCCACTTTCAAGATCCCTCATCTTCTGTAAGTAAAGATAAGCAGACTTCAGATAGTTAGGGTGTCCAGCAGCAGCAAATATTGGCAAACAGTCATATATAGCATGGAGATGCATTTGCCATGACCCTGTGCGATCAGCCTTGATAAGCTCCTGTGCAACTCCCAACATTCGTTGATAGTTAATCCACAATTTGCTTGTTTTTGAGTTGTTGGATAACACTCTCTTAAAGTGAGAGCATTGGAAATTCTTTCCATGCAGTCTGCTTTCAGCAGTGCATCTAAACTTATTTAACCAGTCTCCTTTTGAGTATACAATCCCCCCAGCTCTTTAACTAGATCTTCAAAACTTGGATCGGCTTCAATTACCTTGGTCACTATCTGATGCGTGAGACACTGCCTAACAAGAAGATGTCCACGAAATGCACGTTGCACAGCTTTGCCACTCATCATATGTGTTACAGTGTTTTCACCATACACCGTCTCCAGGATTTCCCTAACTCCACTTCCATCCATCAGTGTTCCTATGGCCCCCAACAAATTCATGAAAGTATGAAAGCTCCCCAATAACAACATAACATCTCTGAGTGGGCTACCATCTTGAACTTCATGTATAATCTCAGAAGCTTTCCAAAAGAGTGGCTGATCAAAGGTTACAATTGGTAGGACACTTTGCTTGGAAGCAAGAGCACATATATAGTAGAGTGTAGCATGTAGAGAAGATACATGTCTTATCTGCAGGGTTCATATCAATCATTGGTAGGAACAATACTGATGATTGTCCAGGGTGGAGACAGTCCTTGTGTAGCAGGTGCATAATTCCTTGCCAATTTGGTAGTGTTTGCTTGAAGCGGAAGAACATCTCCCACAATACATCAATCTTATGATCAACAACACTCAAAAGTGGCAGAGACGTGAGCTTAATGCTACGAAGAGTGTTCTTTGCGAAGCGGTAATCCTTGATCTAAATCTTCGTCTGATCAACTATGTTCAAGTCAGACATCTTTCTCCTCGGAATAGTGTGACTGGTTCGTGTACCTGGTGTTATGGCTGCTACCATCCCCATACCATGAAATGTTCCCTTTCCATCCAGGGTCACTATGTTGTGGTCAACATTATCCGCGGCAAATAAAAGCATTATATCATGCATATCTTTGTCCTCACCTAAAACATCAGGAGCCACTGAAGAAGCGGCGTTTTCCTCAAACCTTTGCACTTCACTATATGAGGAGCAATAACCCATGGCAGACAGACTGTCAAAAACCTTGATCGAAAGTGATGGTGCATTTAAACCCCAGCCCCAGTTGTAACGGAGCTATCACTGCTCTTGGACGTACCGCTTGAACAATCGCTTGCCCAATGCGTGCTTCCTTCCCGCTGGTGTTATTTCCTACGAGAAGGTGTTGCAGCATTAGACACAAGCTCGGAGGAACAAACGCTAACGCAAAATCAAGCTCAAGTTCTGTACATTCAGATATTCGTCCTTTGTGTGGGATAAGAGTTTTGATACCACTTTTGATCAGCTTTGCGACAGTTTCTATGATAGCTTTCTTTTAAGCTTCCTCTCCATCCCCTTTGGGCATATTGAAGTAATTGCGTAGAATTCTGCTTGTTTTCTCCCGCAAAGTTACAATATCATGTAATCCATCACCATCAGCCACAAAAATAGCCTCTCCGTAGTGTTTTACCAGTTTAGACTTCAAATACTGATTGCCATAAGCAAGAGAGTCACTATCTTGTAAATATTCCTTCATCTTGTTGGCAAGGAAGGTTACAGTTAATTGTTCCTCATCGTTGTCCTCGAAGTAGGAGCATGTCTTGAGAAATGCATATTCTTGGTCGGTGTCCATGGGTCGCCCAACTTTCTTTCGCTTGTTGTCACTATCTAGATCTGTCCCGTGTTGTATAGGAATATTTCTGAAGGTGCGAAAGTGTACATCACATGAATGATGGTACAAACAGTCTGCAGCATGCAAATCTCTACTAAAGTATTCAATTTGCCCTTGTACAGAAAAAGCCCATTCATCTTGTCGTCTTTTACTGAAACGACTCCTTTTGTGTTCACGTTTACTTGTGTGTCCCCTGGCTGTTGTCAGGTTTTGTTTATTCGTGTGGCCTTTGGCTACCCTTTTCCGTGCTCATTCCTCGCTCATATTTTTGCGCTTGTATAATTTTTGTTAGACTTTGTAGCACGGCCTGCAGCTGTGGAACTTAGTCATTAAACTAAGTCAGTTTCGTTCGTTTTACAAAGCAAAATGATCTTGTCCACAAAGTTATATGTTTTTACACTACTATAATCTTCACAGTCAGCACCTTTTGTACTTGACACCACCTTTTTGCCACAGTATAAGCAATCTGTTTTTCTATCGAAAGCCCTAATAGAGACACGTGTATTCCTCTTTAATGGTGAGGTAAAGTTCACTTAAGCTCTCTTGTGTTTCTCTATTTCCTTTTTGTTTACGTAAATCATGCGACAAGATTTGTGCACGCAAGTTCCAGGTTCTAGAATAACGTCATCACCTCTTTTAACACTTGCCTTGTTGATCCCTTCAGCTCCTTCCTTACGAATCTCAACTCTATCTTCTTGGTGAACTTACCTCACTGACTGATTCACTTTGACAGAATGTCTGTTTCAACTGCTTTATGATTTAACACTTTTACTTCATGGAAAGAAAGAAGAATCAAGATATCCTCTTTATTGTCTTGAAGATGCAAATACATGTGGGAAGATGCACACAACCCATTGTGATCCTGAACAAACAGAATGAACTCATGAGGTACTCCACATTTGGTTCCCACCTTCAGAAATGACTTGAAATTCTTTCAAATCATCAAATGTCTCCCTGCGCCATCAAATCTGGACTGGAACACACATATTAGAAATAAACCATATTCTGACGTCATAGATCACGTCATGACGTCACAGGTCACGTCCTGACGTCACGGATAAGGTCCTGACGTTATTGATGATGCCAAGAAAAGTTTCAAAAATTATGTTGGTGCCAAGATATTTAGTTTTAGTGATAATTTTCATTATTAAAATGATTAGAAACTATTAAATTACAGACTTATGCCTAGTTTCTAATGATTTCTTATATCGGCGGCCATCTTTTTTATGACGCCATATTTAAACCTTTTCCGGAGATCCGATTGATGCCAACTTTTATCATGTTCTTCTCCAGACCCCATACTTGATAAAACTGCCAAAAAACCTTTTCTTGCAATTTTTTTGGGGTAAGGTCACTTTTTTTCATATTTTGACTCTACTAATACTTTGGTTTTGCTACATCTTCCTGACCCTGCCCTTTGTGTAATTAATCACCTATTTTGAGGTTTCCTTGAACCTATCTTCTCCTTGGCATTTCAGTTGGAGAAGTCACTTGTGATTGGCAGGCATGATGCTCATTTATCTTCCCTAGTAAATTTAACCAAAAGGGGTGGGTCCTGAATAAAGTGTCTGTTGCTGATTGGTTTTAAGTTTAACAAGTATTGATATGTGTGTGTGCCTGATTGGCCTAAAGTTATTAGGACCTAAAGTTATTAAGGGATGGAGTAATATAGAAGAGAGAGTTCGTCATCAGACAGCGATGGCTTAGGTTTTTGAGTGGGATTAAGATTGGTACATGAAACAGAGCAATAGATTAGAGCAATGCAATTTCTCGTGTTTGGAGTTTGATTTTGATTAACGGACAACATGTACTTGATGTCTATCTTGTATTATTTTACTTGTTTTTTCATTTATGTATAAATGAATGGTGGCAGCGTACCACAAACTCGTAGGAGTTTGTATGACAAGGTGTAATAAGTAATTTCCAAGTGAAATTTTAATTTTTAATTGAAATGAGGGAAATTAAAACTTAATGTTGATTTTCTCTGGTTAATGTGTTAAAATAAGAATCATACTTAAATAATGATAAGGTAAATTACCATGAGATAAAAGAAAATTTCCAAATTCCTAGAATTTGAAAATATTTCCTAGTCTCTTCGAGACCCTAAAAAGACTAAAATTGTGAAGTTTGACGCGCCATGCACTATTCTAAATTTCATCTATTGACAAAGTTAGATGCCCAACAGCCCTTCCTACTAGACATTTTCATACTTAAAAGGCCTTTATCTCTGCCTACCCTTATTTTCCCAACTTGTAATCTGTAAAAAATAGGGCCTTATAGAGTGTGCTACCCCAAATTTTATTAGAAGGGCATCTTTAAAATGGTGCATGCAGGGAAAACTTACTATTCGGACCCGGGCCATTTTCATGACATCAACTGACGTGCCCTCTCCCATCTTCTTTGTAATTATTAATAGGTGCTCCTTTACAGAGATTAAAAAAAGTGTTATTTGAAATATCAAAATATATTTAGGTTCCATGATTATAATTATCTTTTTATTTTAGTCATCAAATATATTCCTCTACAATTATTGGCTAATTGTAATCTATAACTCTAAATTCTCCGATTTCAAGACTTATGATCTACAAATTTTTAAATTTTTGTACATTTTGGTATAAATTTGTTCTATTTTAACGAGTTTTGGAAAAAAATGTCTTGAATTTTTGAAGCTGTAAATGTAAAGACAGACAGACAGACAGACAGAGACAGACAGACAGACAGAGACAGAGACAGACAGACAGACAGAGACAGGCAGAAACAGAGACAGACAGACAGAGACAGACAGAGACAGACAGACAGAGACAGACAGAGACAGACAGAGAGAGACAGACAGAGACAGACAGACAGAGACAGACAGGCAAAGAAAGAGAGCGAGCGAGAGAGAGAGAGAGAGAGAAGAAGACAAAAGGGTCACCGGTAAATTTTGAACTATTTTTTTTTTTTTTTCGGCGGGGGGAAATATAAATCTATAGGCCTAATACTGCTGTGCTGCATGCTTTGAAAATACCACAGTTGGAAAATGGCCTCAGCTGCTGTGCCTCCCCTACCCCCTCTCCCCTTTCTCCTATTCAAACATCTTCCACCGCCTCTGGGTGGAGATATCGCCTCCGCAACACTAAATATAATCATATATATATATATATATATATATATATATATATATATATATATATATATATATATATATATATATATATATATATATATATATATATATATATATATATATATATATATATATATATATATATATATATATATATATATATATATATATATATATATATATATATATATATATATATATATATATATATATATATATATATATATATATATATATATATATATATATATATATATATATATATATATATATATATATATATTATATATATATATATACACTAAATGGTCATAATCAACACTAAATATATATATATATATATATATATATATATATATATATATATATATATATATATATATATATATATATATATATATATATATATATATATATATATATATATATATATATATATATATATATATATATATATATATATATATATATATATATATATATATATATATATATATATATATATATATATATATATATATATATATATATATATATATATATATATATATATATATATATATATATATATATATATATATATATATATAGAAACATATATATTCTAGAAGGAGTAGAGTTTCAGTGATCGAGTTACGGTAAAGTTATGTTCCATGCTCATTATTGAGCTTCGGGGATGTGACTTGGTAAAGTACCATATCACTTCTTCGGGGAGGAGGGGGATACGACCTCTTATGGGGCACTTCCCAAATCATCAGGATGTCCCGCCCAGTCTAGTCTGTAGATAGAATTAGTGAGCCCAAAACAACAAAGGGGCACTTCATTTTGAAAGGGGCGCTTTTGCCATATTTTGTTGGATGCAAAGTGCGCGCACAATCCACCAGTCCTTGCTTCTTTACCTGAGGGGCACTTTTTATTTTCAGAAGGGGCACTTTTGTCATTTTTTCGGAAAATATTTCATATAATTTGGAATGGAAAAGTTACATTCAAGGGGCACTTGATCCAATTTTGTTGTCATTATTTTCTTGTAAAAATATAAAAAGTGGAGGATCTGTTACTACCACCCACCTCCATCCCAGCCCCCTCCCCCTCCCCGATATCCCTAAACCGGTGGAGCCCACCCCCTGCCCCTTCCTCCCTTTTTCCCTAAACCGGTGGCATTGTTTCTGCTTTAGGGATTCAAAGTCTGTATTAGTGCCCGTTTTGCCACCAATTGGACCACAACGTACATCCGTCTGATCGTAAAAAGACAAGAGCCACGTTTAATGGTAATATATTAAGTGATCAAACTGTATATATACCATAATGGTATATATACAGTTTGATCACCTATTGGGCAGTGATACCCAAGTTTCGTTCTTAAAACAGGTGGCCACGAGATACTATCTCGTTCCCACGACAGACTATCTCGTGGCCACGAGATTCTATCTCGTTTCCAAGACATACTATCTCGTGGCCACGACGACGACGACGAGTGAACACACAATTACAATGATGGGGTCGTCGCCTGCGTATTCGGTTCTGATAGTAACAATGCTATCACGAAACGCTTAATACGACCTGGACGAGAACACAGGTACGACGTACGGACAGACATAACATCGACAACCAAGTCAATGTCCACGGCCTTTGATAACCAGTTGTGGTGCACTGGCGTGTCTACCCAACCCAGGCTTGAACCTAGGGCCTCGTGGTCTGTAAACAGGTATGATAACCGCTACACCACAGTTAATAGACAACGTTGGCTCAACCGCTGGGCCTCTAAAACTTAATTTTAACAACGAAGACCCAACGTAAAGTGCCACCTTTGACCAACGTTGGCGCAACCAAATTGTGCTATCAGGGCTAGACGTTCGAGGCTGTCAAAGCCCGAAACTAGAATTGTATTTAGAAAGTGGAGGGGGGAGGGGGGGAGGGGGGGCAAACACTCAAACGGATTTTATTTTTCCTGAGAACAAAAATGTATTCGAAAACTTTAAAGAGCGGGGGAGAGGTAAAGAACGTTTTCTAAAATTCTTTGCGGATAAAGTCGACAGTTTTTCAAATGTCCCTGATGTTTAATTTGAACCTTTTGAAATCCTAAGGGGCAATTGGTAACAGTGGCTCTTGTGGGAGAGTTTTCCAGCTTGCTACTGACGGGCCTTGGTGTGTCAGTGCCAGGGAGTCGAAGGGGTCATACGAACCCAGGGGCGGCGAAACCAGGGGCTGGGGGATTCAACCCCCTACAATTTTAGGTGAACATGCATGTGTTATCACGTTACCCGACATAATTATAAACCCCCTCCCAATATTGTTATCACATGTAACCTGACCTTATTATTCCCCTCCTCCACCCCCTCCCCCATCCCCATCCCCCTCCTCCTCTCACCTCGAATATTTTGAACGCTCTGCCGCCCCTGGACCCCAAACAATTTGAAAGGTATCCTGCACTGGCAAGATCCATCATTTCTGGATGAAGATTTCCCCCTCCTTCCTTTCGCTCCTTTATATTCCGCAGAAGGCCAACAGCAATTTCCTCAACTGAAGACGACACGCCCTTGCGACCCGCCCACTCAGAAAAGTTGACTAGACCTCTGACGTTGTGAGGAAGAGAAGGGGTATTGGCCTACTGTTTGGAGTAGGCCTACGTAGTAATGGCATCGCCCTCCGCTATGCTTAAATTAAAGAAATTTAAATAAAATTCGAATTAAATTAATTCAAATTTCAGATTCCTGCATGCGTGTGGCTGACCGTATCTGCGGCTCTGCCACAGCAACGGCTGGGTCCTCAGTAGTCTCAAGAGAATTCCCGGTAAATTTTGATGCAATAACAAAGTCTGAAGATGGAAATGTTTTCATGATCTGAGACACAACGTTTCCTGTTCACTCTTCGCTGAAATACTTCGCCGCCCATTTGTGTTCGATCATGATCGTAGGAGGTGGTGAAGCCCGGAGGCTCCACGAATTTATACATTTTAGAATTCTTAGATGCACTAAAAATGAACATAATGTTTTGTATAAATTTATATATTTTTGTATTTCTATTATTCATAATTATTCTTTGATGTTGTGTATGCAAACTTTTTCAAGTTTATAACGAAATCTTAGCTGGGGAAGGACACACTAACATCCCGACAGGATATTAATTTTGCCGACAGATTGTCAATTTTCCCGCCGAAATCTGGATTTGATGGGGTGACACCCCGACACTCCCTGGTCGGTTCGCCCCTGACTGGGCATCAACTTTGAGCCCATCGGACATGTCGGAGAAGCAATATTCTCATGGGACAAGTCAAGCTGTCCGCCCCTCATTCGAATTCAGTCAGTGTGACCAAAGAGCTCTTTGGTGTGACACAAGTAAAATGAAGTCTGAAGTACATTGTGTTTCTTTCTTTCCACATTTATAGCGTGAACTTGACGACGTGACAAACATTTGGAATTCGCATCAAATAAGACCGTCCAGAAATCAAAATATTCCATTCGGTCAGCCTGAAATCATGTACCGAGTGCCAACACTTTGGGGAGCAGAGGAGCACTTGCTTCCAAAAGGGGGCAACGATCTTGAAGTGTGTAACACAGAGGCAAAATTTCGCTCCACTATACATGCTATACCATGTAGTGACGCTGATATAGTTCATCTGTGCAATGAAATACTTAGCAGAGAAAATTTAGATCAGGCAAGAGATGCAAATCAAGCAGTGGATTTATATTTTCGTCTCAGAAATGAAGTACATGCACTTTTGTGAGATTTACTGTCAAGGCGGAGCTGAACTAAACGCAGAAAATGGAAAAGAACAAATTAAAATAAAGGGATCTTTTTAAATTTCAAATAATAGGTTTTTTATAACAGATATCGTTTTCAGTAACAGATAAAGTGAGTCTTCCTTACGTTTCTCAACAATAGCGAAATAACTTTTCATGGTATTCTTTCAGATTTAGTTTTACAATTGAAATATTTTTCAGAATGATCAGATGGTTAAATTTTGTATTTAGTAGGGAAAATACTTACAATTAAAGTCTACTTAAGAAAGGGGAATGATTGTAACGAAAAAGCAAAGAATATAGCGTCAGTATCGTAGGCAGTTTTTATCTAACATTGTAAATTGCAGGAAATTTCATTGCTGTCTGATTTCACCAATGTATGTGATTCATCAAAATTGTTTCACGATGATCAGACAGAGAAAGCTTTGGTTTACATATGATCAGACCGTACCGCGCTGATTGTTATTATCACTTGACCTGACACCACGATCAGTTCCGGACATGCGCGTTGGTTACCATGAACTAGCTTATAACAGTCGTAATCTGCCACTAGCTATGCGCGCGCACGCTATTTGGCGAGTCGACCTGCAAAAAGTAATACCTCGTGGCCACCAGATAATAGCATGGGGGAATCTAATTTCGTGCACTTCAGAAGAAAATTTTATTAAAAACCGAGAACTTACCTTTAAAAATTCGTTGAACTTGTCACTAAACTTCTCATCTTTGTAAGGGTGATGAGTGAAAAAAAAACACTTTTCCATGGAAAAGTCAAGCGATAACAAATTATAACAAAACTCGAGCGTGTTCGTTCAAGTTTGAGGGTTGGCCTAATTTCGTGCATCTAATTGCGCACTTTGGCGTTTGCCGCTTTTATCCATTAGGACAACTTGGAGATCCTTTAAAACAGTATGCAAAATGTTGTATTCAAACAGTTAACGTATATAAAACATTGAAACGTAACCAAAAAAAAAAAAAAAAAAAAAAAGATCAAAAATCACTCTTCTGAGTCTTTAAAATGGGGGCATTCTGAGTCTTTAAAATGGGGGCATAAGATTAACAAGCAATCGAACTAAAACACATTCTGATTCAATAGCTTATTTTTAGTGATATCTGGTGAAAAGAATCTACCTAGACCTTTCATTTGTTTCTTTAATCTCTTTTTTTTTTGTGCATTAACACTCACATATTATTCATTTGAATAAGAATACTATAAGAAAATATATAATTTTCACATCCTATCGAGGGAGGGACGGAAATAAACCGTTGTAACGTTATAGCCTTAGGCCCAAGTTAAAAGTTTAAGCTCTTAAATATTCATCAGTTTTGAACCTGATGTGACCTTTGTTTATACTTTTTTTTTTTTTTGTATATAGCTTAGGCCATCATTACACATAACAAAACGTCCTAGTGACAGCAGATGGATGTGTGTGTTTGAGTGAGAAGGAAAAATTACTGTTTTTGTTGGCTCAACTAGACCAATAATTTTGTTTAAGGAAAATATCTTTTAGGATGGGAGTAATATTGCATTTTAAGTAAGAAATATTGGTATCACTTACCCCAGGAAGCGTCATTTTCACGATTGTGAATGTTAGTTTTGGGTCGTAAGTCCGATTGTTCGTAATTGGTTGCTAAACTACGTGGAATCGAACATATTACGTAGTGCACGAAATAGGGGGTGCACGAAATTAGGTTCAGTTACTATATGTCGTGGCCACGAGATTGTATCTCGTGGTCACCAGATAGTATGTCGTGGGAACGAGATAGTATGTCGTGGGAACGAGATAGTATCTCGTGGCCACGAGATAGTATGTCGTGGCCACGAGATAGTATGTCGTGGGAACGAGATGGTATGTCGCGGGAACGAGATAGTATCTCGTGGCCACGATATAGTGTGTCGTGGCCACGAGATAGTATGTCGTGGGAACGAGATGGTATGTCGCGGGAACGAGATAGTATCTCGTGGTCACGAGATAGTCTGTCGTGGGAACGAGTTAGTATCTCGTGGCCACGAGATCATTTTTAATTTTTGAATTTGCTTTTTTTTTCTTACATGTCCCTTCTATGCTTCCGTGCAAAACACATATCAAATTATACAGAAAATACAAAGTGAGGAAAAAGGTGCTGTAACTTTTTAAAATGCTGGTCTAACTATCTTTATTTTTTTGTTTAATGTGATTTTCAATGACAAGACTAAACTTAATATATGCATTAGTGCAGAAGAATATATGCATTAGTGCAGAAGACATGTTAAGACGGACAAGTAACTTGTTGGTTTATAACGGACTATTAACTTCTTAGCATGAAAACTATATAGTTGGGGGTAGAAACCTGCATGTGGACAAAGGCATTCCGCGGAAGTTTTTTTACCAGATCGAAAGATGCTTGTATCTCGACGCATTATCACAAAATGTACAAGGGCTGATATCAGGGCCGTCTAGAGAATCGCGAAGTCCCGGGACAAACTAATATTTGGGAGCCCCTCATATCTCGAAAAATTCTGATAAGCGAAAAAAGTGTATCCAGTTATAGTACTCTTTCAGTCTTTGTACCGTTTTCGCCATTGTCTGCATTGTCAAGCATAATTTTTCGCCGATTGTTGCCCCCGTGATTATATTTTTATGGTTCATTTACATGTCCCCAAAAAGATACAAAGGTACATTTGGCCCTTGAGCACTGGGTCCACTTTCCCCTGCCCCTCCCTCTCGGCGGCATTGGTCGTTGTCATGCAAATCAATTTGAAAATAGCTGGTCGCCGCCGCAAGATAAAGATGTAAAAAAATGAAACTGGAGCAACACTTCCATTATCATCCTCCTTCACACGAGAAAGAAACCTTTAAGAGGAGTGAGATATGCACTTCAGAGGTATTATTCATATTCAGCGGGCTTTGGTCACGTGGTACCAGCAACTTGATTATCAACTGAGCAAAACAGCATTGTCATCAGGGTTAACAAAACAGAGTTAAGTTACTTTTCTGTGATTTGGATTAACTGAAATAACCCCAAATTGCAATACCTCGATATTGTAATGTTTCTTACGTGCTCATATGTAACAAAACACCATTACACGAAAAAAGGTGACCAACATATTTAACCCCTCTCTTAGTTCATGTCTGACATAAAATAATTCTACAGCTGAATGTAAAACTTTTATCAAGGTGGCTTATGCTGGAAATCAAGAGAAAAACACTTTTCAAGGATAGCCTCACTATACCGCTTTACTGCATGAAATGCGAAATACATGTTTTGAATGTCTCATGAGCTAAATGAAAATTGATAAATTAGAAATACCTGAATAACATCTTTTTTTCATATCTACAGCTCTGTAAAAAGGTGATACTATATCATATCGCCCAAAGCGAGCCACTACTGCTCCCTTGGATTCAGGGGTGTAGGAGGCTTTCGAAAAATGGGAGGAATGACCTAATAGAGGGCACTTTTCAAGCCATATGCATATGTCCCCAGTCTGTGCATAGTAACGTGAAAGGGGCACTTCATTTTTAGAAAGGGGCACTTTTGCAATGGGAACACATTCCACCGTACATAGGACTGACAAAAATCGCCAGTTGCCTTCTATCAGACAATTGGGTCAGTAATTAAGACCCGTAAGATGCAATTCATATTGAGAGGGGGCACTTTTGTAATATTTGTTTTTAAAATGTGAGCACATTCTACCAGTTCCCTTTACATTTGATTACATTGAGGGGCACTTTTAATTTTCAAAAGGTGCACTTTTGTTATTTTTTTTGTTGTTGGAAAAATTAAGGGGGGGGGGCACGCTACATTTTTTTTTTGTATGCTTATCAACTGATAATATATAATTTCTGCGGCATGTTGAGAGCCAGTCCGAGACCCAGGAAAAAATACGAACAACCATAAGCGAGATTTTCAACCAAAAGTGGGGGGAATCATAAATTTACCTTTAAACACATAAAAAGCACCATACAAAAGATGTCAATATGAAAAGAGAGGGTGCCCCAAATGCACCCTCAAATCCTGCCTATGCACGAAGACATGTTAGTGTGATTCATTGTATACTGTACATTTAAATTACAACAAAAAAAGAGTCGTATCATGCAACATTTGTGGTAGTGATCATCCTCTCTATGATAAATGACTGGATTATTGACAACAACTTGACCGCTGTCTGTTAGCTGTGAACATTTGCATCACTATCTCAATATGAGAAGGTTTTGGCGCACTCAGTTCATCCAGAGCATCCATCTATAGTAAAGGAGAAATTGAAAAAGATGAAATATAGTCTGGCATATACCGGTAGCTATTGCAAACCACACATTGGTGGGGAGGAAACCCCCTCCACCCCCCCCCTTCCTTCTCCCCAAACAACAACACTTGAGAAATAAGAACATTTGGGGCAAAGTGTATATATATACAAGGTGTATATATAAGCTGCTGAAGCCTAAAACTGCACAAAAGACAAGAAGGGCGTGATAGCAAAAGTAGGTGGAAGGTTGTCAATATTTGTAGCAAAATGTTATGACAATAGGGCGAATTTCGCACAAAAATCTTATTCCGGCAAAACGTACTTCCGCACGACGAAAATATGCGTCCCGTACGCCTTTGGATTTGCGTGCGTAAGGATTAAACATAGTTATTTTCTGCAGTTATATGGCCGGGTATTTCATTTTTAAAGATTCGTTTATCATACATATCATATGGACGAACGGCCGAAATTCTCATTCTGGAAGTGTGAGGGCAGGTGCGTAACTAGACTTCGAGCGCAGGGTGTGTAAGACAAATTAATACGAAAAAATTTGCACTTGCCCGACTTATCTATAAGCGATATATATATGTGTCTACAATCACACAATATAGAACAATTGGGAACAGAACCCCCTCCCATACATTTTGGCTTGGGGGCACAATACTCAAGTACCAAACGCGGAAATGCGAAACTGCATATACCAGCTCAAGGACCCCTGGCGGCGTCCAGGGACGATCTCTTGGTAGGGGTCCAGGAGGCAAAACCTCCGGAAGCTCTGAAAACTTCTTGAATTTTGTTGACCCAAAAAGGCTGAAAATCAGCACAAAGTTCGAAAATTTAATTGATGAAAAGAATATGCAGTTTCAAATTCCTACGTTAAAATGTAGGTTATCATTTCCAAACTTCAGGCAGAAAAGAAATTTCCTCTGGGCAAAATGGTTGGGCTCAGCCCTGTTCTAAAGATTTATTGTTTTTGATGCCCCCAAATGGTTTAAAATCCACCCTAAGTTCAAAAATGTAAATGAAAAATTGTGGGGTTATGATAAAAGCAAGGGTGGGGATCCAGGAGGGGCCCCTTGAAAGGGGAAAATAATTCTGGCATGCAGGATTTCATGGGTTTTTTGACTATCTGAAGATGTCTTGCCTTTTGCCCCAAACAATCAAAGTGGCTTAAATCAACACAAAACTACAAAATGTAATTGATGAAAAGAAGACAATTTTAAATTCCAATGTTAAAATTTACTCAGATATATCATTTGGGTTACCACTTCTAAACAGGCACAGGAAACATTTCCCCTTAACATTGAGAAAGTTTGGGCCCAATTGTTAGGCTCACGGACGCAGCTCTGGTAGCGTCCAGTGGGGCCTGAAGCCTGGAAAAGTTATAAAGATTTATAGTTTTTGATGATCAAAAATGGTCCATGATCATCAGGGCTCTGGATTTTAAACGTATGTGTGCGGGCATCTTTCTTTTATGACAACGTCCCAGTTGCCCAACCCGATCCCAATCAGCATCATGCCGAGTCGAGCGGAGATTATTTTGATATCTTGACCTGTTGACGATTCGGGCATGATTGAGATGTATCTCTGACTTAAACTGCATCCGACATTTTACATCATCTCTGCCCGACTAAGTGCACGCCTAAGTATGATGGCCAACTGAGGGCAGTGGCGTAGTCAGGGGAATTCCCCCCCCCCCACACACACACACACACGCACCCCACCCACCCACCCACACACACATACTCACACACACACACACTTTTTCGAGGAAATTTTCAAAAAATAGGATAATCTTGATTTTTTATATAATTTCTGCACAAATTTAAACAAACCTTGTTTTAAAGTGGTATAGGCTCGTGTCGCCGTACGGCCATGAAGATAACAAAACAACTATGGCATTATCCAGAACACTTTCAAAACTATTTTGTCTTTTTGCAAAGAAACAAAAACATCAGGGTATAACCATATTAATTTTCCAACAATTTGTTTTAAAATACTAGGCCATTTTTTCCCCGACGAAATAGTCAAAACTGAAATTGCCCTACGAAAAAAATATTATAGGAGTGTAACCCCCCACTAAGGGTAGCTATAACATTAACACTATCAGTCATGTCAGTCATTCAGTGTAGGGTAGCCACGACTCAAAATCCCCGCCATTTTGATTAATACGCGAATTATAGAGAAAGTGAAATATTGTGTAAATAAGGAAATAATTTTCAAATGGTACCTCTTCTTTAGATAATTCCCAGCCTGTGGCAGCACCTACGTTGTCTTCGAGCTGTTTAATGGTCTTGCAGCCAATGATGACTGAGCATACCACGTCTTTCTGCAGAAGCCATCGAAGAGCAACCTGGGGTACACTTTTTCCTATAAGAGGCAATGCAAAGGAAATGTTTTTTTTTGTTCTTATCCAAGGGCAGCGCCGCCGAGAGGGGGCAGTGGAAAGTTGCCACGTGGCCCGGGATCACGGGTTCCCAAATGAATCTGAGTACAAGTCGTTCCCAAAAAGTAAAATGATTATCAAAAAGATAACCACAGGGGAAAAAATCGGCGAAAACTCATGTTTGACAACTTGGACTAAAATAGCTGAAGACCTTTGTTTTGCTCTTCATAATTTTTCGAGATATGAGGAGCCACCATATGTTAGTTTTTCAGGGCCTCGCGATTTTCTCGGGCCCTGCCCAAGAACGCCTACAACACAAGGGCAATAGGGGCTCTCTGCCCATCGGATACAAGAAGTGCCTTTCTTGTAAAGCTTTTAGGCCAATAAAATATAATCCTAGTTTAATTTTGTGTGTTATAAATAGGCTCTAATGGAATTTGTTTCCCACCAGGGTAAAACCTCTTCACCTGCATGAGCACCCAATTGTTTCACAGTACTACAAATCAAGTATGTCATAGCAGTTTCTATAGAGTTTTGACGTCACAGTTTTATAAAGGTATCCGATTATCGAACAACCTGTCAAATGGAAATCATTTTTCAACCACTTTGAAACAGTTATTTGTTTTGTAAAAAGCAAAGCGTATTCTGATTACTGTACCATGTTGGCTCTTTAAATCCTCCAGTTTCCAATGCGAATAAGATAAACATGTTTGATCATGTTGTCTGTTAATGGAATTCATTCAAAATGGCCAGCAGTGCACACCATGCACCGCCTGAGGTTTGGAAAGTGTGATCCATCGGGAGGGGCAAGAACCCACCAAAATCAATTTTGGGGGAAATCTCCTTCAATTTCTATAAAATTTCCTTCAGTTGTGGGAAAGGTTTTCGCAAATTTCACCACTATTTCCAATAATTATGCTAATTTTTTAATTAATTTTACTCATCTTCTTCAATTTGCCAATGTTAATGTACCTCTCAACCGGGCAGAAAGTATGCAACCGGCAGGTGAAATCCCCTCAGAGGGGACCTAACCCACCCTCTTGTCCCCAACGCCTCTGTGCACCCCCTTTTGTAAGTTAATTCCTTACCTTTTGCTAGCGCTAATTCTTTCATTTTATCCAAGAGCTTCCACACCCATTCCTGCTTTGCGATTTCGCTATATCCGAGCACTTCCGCTAAGTGACCTTTCTCCATTGTTCCAACGCGACTATCGGTAGACGGGACTTGGTCACGTTTGAACTTGCCTGTCAGCCATCCACTGTAAAAAGTAATATTTTATCTCATCATACTATGCTTTATATTAAAGAAAATAGCTCGCCTCAAGAAAATCAATTTAAATTCAAATACTAAATTTTCTTATTGGTATTCTGTTGACCAATCACCGATCACGCACACATTCATAACATATGTGGTGTCGATTTAATACAACATTTCGCCCGTTGTGTTTGTTTCAAGCCCCCTGTAGGAAGCAGCTGATTGTGACGTCAGAGAAAGCGTGGCCGGATTTATTCCCGTTGTTGTTATGGATTCCTTGAGCCGAACGATTTCCTTTAAAGGTGTATGCCTGTAAGTGCCAAGTTTGATTGAAATTAGATGTACTGTTGTGGAGAGAATCCCATTTCAATCTTGAAAGTACATTATAGTTTAAATTTTTCGTAGTTCATAGTATATCACCACCAAAAACCATATGGGTCGCATCTGCAGATCAAAATGAGGTATCTGTGCACCACAAATGGTTAGAATTAGGGTGAAAAACACGGGGTAGAATCATCTTTGCATATTTATCAATCCATTCATTGAGCTAAATTGATGCTCTTTGGTATTTGGTAGGCTGAAGACATAGACCATGAAGCAGGTAACGGGCATGGTATGGCATCAATTGTCAGCAAATAATCGTCTTCTTAAAGGCAAATGTTGTGTGTCAAGGACTGAAGGAAAAGTTATCATATATGTGGTACCCACCACAACTCCACCTAACAATAACAACACCACCTTTGCGCATCACATCCTGGAACAATTTGTGAATCATATTGTAAATTGAAATCAACGTGTAATAATGATAATAATCTTATTCATTTCGCATAAATACGTTTATGAATACTTTACTTTAATTAACAAACCATTGTATACAGTGGCCCTATACGTACCCGTAGAGTGGACTATAAGGTAGGAGGCCAAGTCCCTCCTTCCTGCAAACATGAAGATGCTCCCTCTCTAAGTCACGTGACATCAAGTTGTACTGCATCTGTGTATACACACAAAATATGCAATAAACATAATCACTATACTTCCAATATCGAAATTTTAGCTACCCCCTCTTAAATTCTTAAATACAGCACATAGAGGATTAGCTTCTACACCAATGTCGCAACTTACGTGTGTTTTTAAGGAGCCAGTAGCTGTCTTATAAACAAAATCTTCAGCCGTTCATACTGTTAGTCTCATCAATCTCTCAGTAAAGCTTTCACCTATTTTTGATTCCTTCCATTTTAGAAAGGTATGCGAACACTCTCATATTAATCGACCAAAGCGAACACCCCCGCACGTTATGCCTCATTGCTACCCCTCCTCCAGATCCAATGCTACTGCCATGCCCTACATCAGAGACAACAGCTTTCACTCTCGGCCCATTGATGCGCCACCCACACCGTACTTTACCTGAAGAGTTATCCATCTATTCAGCCGCAAGTGCTTGCACGTGTCAATATTCTTCTGTAGCTGGTAGGCGAAGGTATTGCTCGAGCCGATGTACCGCACCTTCCCTGACCCCACAAGGTCATCTAGCGCCCGCACAACCTCTTCTGCCGGTGTTCCTGGGTCCATCATGAATCTGAACAAAATGCAAATTGTCAGTTTTTTTTTAATTCCTTAATAGATAATCTTTTTTCTATTTCTAATATCATTATTTGCTAGACATAATTTCTTAAAAGTAGTGGAAAGGGAGATTTCCCTAATGGTGTGGCTAAAATTTCCCTCTGAGTCCAAAAGTATTACAGTTTTCCGATCATGATCAATACCTTTTTAGTATTTTCATAATTATATTGTACCATTCATTTTCCTATTTTCTCAATATATTATCAAATTTACCGTTCGATTTATTTCCAAAGTCGGCCAAAAAGCAGGGCGAAATTTTCCCAGCACCTGAAGCAAAGCCATTGAATACCTCCAAGATTATTCCACGTTTGACTATTTTTGATTTCTGCTTTCTCTCTATATCAAATGCAATTCCCGTGTTCTCCTAAAGCATACTGAAGCGTGATCTAATAGATTATTATTTAGGGTATTGTAAGCCAAAAGGTTTATATTTTTCAATGGTGCAAGCAATTTTGAAGGATTATGTGGGCAAATTTCAGGTAAAAATGCGGGAATGTTAGTAGTGATTTGTTTTTACACTACTAGAATTGTTCTACATTGTGCCTTTTCCTTTTTAGCTCGACTATTCGAACAATAGTAGAGCTATTCTACTACCCCGGCGTCGGCGTCGGTTTTCATAACTTATGAATGGTGTACATTCATGTGACTTGGCATAGGGGTAGAGGTCATGGGTACTGTTTAAATGAGCATAATTGGGGGTTGTGTGTGCATACTAATTAGCTCATTTGCATAACAATGAAAATATTTGTCAGGTTAAAGTTTTGGTTTAAGTTTTTGGTTAAAGTTTTCATAACTTAAGTTATGAATGATGTACATTCATGTAACTTGGCACAGGGGTAGAGGACATTGGTACTGTTCAAATAAGCATGACTGGGAGCTTGTGTGTGCATACTAATTAGCTTATTTGCATAACAAGCAAAACATTTGTATATATGATATCTCTTAAATTAAAGTGGGAGTGGGGATTTTGTTTGAAAAAATGGTCGTATATGTGAAAACCATTATCTACACTTAAATGGTGAGGTGTAATGTGCATAATAATTAGGTTATTTGCATAACAATATACTTTCGCATAAAATATTTAACTTTAGATATTAACTTGCTATTTGGTTTAGTGGTAGAGGGCATTGGTACTGCTCAGTTGAGCATGATTGGGGAATTGTGTGTGCATAGTAATTAGCTTATTTGCATAGCAATGAAAATATTTGGGTATGATGATTTTGTTTAAACAAATGATCATACAGTATATTGAAGAGCATTGTTCACTCTTAATGGTGAGGTATAGTATGCATTTGCTGCAACATGTTTGACCTGAGATCAAAAATATATGGTTTATGACATACTAACTTCACATTTCTAGTTTTGTCATGATATTGACATTCCTGACATAAATAGCAATCAAAATGTTTGTCTTGCCATGAATAAAGAAGCAAATAAAAGTTTTCTCGCTTCTAAAGAATGTTAAATTGGGGGTTTGCAATGGGAAATATAAACAATAAGCAGAATGTGGGGTAGAAGATGACATGATGATAAAGTAGTTGAAGGAATTAGGATGAGGTCATGTGGGACAAGGTGGAATTGTATGTAGGGCAGTGTGCGGTGGGATGTTGGATGGATTGGCATGTAGAACAGGGTGGATTGGCATGTAGAACAGGATGGGTTGGCATGTGGAACAGGATGGGTCGACATGTGGAACAGGATGGGTCGACATGTGGAACAGGGTGGATTGGCATGTGGAACAGGATGGATTGGCATGTGGAACAGGATGGGTTGTCATGTGGAACAGGGCGGGTTGGCATGTGGAACAGAGTGGGTCGACATGTGGGACAGGGCGGAATGGCATGTGGTGGGATGTCATCTGGATTTCAGTTGTGATGGCATGTGGGTCATGCAAGTGGTGGAACAACATACATTATCTGGTTTTCAGGTGTGATGGAGTATAGACGTGGGATGACATTTGGGACATGTTGGGATGGAATGTGGGAGTCTGGAATATGCATTATTAGCGGTGAGGGGATTTGTATCGTTTCCAATGTCTAGTTTGTCATACCTTAAGCAATATTGTTTCGCATAATTTTGCTTTAATGTTATTGTACATTTTTCATGCTGCTTGACTTTGCTTGACACACATATTTTCTTAATTTGGAAGTTGTATTACAATCCAGGATGTAGTTCTGGGTATATGTAGGGGTTGGGGATGGTACAGGTTGTATAGGAGGCGTAATGACATTCTTTTATTGACATTGGCAAGTCAGGGCCTCTCCTATCTTTGTTATTCAATTGATAGAACTAAACGAGGTGTTGTAGTTATAAAGACTGCTAGGTTTTACATGTTTTCTGAGTTACTTTAGCTTTTTTTGTCTTAAAATATCTAGGAAAACTCAAAGATATTTTGAAGCTTGTAATGCAAAAGAAAATGTAAGTGCATCTTTCAAAGCTCAAGTAATTTGAAATCATCTGCCCCTACTACCCTATTTTTGTACATACTTCCTCTATAAGCCCATTCTCTAGACTAGCTTCGAAAAGTCCAGCATATCAATCAATCAATCAGTCACATTTATATAGCGCCAAACACCAAAACAGTTTTGTACTAAGGCGCTTACAAGTACATAAGCACAACTTCACAAGAAAAAAAAAAAACAGTTAGCGATGGTAGGCAACTTGAAAAAGATGGTGTTTTAACATTTTTTTTTGAATATAGCAAAGGAATTGGCAAGCTTGATGTGGTCAGGTAGGAGGTTCCAGGTGCGGGGAGCATTACATGAAAATGACCTATCGGCAAATGTTGTATGTTGAGTACGGAGTTCAATCAATCTGGGTGCTGATGTAGATGTAGATCGGAGCTGTTTAGAACCAGTTAGAATTTGAAGCATGTTGGAGATGTATCTGGGACTTTGTTCATGAATGGATTTGTACACAAGGACAAAGATTTTAGTCCAGCATACTGTCCTTCCGACAGTTATAGGTCTTATGTTGTTAGTAGTCAGGTGGTATGTTGCTGTTTCGCTTAGATTTGTAGACGTTAAAAAGTATCTTTTTTTAGCAGAAGGAAAGCTTACCCCGTGTCATCGATAACATTGGGGCCCAGGGTTAATGGTCTTGCCAGCTTGTAATTGACCTAAGAAAAAAGTCATGCCATTTGTCTTGAACTTTGTGGGTTTTTGATAGCAAGGTGACAAGCTATTAATAATGCAACTGCGATTCTGGTTTCATTGATTGTTGTTCTTTTATCCTCTTTGTACTGCTTACCAACGGGGAAGGAAATGAGGGTCACAGGGCGGGACCCAAACTCTATAGAAAAGAGAAAATGTTATGGGTTTTCAATACAGTTCGGTCCATATCCATGACAAAGAGACTAAAATGCAAAAAAATAATTGAACAATTGTTGACTGCATAATTAATAAGAGGCTCGTATCAAAGTTTTTTGAATGACCAGTCGAAATATTGGAGTCCGTCAATTTGTGCCTGCTGGCAACGGGGCTGGTACTATTTACGCCTCATAGCTATAGACTAAATCCAGCATGTTATAGTAGCCTACAAATCCAGCATGTTATGGTAGCCTACATGCTGATGTGCATGTAAATTCAAAATGTCCTAAATCCAAAACTCTATGTAAGCGCACGTATGTTGAACTGACATGGTAATTTTCTTTTTTCTTACTTGGAAAAGATCGACGTAGTCTGTTTGCAGACGTTTTAAGCTTTCATCAATGTTCCACATAATAGATTTGCGACTCAGTCCTCCCGAGTTCGGGTTGCTTTTATCCATCTCCGCAAACACTTTGGTTGCAATAACGAACTGCTGTCTGTCACGTCTGGAAACAATAAGTTTTAGAAAATACACGCTGATTGTTGCATTCTCCAAGGCTGACAATTCATCTTAAATATTTAAAATCTGAGAGGCCGTGTTGATGTGCTTTGGCCTTCAGTTTGTTAAATGTTTGGGTTGGATATTCGGAAAGCTGGTAGATTCACGCCAATGTGTACTTAATATATTACTTGATTACCAGATTGAAATGTGGACAAATTTGTAATCCTTTCATGGATTGCTTTTTTTTTGCAACAAATGGCTCGATAATCGGTTAGAAATTGACCACTCAGTAGTTTTAAGCTGTTTCAACTTGCTGGCATAGAGATTTTTAATTTGAGAATATCAATACCTTTCAATTTGTATATATAGTTCCATTCCAATGGTTTTAATTGTCCTTTACAAACGTTTGACCTGTTTTGCTCGGATATAGCCCTAAACTCGTCGGATATACCCCAACTCGTCGGGCATATTATGATGTCATCCCCAAATTAGACTCGGATTAAGTTCTTACTTTGACAACCATTTCCCGATCGTTGTCTCCGATGTCCCGGCTGCGTACATGTTTGCAGTATCGATGAAATTACCACCAAGCTCAGCAAAACGGTCGAGGAGTTGGAACGAAAGTTCTTCATTGCATTGGCCTGGAAACCCCTGTATGAAAATATATTTCGTTTTATGTGACGCCATTCAATATTTATTAATTCATAATAATCACACGGTGCAGAATTAAATTTTATGGATTCCGTTTCAAGACATGAAACTTTATACAGTCATACGATTTCTCTAATATAGTTAAACACTATCAGACTTTGTAAATGTTATTCAATCTATTTTTTTGTATGGTTTTAACGGTTCGAATACCGACTTCCTCTTGCAACATACAAGGAAGATGCCAACAATTTATTAAGAGCGTCACACCAGGTATTTAGTACCCTATCCCTGGTCACACTGTTCTTTGCGGCGCTAACGGGCCAACGCCTTCGGAGGAGAGGGACTACATTCCCCGCCTAGATGTTTATTTTCATTTGTTGTATTTGTACTTTTTTTAGCAATGGTTTTTAAAATTGAAATTGTATATGGGAACCATTTGTACTTTTAAGCAATGTTTTTTACGTTCCATTGAAATTTTTGCTCAATATAAACACATTTTTGCTCATACGTTCCATAAGCACATGTTTGTTCATACGTTCCATAAGCACATGTTTTGCTCATACGTTCCATAAGCACATGTTTTGCTCATACGTTCCATAAGCACATGTTTTGCTCATACGTTCCATAAGCACATGTTTTGCTTATACGTTCCATAAGCACATGTTTTGCTCATACGTTCCATAAGCACATGTTTTGCTCATACGTTCCATAAGCACATGTTTTGCCCATACGTTCCATAAGCACATGTTTTGCCCATACGTTCCATAAGCACATGTTTTGCTCATACGTTCCATAAGCACATGTTTTGCTCATACGTTCCATAAGTTATCTTCACGACTTAAAGATTGTTCTTCTTAGAATATGATGTTCTTTGTCAAATGACAGAAAACCAAATGTTTTGAGATTCCGACGCGATATATGAAGTTATGTTTAACTATTGTATAATAAATGTCATAACACAATAGGCTAAATGTTACATTGACAACCAAATAACTTACAGTTATCAGAAGAACGGAATTTCATAATCAATTAAATTCAATCATTTTTATCCTATAAACATGTTTACACTTGCTAACAACATAATTATTTCAAATATGAAACAAAACAGATATTTGGTTGTTTAAATATTAGCATTTTAACATAAATCCCCGCTTATAATATGCATGACATCGCCACCTAAAACAATAAGGCAGATCTGCGGACCAGATTTTAACATTAAACCCCGCCTACTCATTAATATGTACGACATCAACACCAAAAA
Source organism: Chiridota heheva (assembly GCA_020152595.1). NCBI lineage: Eukaryota > Metazoa > Echinodermata > Holothuroidea > Apodida > Chiridotidae > Chiridota > Chiridota heheva. Next base: position 7,354 of record JAIGNY010000085.1, on the reverse strand, counting down.
CAGTAGGGCTCATCTGCGGACCATGGGCTATTTGTGTACCAAATATGAACTGAATATCATGTATAGTTTATGTGATACTGTATTAAGAGGCCCTTTTCAACAAAATCATGTTAAGTCCCGCCCACTATGCATTTTAATTAAATTCAACATTTCTGTGCCATGAACATGTAGGCACTAGCTAACAACATGATTACAGTAAGTATGACACAAAACAGACATGTGGTTATCTAAATATGAACATTTTAAGATTTTAACATTAAGCCCCGCCTACTTATTAATATGCACTATACACTAAAAACAATAGTTCACATATACGGACCATGAGCTATCTGTGTACCACATAAGACATGAATCCAGTGTGTTGTTCTGGTTCTTGAGATATTGTGTTTACTAGCTAGCGTTACACACATGCATACACACCATTATGCATTCATGACCGCATAGGTTCCTGATGCTGATCGCATCGGAACCAAAACTGGCATTTGTGTATTGTCCATTGACATTGTGATGCTGCTACTTACCCAATGTTCTCCAAATGTCATGGTACCGAGGCAAAGTGGAGACACCTTCACTCCACTGTTTCCAAGGTAACGATACGCTTTTCGCATGTCTTCTGCCATCTTGGAACTTTTAGCCTGTAAATAAGCATGAAAGTCATTCTTTAAAATAAGAATCTACTGTTTTATTTGAACGAGATCAGTGAGGGTCATACGGACTTAGAACCAAAGAGCTTGCAGCAAGCGGCTTGCAGTTGCCGATGCTAACTGGGAATGATAAGGATGGTGAAGATGGTGTTCGTGATCATAGGCGGGATTTGCCTAGATTGAAAGTAGGAGGGGCAAAATTACTCTAAAATGCAAATGGTCACCATAAAAGAGATATCAATTAGGAAAAAAGTGTGGCCAAGTGCCCCCCTTCATTCCCCAAATCCCGCCTTTGTTCGTGATGACTAAGATTACTATTATATAATCAAGAATCAAGATTTATGTAATATTCAAACCGATTTAAAATATTTTACTAGTCGCCAATATGGGGTCAAAGGGTCACGACGATAAAAGTGACGGTTGTGATGATGATGGGGATGGTATTAATGATAATGATGATAATAATGGGTTGATTTACTGGTGGCGTGTCAAGCATACGATATTCTTATTTTACCATTTAAGGATCTGTTGACACGTAGCAAGTTGAGCTCAGTTGGAAGACAATATGCCATATAGACCATGAAAATAGCAAAATAGCAAATTATATAGTCAAAGACGGTAACAAATTGACCGTTTTACAGAGCTTGAAATGTTAATGCTTTATTATAGTCAAGTTGTCCCTGTTTTGACCAGAGTTGTTGGCTCGAGTCGCTGACTTGGACTCGAGTCACATTTTTCTTGACTTGTTTCTTGACTTGATTGCAAACAAAGGACTAACTTGTAATCTGACTTGACTTGCGAACAAATGACTTGTGACTTGACTTGACGAAATTTGTCTTGTCAACATTAAGCATTTTTACAAAACCTGAAAACAAAAATGACTTTGAAGAAATTAAAGAAGTTGTAGTTGTTTGTATACAATCTAATTGCAACACAAACTGAACGCCCATACCCTGCATACCGTACCTTTCATTGAAAGAATCTCTATGCAATACAAGTTGTATACAGACCCCTAGCTTTGCTGTTTTACAGGGCGGCCCGCTCTACCCCTCCGTGGGCCTGCCCTACACCCCTGGGGTCCGCCCTCCCCTGGGGTCCGTCCTGCCCCTCATGAGATTTTTTTATTTTAACCTAATAATCTTAATTAAACTCATAAATAAAATACCTTACATGGATACAGAACACAGAATGATAGCATAGTAAGCAATTGTCCTGTTTGGCTCATGGATGGTCCTTATCAATCAGAATAGTTTCATTCTGAGGTATGATTATAGCTGAAATCTCAGAGCTTCTTCACCATGGGATTGAGCCCCTGGACTCAATGCCGAAAAGACGCAGCGCTTCGCGTGCGCATTAATGTGCTCCTCAACAAGTCTAGCACCCTACCCCTTTTAAATCAAGCTAGGGGTCTGGTATACATAACTCATAGGCTTACTGAAATTGAAGGAATGAAAAGATGCAAAGGAAACTTAAAGAATGATATAAAAACGACTGGATGAAAGGTTAGAGAATCGATACTCTTGTGAGCGTGCAAGCTCTATCTACAATATAGGACAAAGCTGTGTGAATAATTCAGTTTATAAGAGTTGTTTAGTCTATTTCTTTTGATTATTTCCTTCCTCAACTTCTTTTCCAATGTTAGATTTGGAGGAAACTGGGAACGTCAAGAAAATTATGCCTCATGAATGCTTCCTGTATGCGTCCTTACGTTCTGGGCTGAACAACAAGATTTTGACGTTCTGGGCTGAACAACAAAATTCCTTACGTTCTGGGCTGAACAACAATATTTTGACAATTACAACAGTTTGTATGTCCAGGCAGCACATACCTTCATAAAGGGAAGGGGCACGGCACAGCTGAAAAAATCCTTTTTAGAGTCCCTTTCAGTACCTCTTTGAAAAACCTTTTGGAAATCCTTTTCATATTCAAAGGGACCAAAAGGGACCCAAAGAGACTCTCAAATGGTTTCTTACAGTAATTTGGCACACATTCAAAGGGACCAAAAGGGACCCAAAGAGACTCTCAAATGGTTTCTTACAGTAATTTGGCACACATTCAAAGGACCAAAAGGGACCCAAAGAGACTCTCAAATGGTTTCTTACAGTAATTTGGCACACATTCAAAGGGACCAAAAGGGACCCAAAGAGACTCTCAAATGGTTTCTTACAGTAATTTGGCACACATTCAAAGGGACCAAAAGGGACCCAAAGAGACTCTCAAATGGTTTCTTACAGTAATTTGGCACACATTCAAAGGGACCAAAAGGGACCCAAAGAGACTCTCAAATGGTTTCTTACAGTAATTTGGCACACATTCAAAGGGACCAAAAGGGACCCAAAGAGACTCTCAAATGGTTTCTTACAGTAATTTGGCACACATTCAAAGGGACCAAAAGGGACCCAAAGAGACTCTCAAATGGTTTCTTACAGTAATTTGGCACACATTCAAAGGGACCAAAAGGGACCCAAAGAGACTCTCAAATGGTTTCTTACAGTAATTTGGCACACATTCAAAGGGACCAAAAGGGACCCAAAGAGACTCTCAAATGGTTTCTTACAGTAATTTGGCACACATTCAAAGGGACCAAAAGGGACCCAAAGAGACTCTCAAATGGTTTCTTACAGTAATTTGGCACACATTCAAAGGGACCAAAAGGGACCCAAAGAGACTCTCAAATGGTTTCTTACAGTAATTTGGCACACATTCAAAGGGACCAAAAGGGACCCAAAGAGACTCTCAAATGGTTTCTTACAGTAATTTGGCACACATTCAAAGGGACCAAAAGGGACCCAAAGAGACTCTCAAATGGTTTCTTACAGTAATTTGGCACACATTCAAAGGGACCAAAAGGGACCCAAAGAGACTCTCAAATGGTTTCTTACAGTAATTTGGCACACATTCAAAGGGACCAAAAGGGACCCAAAGAGACTCTCAAATGGTTTCTTACAGTAATTTGGCACACATTCAAAGGGACCAAAAGGGACCCAAAGAGACTCTCAAATGGTTTCTTACAGTAATTTGGCACACATTCAAAGGGACCAAAAGGGACCCAAAGAGACTCTCAAATGGTTTCTTACAGTAATTTGGCACACATTCAAAGGGACCAAAAGGGACCCAAAGAGACTCTCAAATGGTTTCTTACAGTAATTTGGCACATTCAAAGGGACCAAAAGGGACCCAAAGAGACTCTCAAATGGTTTCTTACAGTAATTTGGCACACATTCAAAGGGACCAAAAGGGACCCAAAGAGACTCTCAAATGGTTTCTTACAGTAATTTGGCACACATTCAAAGGGACCAAAAGGGACCCAAAGAGACTCTCAAATGGTTTCTTACAGTAATTTGGCACACATTCAAAGGGACCAAAAGGGACCCAAAGAGACTCTCAAATGGTTTCTTACAGTAATTTGGCACACATTCAAAGGGACCAAAAGGGACCCAAAGAGACTCTCAAATGGTTTCTTACAGTAATTTGGCACACATTCAAAGGGACCAAAAGGGACCCAAAGAGACTCTCAAATGGTTTCTTACAGTAATTTGGCACACATTCAAAGGGACCAAAAGGGACCCAAAGAGACTCTCAAATGGTTTCTTACAGTAATTTGGCACACATTCAAAGGGACCAAAAGGGACCCAAAGAGACTCTCAAATGGTTTCTTACAGTAATTTGGCACACATTCAAAGGGACCAAAAGGGACCCAAAGAGACTCTCAAATGGTTTCTTACAGTAATTTGGCACACATTCAAAGGGACCAAAAGGGACCCAAAGAGACTCTCAAATGGTTTCTTACAGTAATTTGGCACACATTCAAAGGGACCAAAAGGACCCAAAGAGACTCTCAAATGGTTTCTTACAGTAATTTGGCACACATTCAAAGGGACCAAAAGGGACCCAAAGAGACTCTCAAATGGTTTCTTACAGTAATTTGGCACACATTCAAAGGGACCAAAAGGGACCCAAAGAGACTCTCAAATGGTTTCTTACAGTAATTTGGCACACATTCAAAGGGACCAAAAGGGACCCAAAGAGACTCTCAAATGGTTTCTTACAGTAATTTGGCACACATTCAAAGGGACCAAAAGGGACCCAAAGAGACTCTCAAATGGTTTCTTACAGTAATTTGGCACACATTCAAAGGGACCAAAAGGGACCCAAAGAGACTCTCAAATGGTTTCTTACAGTAATTTGGCACACATTCAAAGGGACCAAAAGGGACCCAAAGAGACTCTCAAATGGTTTCTTACAGTAATTTGGCACACATTCAAAGGGACCAAAAAGGGACCCAAAGAGACTCTCAAATGGTTTCTTACAGTAATTTGGCACACATTCAAAGGGACCAAAAGGGACCCAAAGAGACTCTCAAATGGTTTCTTACAGTAATTTGGCACACATTCAAAGGGACCAAAAGGGACCCAAAGAGACTCTCAAATGGTTTCTTACAGTAATTTGGCACACATTCAAAGGGACCAAAAGGGACCCAAAGAGACTGTCAAATGGTTTCTTACAGTAATTTGGCACACATTCAAAAGGACTCTCAAAAGATCCCTTTGAGGAATTCCTTTGAAGATGTTCAAAGGGACTCAAAGGGACCTAAAGGCATAATTTTAGAGATTTTGAAAGGACTCAAAGGGACTCTTTGACATGGTTCCAATTTATGGTAAGAATCCCTTTGAGAATCCTTTTAGATCCTTTTGAAACCCTTTCAGATCTGTAAGGGATTTCCAAAAGACTCTTAAGGGGATTTTTTAGCTGGGTTTCCAATTATACCATGCTTTTACAGTATTAATGCAATTACAAATTTCCCAAAGGGACTTTGAAAGTTTTATTAATTTCCCAAAGGGACTTTGAAAGTTGTATTAATTTCCCAAAGGGACTTTGAAAGTTGTATTAATTTCCCAAAAAGACTTTGAAAGTTCTATCAAAGGTTCGCATAAAAAGCCACCGTCTTTCAATATGTGACATTGGTGAACCAGCTTTATAAAGGAATCATTTGTCCAAACTTTGTTCTACATAACGATGAGAACAACACGATTGAAAACGTGAGGTCCACTACAAACATTTGCACTTTTACTAAGTCCTACTTAAAATGTACAAAATACTGCCAATTAGTAACAACTGAATGAGACGTATTTTAAATAATTAGTTCGAGCATGAGCTTTCTCTATATTGATTTATTTCCTATAAATTCGTCAGGAAAAAAATCAAAATCAACATAAATGATTGAATCAAAATATTAAAGGAATGAAACCACAAGGATAAGGTAACTTAGACACTAGGCTGATCAATCTGAATCTTGATTTCTGCATGAACATTTATTGGTGTCAATAAACGTGGCTCCGCCCATCACATTATGAATATTTTGTTGGCAGATGCTTAAGAAATATTCCCAGCCAATGCAGAGCCACAAAAACGTACCAAACCCTCATACAGTCATATCTGCATGCTGAATCTATCATATCAAATTTTATTTGCTTGTTATCTTGAAAATACGTATTTTATTCTTAATATAAATTACATATATGTAAATTGACTGACTGGAAAGTCCTCTAAGAGGATCCTTTTAAGACCCTTTGAAGTTTGTGGTCCTTTGGAATCTCTTTAACATGTTACAAAGGAAATCTTTTGAAACCCCTTTTTGTCCGTTTTGACAGTTTTACAATCTCAAAGGGATTTTACTTTCATATGTCGAAACTGACTTTTGCCTTTATGAATGAGACGTTTTATCAATAAAGGAATGTGAGCATGATTGAGCTTGCTTTATCACTTTCTTAGAACTAAAATTCCCTAAAAATTAAACTTAAATAATTTCAGGAATGAAAGCGCAAGGATTGTGTAAATACACACTAGATTGATCATATGAATTTGCAAAATAGAAATACTAATGCAATTATTAATCTCCATTTCTGAATGCACATTGGTGTCAATTAATGTGACTCCGCCCATATTTATTGGTGTCAATTAATGTAACTCCGCCCATCACATTACTGATATTTTGTTGATAGATGCGTACTGAATACTTCTAGTCAATAAAGAGTAACACAAAAAGTACCGAGCCTTCATATCTGCATGCTGCATCACAATAAATTATTTATATTTGCTTTTTAATCGTGAAATTGCTCTCTTTTTTTAATTCTTAATATAAATTTACATATGTAAATTGTCATTGTCACACTGGAAAATCCTTCAAAAGGATTCCAAAGGGATCCCTTTGGGACTCTTTGGAGTTAGTGGTCCTTTCAAATCCTTTTGGGTCCCTTTGACATGTTACAAAAGGAACCCTTTGAAGTTTGAGGTACCTAAGACATGTTACAAAAGAAATCCTTTGGAGTTTATCACTTTACAGCTTTATGGTCCCTTCGATTCCCTTTGGCATGTTACAATTGGAATCCTTTGAAGTTTGTGGTCCCTTCGAAATACCCTTGAGTGCCTTTGTGTGTGTGTGAGTGTGTGTGTGTGTGTGCGTTTACTTTGATATTCATTTAAGGACCTTGATCTGACAACACACTAATCGTATTAAGGACACAGGTCGCGTTTGAGAACCTTAACACACGAACTTAAACGTTTTTGCTATCAACATGAAAATCTTTCATTTAAGATGGCGCTTGAGAAGTTTTACAGATCTGACACCTAATTTCATACTATCTTCAAAGTGCTAAAAATTCCATACTGATTTGTTTTAAAAATGGATTGCGCCACAAATTATTAACATA
>JAIGNY010000084.1:45000-146325 GCA_020152595.1 Chiridota heheva | reverse complement strand
TAAACTAAGATTATGTTCAAACAATCTAGGCTAGCATTTATAAATCTTTTATCATAAGTCTTTCATAAAACTGATTGAATTTGGGTCACTGTGTGACTTGTTCGTGAAACATTATTGTAAATGTTAATAGGCTAGGCAAAGTTAACTGTAATCAAGTAATGAGAAGTTATTATATGAGTAGGCCTAGGTATTATATACTGTACATCCCTCAGTACGGGTTCACATTGGGATTGCCGTACGCGGACGGCCAGCCATCACCAACGGCATCATTACTAACACGGCTGGCATCAGTCCGACGGTACTACGGGGGGTACTACTACTAGGCCTAACGTTAGGCCTACACTTACAAAAACAAGTTAGGTAGGCCCTAGCCTATAGGCGTAGGCCACAGTTGACTCAGCTGATCAAAACTTTACTTTTTTTTTAATGTCAAAATAACTCAGTCCCTAAATCACACCAACTTGTGTATCAACAACTAAAACACATCACATTGAACTATTTCAGCAATACATCTGTACTCTGTAAAAATATTATATTGAATTTCAGTGCTTACCTCAATTATCACAACGATGCAATAGTATACACAGTTGCTAAATTACTAATGTTAATAGTCTAAGTATAATACACAATTTGCGTACGTACAATTGTTACTGTTACTGTTAGTGTTAGCATGCAAAAACGACATCGGTTCTGTGTCGTCACAGTGCTTAATATTCCCCGAAACTTTAAACCAATTACATGCCATAAAAGTAAATGTGACGTCATATCCGAACTCTACCAAGACGCGTACACGGTCTGTAAGTATGAAAATAAGTTCGTATTGTCTTTATGTGTGACGTAATAACAAAGCTTCGGCTCTTCCTCTTTCCTTTCGAGCCAAATGATTTTTCAGAAGGAAATTTTTATATATAGGTTAATTCTAAAAGTTCCAATTTATCTTTTTATACACATTTTTCTGTGAAGTATATATTTTAATTGTTATTTTGAGAAAAATTGTCCTGCCGAACAATCTTAGTACGAAGAAGCTAATGGTTGAGACGTGTTTTACTTCATACCCTACTCTGCAAATGGGAGTTCTAGCCACGTCAATCAGCATTGACGCGCGGCTTTAAAAATGGAAGCCTCCCAGTGGCGCTTTTTTTTATCTGCAGACAAAAGTCTTACAGATTTTTTCAGCCAATCATATACAAAAATAACAAACACGTACTTAGATATGAATATTCATATACAACTTGTGACTTATCGTCGACCAAAACAATTTGGGACTAAGTAATTCCATGACCGCGAGTGAATAACAATACTTTGCCGGAAAACAATGGAAAAACCTGACACTACAGATATGGCACAATTAAAAATGTGCTACGAAGCGAATCCTCCTTTGAATATCGAGGAAGTAGTTAACAATATTTCGGTTAGTGGTGTTCTGAGTGAAGTTCTAACTCGCTCCTTGTATGAAAATTAAGACATAATTGATAAAGTAGTAGTTAAGCGACTTTCTCTTGCATTAACACTTTCCCTTGACACTTGTTGTTGATACGGGGATTTTGGTTAGTGTGTAAAAATCAAGGTGGGGCTTATTCGTAGGGCAGTCATAACATATACCCTAACCTAACCCCAACCCTAACCTTATTCGCAGTGCTGGCTTGAGATACTGTGTGGATATTCGCAGGGCTGCCCTGCGAATAATCACTTCAAAAAATCAAAGTTGTAAACTTGTATAGCGATAGTTCTTACGTTGTATACGTAGATCTTCAAGCTGCTGTATATGCGTGAGATAATTCGCACTAGCTGTAGGTATGCCTAGGCCTAGTACGAGTTCATGCCCAAATAAACTTTGGTTTAAGTTGTAGGCCTAGGTTAGTTTTATCCTTTTTGAAGTCCTGATTTTCCTTTTTGGACGGAGTGCATAGTCGTAGTGAGTTAAATTTCTTCTTTGATTCAATTCTTTTTTTAAATTTAATATTTATTTTTAAAAGTTGTAGAGCCTATATAGTTTCAAGAATATATGAAACAACATATGCGTGATGGACTTGTAAATATAGTTAATTATACATGTATAAAGACACATTATTGATATATCCAAAAAGTACTGAGTGCGTAGTCGTAGTGAGTTTCAAAAAAAGGTGCTTAGAATTTTGATTACAACTCTGCCGCACTTTATGCCACACTATGATTTTATTTAAACTAAGCATCAATTTAAAATAAGAAGTTCCATAAAACCATCAAGTAACAAGTAAAATAAGTCAATGTAGGCATAATAGCATTAGCCTAGGCCTAATAATGACATAACATCTCACCCACTATCACCACTATGTACTCCATGCATACATTACATACTATACAGGCTATAGTATACAGTCCTATGTTATAGGACTAATGTTGTATATGAATATTCATATATTTGATAGTTTTAAAATATCACTTTTCTGTGGAAGTGTTTTTTCTCAAACATTTTGGTTACAGCAAAATTGCCTAGAAAATGGCTGAAAGGGCTGTGTAGAACTGCAAGATTAAGTTTTAAAATTTCTGCTTTCGATTAAACATGGTTAATGTTGCAAGATCTGAACATGTGCACATAAATGGCCAAGGCCTTAATAATGCAACAATAGTACACTGTGCAGTGAGACCATCATTAGGGTGAGAGCAGTGTGTTAGCCTTGTATGGTAAAAAAAACGGGTGTGACTGAAATAAGTTTCATTGAGAAAAACTTTTTTTAGTGACGGGTTGCCAGATTGCAAAATAATGGACTGACTTGCGCAGAACTTGATTCGCATAGGCCCAGGTCTGCAGCGTTAGTGCAGGTGGGGAATCCCAATTTCTTTCGATGTAGGCCTATATGTATGGGCGGCCGTTTGGGCAAAAATAATAATAAAAGAAAAGAGTAAGATACATAAATATAAGAATTAAATAAAAAAACAAAACAAAAAACAATAAAAAAAGTGTTATAAGAAAAATATAAATTGAATATGAAATCAATGAAAAGAATTCAATACAAAAAAATTAAGAAAAATAGTAATAAGAAACATAAATTCAAAATGAAATGATTGAAAAAGAAACAAATAAAAAAAAAAAAGAATGTTAGAAGAAAAATATAAATTAAATATGAAATAAATGAAAAGAATTCAATACAAAAGAATTTAAGAAAAATTACTAATAAAAACATAATTTACAAATGAAATGATTGAAAAGAAAGCAATACAAAAAAATGTTATACAAAAATATAAATTGAATATGCAGTAAATAGAATAAAGAAATAAAAAAGATAATAAGAAAAATATAAACTAAAAAAAAAAAAAAAAAAAAAAAAATAAAAAAATGTGTAACTTAAGTATATAGTTATAAAAACCAACAAATTAGATATGAAACAAATAAAAATTAAAAATTCAAGTAATATACAAACAGAAAATATATCTTTGAATATAAGAACTTATATATAAACATTAATATATCTAATAATAAAGATGCTTCTATAAGCATTTAATCTTTTGAATTTGTCTTTAAATCTTTATCTTTAAATCAATATAACTTTAAATCAATGTAACTTTGGATCAATTTATCTTTAAACAGAAATGTAAGTATAGTCTCAGCCTTTTATATATATATATATATATACAAACAGAATTATAAATAAAAAAAAAGAAATATGTCAAAAAAATACGTTAAAAAAAAAAAAAATACGTAGAAGAAGAAAAAATACGTAGTAAAAAAAACGTGCGTAGAAAAAAAAACATGCGTAGAAAAATAAAACATGCGTGAAAAAAAATATATCAATATGCGCAGCACTTTGCGCACCACAATGCAATGAAAGGTGTGTTGCGTATATTTATAATCTATAAGCGTTTATACTTGGCAACAGTTTCACTGTGCACCACAGATGTATGCATAGTGGTTTCGCCAACGTACGACTCGAAGTCTCGAACAACTACGATGTAGGTACAGCTCATCAGCGTAGGTTGCAATAATGCTATTGCTTAATGAACTCAGGGAGGACAGTAGGCTTCAGGCTACACACCTAGGCCTACATGATAGCCCGGCTTTCCTGTGTGATGTGGAGTACGGCAGTCAGGCAGTGCAGTGGCATAGCCGCACTCTTGCCTTAGTTAACAATATGATTAGGTCTAAGTAACAACTAGGGTCTAAAGAGTCCGGTCCGGAGACTGACCAGCTGACTGAATAAACTTAACTAACGTTGAAAACCAGCATTGACCAAGGTAAGTAAAACCGAAATTATTTTGGCAATTGAGGAGGTCGGACATCCGGGAATGTTGTGGTGCACGGCGACGTAACAATGCTTTTTTGACGATCTCGAACTTCAGTCAAAGGGGAAAACAAAACAGTCCGCTACTATGAGGATTACTAGAGTACCATTAACCATTGTTTGGCTGTAATTTCTTTCACTTTAACCCGTTTCTGTAAGCTGACGTTGTGTGATTGCAATGTGTTGTTTACTAATCTTTGGTCTCATGAAGGTTATGGTTTTTTTTTTCCTATGCATGCCATTAGAGATTAAAGACAACATTTTTGGGCAGAATTTTACACAACTTCCCTGAGAATACTTTTCACTAAAATAATAAAAAAATTATCACTAGGTTCACAACAATTTTTGTGTTTATGCACAAAATCCTGCCATTTTTTCTATGAGTCTTGTGTAATAGCGATGCTAACAGCTATTCAGCCATTACTTTAAGAGCATAACTAAATTTTGTTGATTATTCATGGCGTCAAATTGAGATAAGAATGTTTACTTGTTAGTTGAATCTATTTCAATGTGTATTAGTTGTTAGTCAGTCAGCTGTGCGACAAATATATAAGTAATAATATGACATCAAACATAAACAATTACCAGTGACAGAAACTTCGAAGGTCCGGCTGGGGAAAACTTATTCGCCAAAACAAGCATAAAGGGTCTTCTAATTTTGTCTTTTTGAGCACTAAAACAACTTCAAATAACTACGTATAAGAATTAAGTAAGAAAGTAGTAAAATAATGTATTTTGGAACAAGTAGGCCTGAAATTAATTGCCGTTGGGACCATAGGATAAATTAGTTTCAAATGGTATGGGTGAAAATTTTCAGTTGTGGATGTGGGGTTCACTCGACATAACCTAGGCCTATGGCCTTAAGTGCACGTGAATTCCTTGAGAGAAATTACTACAAATAAAATGTAATGATGAAAAAGAAAATTATTCTCAAACACAATTTTATCAATTCAGATGATCAGTCACGCGTACTACAAGAATGCGTACAGTGTACATTTTCTAACAATCGCATTTTCTAACAATCACATGAGAAGAACAGAAGAAAACACACTTTCAAAGATTATTGTACACCACATTTTGTAGTAACTCGTAGTCACCATCAGACTGATACCAGCCATGCTGTTAGTGATGGCTGGCTATCCTTGTACAGCCTTCCCAATGTCAACCCGTATTGTGTGAGATGTGTATAATACATGTAAGTACTGTATACATTTTGGTTTATAGATATGAACAAAGCCAAGGGTGCTGTCTGCGCAGGTTAAGGGAAGAATTGGCAAATCTAGACTAAAACACCATTTTCAACAACAATTGCACATATTTCAACTGAAAATTCCAAGAAATCTTATTATTGTCTGGTTTGTTATATTTCAGCAAAAAAATAACAAAATTCCACAGCCCAGAATGGCTGAAAACGAGGATAAAACGTCACTCTATGAAAGTACCCAAGCATAGGTAGGTACCTAGGTGCCCTAGGCGAAAATGATATTTTGGCGTAGGCCTAATTCAAGTTTTCAGGATGGCATCATTATAACGTGTGTAGGCTAAATCTGAACAACCAGTAAGTTTGTTGGTAAAAACAAAGCAGATTGGAATCTTCAAATTGGAAATTTGATAATGATTTTTTTCACACCTTAATCTATCGTATAACTTTTGGAGTATCCATGAACAAGGGATCAAAATTAACCATTAACTTCGGCTTCCTCCCCTTCCACTTCCCCCCCCTTCCTCCCCCACTTCCCCCCCCTCCCCCCTCCTTATTATCCGATTGGACCTTACTTTTATTTTACTGCCTTTCTAGAGTTGAAATTATGGGATTTTTATTCTCGCAAATTTGAATAATCATTTTTTTTAAATTTACAGATTCAAAAAAATTAACCAAATTTTTGGAAAATTAGCATAGTTAATTATTTAGAAATTTGGTCAAATTATTCTTAAAAATGGCTGAATATTTCAGAAAATTTGCCAAATTTGTCAGAGCATTATAAAGGATTCTTTTTGTAAAGATTTTCAGAAAATTGTACAATTTTTCAGAGGATTACCAATGATTTTGTAAAAAAAATTGGAAAATTGTACAATTCTTTTTACAATCTGCCTGAAAAACCTAGACAGTCCTCCCTGCATGCACATGGTGTATGTGTAGTGTATGTCCAAAAGACTGTTCTGAGGCTCTGGGGATCGCCCCCTAACCCCCTGTATCTACGACACTGATTACAGTCAATGGGAAAACCTAGCTTTTTTTAATGCAGCATGCGATAAAGCTTGAAAAAGCAGAACATTCCCAAAAAGATAAGCAGAACACTTAAAATTTCAGAGAAAAGAGTTTTAATCATAATCATTTTTATTCTTTTACACCTATTTCTACATAAATGTTTTTTAAATCTGCATTTCCATTTTAAATTTGCATTCCATTTCAAATATGCATTTCAATTTTAATGTTCGGTACTTTGTAACTTATGAATTTTAAGTTTTTTTTTTTTTTTTTTTTTTTTTAATTCTCTTCCATTTTTATTGTATTGTACAGCGCTTTGAGATTCTTCTGAGTTAAAGGCGCTTTATAAGCACCAGCTATTATTATTATTATTATTAAACTGAAAAGACACTAATAAATAGTTCTGTCATTTTATGCCAGTTTGTGCAATGGAGAATGCTGCAATCTAATTTGCTGTTCGGTCCGTGCTATTCTGTTGTTCCGCCTGTTCTGCATTAGTACTTGAGTACGCATCTGCAGTCTGGGACCCCCCATCACCAGTGCGATGTGGATAAACTTGAATCTATTCAAAGGAGAGCAGCCAGGTTCTGTATGGCAGACTACTCTTATAAATCTAGTGTAAAAAACTTGCTTTATAAATTAGATTGGCCCCTGCTTAAAACAAGAAGATACAACACCCGGCTACATATGCTATATAAAATCAATAACAATCTTGTCGCCATCAATAAAGATGAACTTATCCCCACCGTCAGAACTAATACAAGAAATAATCATGACCTTAATTTCCAGGTTCCCTATGCTAAAAAGAATGTATATAAACACTCTTTCTTCCCTCACACACTAAAGGATTGGAATGCTTTACCGTCAGACATTGTACATGCACTAAGTCTCAATTGTTTCAAAGCTAAACTTACTAACACTTGTATTGCTAACTAGTTTTTTTAATGTTTTTTACTCATACTTTTTATGCTCGGTTGGAGTTCATGTCCTCTTGAAGGATTTTTGCCGACTTAATCGATTCAGATTCAGATTCAGATTAGTAAGAACCCATAGATAGTGAGGTAGTGAACTTTGATCAAAATATTGTAGGCCCCTATGCATACCCAGACATGTACAATATTAATTTTGTTTATTTTTTCTTTATAGCCAGATAAGATATACTGTAATGGATTCTCTGGTTGGGAATTTCAATGCAAATCGAGTGGTAATCCTGCAAGAGAAATTGGATAGATGTATAAATGTGATATATTGCTTGGAAAACTTTCACACTTATGAAGTTGCTGAATATAGGCTAAGAGAGCTTATGTAGGGACATAGTTCAACTGGACTCTCGAGCTGTTTTGCCTGAAGGTCTTGGAGATTGACTATTGAGAGCCCACTGCATGGAATGATGTCATCATTATCTGCACCATAATTAATGTGGAAGGTTTTTAAGCTCAAGTTGACTACAGCGGTGAGGTGGGAAGGCCTTTGTATAAAATAAGAGAGGATCAGCTTCTCTTCTTTACAGGTACTGTATATTCAGGATTATTATTTACTGTATTTTAGCATCAATAGGCCTGCAACATATACTTTAAAATTGAACGTACAGTATATACCATATAGTGCTGTCACGACATGGCTCTATTACGTATCGATTCTCGTGGTGAAAAATATCGCGATATATTGGTATATCGTGATACTTTTCAAGAAAACTGACTCAATGTGACCATGAATCATATTTTTGCATGTTTTTTAATGGCCTAAACTTGACTTTTAGATGTAATACCGTGACGTTAGAAATGTAACGTACGAAGTTGCCTAGCCTAGTTGCGCAAAAATTTCTTAGTTGAGTATTAGTTTTTGGTAAAGCTATATGTCGCGAGAGACATATTTCATGTCGTAGGAAAAGAGATATCGCGATAATCGACGTGTCATGACAGCACTAATACCAAAGTAGCAAAAGCAGGCTATTGCATCTTTTGCTATTTCATCACAGGTCCTGTGAAACAATTAATCTTCATGTAATAGCTTATAATTGTACAACAATCAGGTTGATAGTGTTATGGGTGTTAATCTTTTCCCCATAAAACGCATTTGATATCTCACCTGTGAAATGTAACGAAACCATCCATTGCTACCTCATGGCTTGCGTGGTAGAAAAATTGTGGCCTCATTTTGAAGTGAATTAGGTGATATGGCATTCATGTTTGAAAGTAGGCTATTTGTTGGGATGTCAACTACAGTACTTGTGTCATAGGGTGGGATACCAAGTGGGACATATTGTGGGATGTCAACCAGGGTAATATGGTGTCAAGTGCGTCATTAGTGCTGTCATCACGATACCTCTTTTTCCATGACATGAAATATGCCTCTCGTTACATATCGCAATACCAAAAACTAATACTGAACTAAAAAAAAATTGTGCAACTAGGCTATGCTACTTCGTACGTTACAGTTCTAACGTTATGGTACTAAATCTTAAAGTAAAGTTTAGGCCATTAAAAGCATGTAAAATAATCGTGAAACATAAAAACAACTAATTAAAAATCGTGCTCCATCACAACACACTGGCATGCGCCGATGTAAGTTGTCAAAAAGAACGGAAAATTGGTCTAGAATGTGCCACTCAGGCTCTCACTTTGATGATTCATGGTCACGTTGGTTGAATTACCAAATTGAACATAATAGTCACGCGATTATGTCGTCTGCTAGAGCTGCAAATCATTTTTTCTTGCATTCATCATATCATGGAGTAAATTGTAACTCCATGATCATATAACGTTAGTGATATTAACAATTTATGTCTTGAGTCAGTTTTCTTGATACGTTTTCGCGATATACCAATATATCGCGATATTTTTCTCCACCATAATTGATACGTAATAGAACCACATTATGACAGCACTATGCGTCATACACAGTGATGCTTTATTTTTTTAATGGGGGACGGTTGGTCATGGTTATGGGTACTTAAACAAATAGGGTCAAGTCGTGCCAGAGAGGTATTGGTTTGTACAAATGCCAAAATCAAAGGTGTGAAAGATAATATCAACAAAGTTGAAGTAATAATGTGAATAAAATAATGCGTTGGTGTTAGTATAGTGATCACATACTGTAAGGGGATGTGTTAGTACAACGGTCCCCTAAACGTTTAGTGGGGACAGTATTCCCCTGTATTTCCCCTCTAAAACACTGATCATACAGTATACCGTATTTTCTCTAATAAACGCCCCCGGGGCGTTGCATTTGGAAAACAGGAGGGCGTTTATTCGAGGGTAAAGTATGAAGAAAAAAATGTAACTTACAAAAGAACGGCAATTTCTTTTAGGCCTATGATATTAGTTTTTTTAAGCGATTTTTGTGTTTTTAGCATTATTGTGCATGAATTATTAATGGAATATACTCTTTGCATATTTTCCACTTGGTTACGTTCGACTTACAGCCTTTTCAAGTCACATTCGGTAAGTTAAACGTACGTTGTTACATCCTGAAAGTATGAAAAATGACGGGGGGGGGGTTTATTAGAGAAAATACGGTAGTTGGATTTGAAACTGTTAAGTGGGTCAAATGATGGGATGCCAAGTGGAAGTAGGATGTCATATTGTCATGACATGGGTGGGATGTCAAGTTAGTCATAGGGTGTGATGTGAAGTGAGACTTTTTGGATGTCGAGTAGGATATAGGGTGGGATGTCATGTGGGATTTAAGATGGGATGTCATGTGGGATTTAAGATGGGATGTCATGTGGGACATAATTTACATGAGGATGCGCAATTGCACGAAAAAATAATAATAATATAAATTAAGGGAAAAATTTCCGCAAAGAAATCTGAATGAATAAAACTAAATACAGTACAATTTTACAGCTTAGACCATGGTCGTTAAGGCATAAATTAAATTTTAAGACATGCAAAATATTGTACCAAAAAATTTTAAAAAAGGTTGATACAACCAACACTGAAACATTTCAATGTGGATGTGAGTGGGAAAAAGAAAGAAAAACTTTGGTCCAGTACAGGTCTCTCATCATCCAGTCATCCAGCCCACAATCCCGATCAAATCCACTATCAACAACCTTTCTCGTATCGACAACGTTCATATTACCCGTCTTAGAATAGGTCACACCCACCTCACTCACTCCCACCTCCTTATTGGTTCCCCCCAACCCCTCTGTAACAATTGCCACTGCATCCTCACAATCCAACACGTTCTCCTTGCTTGCCCCCTGTACAACCTTCCCAGAGCTTCCCTCGCTCCCCACAACTCAATTGCTGAGTTCTTCCAGAAAAATCCTCCAGATAAAATAATCTCCTTCCTTCAGCATGCATCCCTCTACAACCATATTTAATTCTCCTCTTCCACCCCCTCTCTACTTTGTTTTTGTTTTACCCATGCACCTCCTCTCTCGATCACAGCTTTCTGGCTTTTGTTCTTGAATTTCTCTCATTCTCCCCCTGGTCTCATTCCTTACTACCTCTAAAATGATCTGACCTCTCAGGCACAATTTGACCTTTATTGTCGTGGTGCCGTTAAGACCTCATCAAACAAACAAACTCATTCTGAGTGTTGTCATTGTACTAAATATGCGATGAAATGCAACACTTAATGCTTTTTTCATATGTTGAAAGATTTCAACATTTCAAAGCTCTCTAACTCTTGAAAAGAAAATCTCCTAAAAATACACAAGTGACAACCACCCCCCCCCCCCCTCCCCTCCCCTCCCCTCCCAAATCTGAACTTGAGTGTGAACACTGTCAAGTGGGAGTTAGGATGTTGGGATGTCAAGTCGGTCATATGTTGGGTTGTCAAATGAGACATAATGTCATATGGGATATACAGGGTGGGGTACCTTGTGGTATCTAGGGTGGGCTATCATATATTGTATTAGGTGAAGTGGGGTGTGACTTTCAGTGGTGCATTTGGTGGGATGTTGAGATGGGTTGTCATATCAAAATCATTTTAGGAGTAATATACAATACAATACAATACAATACAATTTATTACAGTGCTCTAGGCCATCTGGCCTTTGTCACAAACATTAACGATAAATTTATTGGTACATGATTGAGGTTCTTACAACAAACAATAATTAAAGAGAAAGAAACAAACGTCTTGCTTCCATTGCGTGTAAAATAAAGTGTGATAACTGCAAAAATAAGTATTTAGAACTAGCTGCTAATAAAATATTACATTTTGTTCTACTTGCAGTCTGAAAGAAATATTTTGGGATAAATTTACAGCGGATTTCAGAAAGGGATGGACAAATTAGGATAAAATGATATTCATCTCCAACTTCTTTCAAATTGCAAACCTGACAGAACCTCTGTTCATAGGTTATATTACAATAACGGCCTAATATAGAGCACATGGTGGGATGTCAGAGAGATCTTTATTCCTTTCATGGTTTGCATTGGTATCATGCCAGCCATGTCAATTTGCACTGTTCTAAATAGTACTATTCTTTTTCTTTGCAGGGTGTGGATTTACCAGTGCTCAAATGGCCGTCTTACTTGGTGTCAGCCAGAGGACAGTGAAGAGTCGGTTGCAGCATTTTGGCATATCATTAGGGACAAATATAGCAACATTACAGATAATCTATTGAAACAGAAAGTTTTTTATATTTTGCTGAATTTTCCACGTGCAGGTTTGTATTTTTGTCTTTTAGATTGGAGAAAGAAAGGGAAAGAAAAAATTTTTAAGCAATGTATCTTGAAAGTTGCCTTTCTAATCTTTTTTGTTTATCTTTAAAAGGCCTTTAAGCAGCACAGAATTTTTTTTATAAATATTCAAAATAGTAGTATATATGATGATTGAAAATATAAAAGTGGTTCATTGTCACCTATTTGAGGCATTTTTTTATTTATATACAGCAATGTATCTTAAAGTTGCTATTCATATCCTATATCATATAATTTATCGTTTATAGTTTATATATATATTTTTATATTATATATATATATATATATATATATATATATATATATATATAATATATATATATATA
Organism: Chiridota heheva; assembly: GCA_020152595.1. Lineage (NCBI taxonomy): Eukaryota > Metazoa > Echinodermata > Holothuroidea > Apodida > Chiridotidae > Chiridota > Chiridota heheva. Next base: position 133,871 of record JAIGNY010000084.1, on the reverse strand, counting down.
TATATATATATATATATATATATATATATATATATATATATATATATATATATATATATATATATATATATATATATATATATATATATATATATATATATATATATATATATATATATATACATATATATATATATATATATATATATGTATATATACATATATATTTATATACATATATATATATCTATCTATCTATATATATATATATATATATATATATATATATATATTTATATATATATATCATCATCTATCTATCTATATATATATATATATATATATTATATATATTATAATATATATATATATATATATATATATATATATATATATATATATATATATATATATATATATAATATATATATATATATATATATATATATATATATATATATATATATATATATATATATATATATATATATATTATATATTATAAAACAAATTTCTTGGTTCTCATGTGATGGCGTAAGGAGGAACCTATGCAGTTATGCTTGTGTGTGTGTATGCATGTGTGTGTTTGTGTACAGTATGTCTGTGACACATGCTTGTTAATACGATAACTCATTAATAGTGCCCTAGAATTTTGTCACACGATTTGATATACTGTGTTGTGGAATGTAGATAATCCCTATTGTTTTTGGTGATTATGTCATGCAAATTCTTTAAGTAGTCACCTTTTCAAAACCGCATGTCTGTTTTCTTTCATATTTATTGTAGTTCTGCTGTTAGCTAGTATGTACATGATCATGGGGTAAAAACAGTAGATCATTTTTTTGTCTAGTTTTTCTTATTTAGTGTTTTTTTCTAGTTGGCATTTTTGTTTAATCCTAGGAATCTTTTTGTATGGTTATTTCTTATTGTTTGTTTTTGTAGTTATCCTAGGGTGGGGTGGCTCTGTAGTGACTTCTTTATGTTTTAGTAACTACTTGGTGTCCCCTGGCTATTGTCAGGTTCATCTTTTGTGTGGCCATTGGCCCCCTTTTTCCATGTGCTCTTCCTTGTTCCTCGTCCACTACTTGTTATTGTCAATGTGCGTGTGTATCTTTATCTTTGGCTTTGTAGCATGGCCTGTGCTGTGGAAGCCCAGTCTTTTAAGTAGCCAGTTGCAGTTCAGGCAGGGCTTATTGTGATTTTGCTGAAAAGAGCTTGTTGTTAACACATTATCTCAAGAACGATGCACTGGAAATTTGTCATACAGTATTAGGTATACAGCTGTTTGTGGTCTGTTAGCTGCTCTCTGTTGGTTTTGGTGGTTAGATCTTGCATATTAATGAGTGATCTTGCATATTAATGAGTGATCTTGCATATTAATGAGTGATCTTGCATATTAATGAGTGATCTTGCATATTAATGAGTGATCTTGCATATTAATGAGTGATCTTGCATATTAATGAGTGATCTTGCATATTAATGAGTGATCTTGCATATTAATGAGTGATCTTGTATATTAATGAGTGATCTTGCATATTAATGAGTGATCTTGCATATTAATGAGTGATCTTGCATATTAATGAGTGATCTTGCATATTAATGAGTGATCTTGCATATTAATGAGTGATCTTGCATATTAATGAGTGATCTTGGCATATCAATGAGTGATATTGCATTAAAATAATCTGAGAACTTGCATATTAAACAGCCACTTGCATATTAATGAGTGATCTTGCATATTAATGAGTGATCTTGTATATTAATGAGTAGGTGGGCCTTGAAGTTAAAATCTTCTGTCTGTTTGTTTGTTTCATTTGGATTGTAATTATGTTTTTAGCTAGGGAATGGGGCAAAAGCTTACAGGTTAATTTAATATGCAAAGTAGGTGGATCTTTATGTGATTATTACTGGAAAGAGCCTGTTAACATGATATCACCGGAATGGTGGACTGGAATTTTTCCATATTTAGTATACAGATGTGTTGTGATCTGTAGATGATTCCTATTGCTTTTGGCCAAATTAATTTTTGTTTAATTGTTGTTATTTCCAAAACCATGCATCCAATCGTAATCAAACTTTGTATGACAGCACTGGCATTAATTTAAAACTATACATCTCTTTGAAAATGGTCTTAATAATATATTCATAAGAGTGTTTGTGTTTCTGTATTATGAATAATTTATGTTAATTTAAGAAATTATCATTGTCAATGTGAAAATGCTGTATGATTGGTGAACATGATAGTATCACTTATATTGTATTGTAATAGTTTTATTTTATTGATTTACATAGTGGTGTTATGCAATATGCAATGACAATTTATATGAAATTTGGTACTCTTCAAGATATGTAAAAAGCATCGGAACAAGTAATCATTTTGGTTTTCTGGTTACTTCCGTCAAATCTAGCTTGCATGGTGTAGCTTTAGGTACATTCATAATGTTTCTTTACAATATTGCAAGGGTTCATTTATGATATTTCTTTCTCAAAACATATTCACACTTGGGAATTTCCAGGGAATATCTCTGAAATTGTAAAGGGGCAGTATATGAAAAAGTGTGAGTCTAACTAAGTATTCATGACTTGTCCATGTCCTTAAAAATTTGTTCCAGCAAATCATAACCACAAGCTTACTGTAGCAAATAGTGAGACCACTTAATTTTAATTAGAGTAACCACACAATAAGGACTTCATCCATTGCTAATATGATACTCAGCACCAATTTCCACAACAACTAAGGTTTTCAGAATAAAGAAAATAAAGAGGAAAAATATGACCCGACCTGGTTATGTATCAGGTCGGGTATGACTGTTTGAAACTTTAAGGAGCAGAACAACTAATGTCTTATAATCTTGTTTATAATATTTTGTGTGCTGTAGCATCAAAATTGTAATGCATGACATGATAATAATCCATGATTTGATATAGTTTTGAATTATTTCTTTGAGTAACGACAGCAGTGGCTCAGTGGTTTGGGAGTGGGAAGTCCTGGGTTTGATTTCCATCCATCCAACCGTGTTGTTTTCTTGGGCAAGACACTTAGTTTCTCTTGCCTTAGCTCCACCCAGGCTATGAGAAAGAGTACCGGTGTTGCAGGGGAGTTTACCTTCAATGTACTGGCATCCTGTCCAGAGTCACATACTCTTGTTCACCATGGAAACCAGGGATAAGCACCAGCTCTATATAAGCCTAAATTGGCTTGGATGGATTCATCTACCCACTGTGGTGTAGCGGTTATCATACCTGTCTACAGACCACGAGGACCTGGCTTCAAGCCTGGGTTGGGTAGACACGCCAGTGCACCACAACTGGTTATCAAAGGCCGTGGACATTGACTTGGTTGTCGATGTTATGTCTGTCCGTACGTCGTACCTGTGTTGTCGTCAGGTCGTATTAAGCGTTTCGTGATAGCATTTGTACTATCATAACCGAATACGCAGGCGACGACCCCGTCATTGTTATTGTGTGTTCAACTCTCTCTCTCTCGGATGGATTCAAGCTAATTATGTGAGCTACTGAGTTAGTTTGTAGTCTTTGAATTTAATCACTTAAAAGTGACTACTGCAGAATTAGATATTGTGTAATAACTCAAGTCCTCTTTCACCAACAAGTTTGACCCCACTCACAATAAGTCATACAGTGTACAAGAATGAAGTAGATCAGCATGAGTCACTTAATGTCAAACTTTCATGAAAAAAGTCACCTGTGGAAAAATGTGTTTTACTTTTTAGCAATGATGATAGGCTTAGTCCATTCAACACAAACATAATTTCATCAGATATTAGGCATCAGCTTGGACTTGCCTCTGTATGCTATTATAGTTTTCTAAGAGAAGTTTACCATTAGGCAAACAATATCTCATTTTGATACATTTTTTTTTCAAGGTCTGAAAACTGTTCAAGGGCACCTTCGAGCAGAGGGGTTGCATGTCCAAAGACACAGACTTCGAACAGCCTTGTATCGATCAGATCCCACAAGACAGCAATTGAGGAGAATAACAGCTATAAGGAGGAGACATTATAATGTATTTTACCTCTTGCACTATGGCATATCGATGGAAATCATAAGTTGATCAGGTAATCCTTTCTGCATTAATTTTCATGGAAGTTGGAGCTTATAATAAATCCTGATTTCATATGATAAAGAATTGAAAATATAAACCAACTATATGTCACAATTTAATATCATCAAAGTTTCATATTAGCATTTTTGGTGTTATGATGAGTTTACAAAAATTGTTTTACCTATTACAAAGGGTGTGCAAATTTCCATAAGATTAAAAATCATTGGTTTTCAATTTCTGGTTGATGATGGACATCACATCCGTCCTGTTCTATAATAAAAATGGCTGCTTTCATAACAGTATGATTAATTGAAATTGCAAAAAGTATTACATTGCTTCAGGAAGCATGAAACTTAAAATTTGTTACTATTCACATCACATATGACCCTACCACCTTCTCTTAGATTTTCAACAAGCTTGCACAGTTTCAAAAAGAATTTGAAAATCTACTACTTCAAGAAGCATTTAACTAAACTCATGTTATTTTTGCTGTGTAAATATATATATATATATATATATATATATATATATATATATATATATATATATATATATATATATATATATATATATATATATATATATATATATATATATATATATATATATATATATATATATATATATATATATATATATATATATATATATATATATATATATATATATATATATATATATATATATATATATATATATATATATATATATATATATATATATATATATATATATATATATATATATATATATATATATATATATATATATATATATATATATATATATATATATATATATATATATATATATATATATATACTCGTGTTCTTTTAATAATTAGTTGTCTTCCACATAGTGTCATGAGCACCTTTTGTGCAGATACGGGTGCTATATTAAGTGTTCATTATTATTAGTAGTACATTAGTTGTTCTGCTCCTTAGTTTCAAACAAAGTCAGACCCGACCTGTTATTGTTGAAAACCTTGTTGTTGTGGATTGTCATCATATTATCATCATTATTTTATTAAGATACATTCTCATTTTGTTACAGTAAGTTTGTGGTTAGATTATCAAGTCATGGTAGTATTGATTATCATTAGTTATTTTCATTCTCATTATTATTATTATGGTTATTAGTATTATTATGAACTTAAATCCACAACATTCATGGTGTGAAGGTTTGGAACTTTAGTAAGTATAGGCCTACTCATTTAGAATTAAAAAGTGCTAAATGTTACCAAATTCTGATGATTTTTTTTTTTTTTTTTTCTAAAGTAAATTAATGTTTTTGGGTATGTTTTGTTGTCTGTGTGTGTTGTTACATGTGTGTATTTGAATTTGGGTCCTGGATTCATGGCCTGGGGTAAAAGGAGAGGATCTTATTTTGACTATGTGTAAATTATTTTTAATCGCGTATAAATGAAAATCTGTAACAATAATTGGTACCATACTTGGTACAGTACTACAGGGAACACGTGCCTCATACGTTTTGGGGTCAAAAGCCAAAGTTCCCAGATTAGGGTTCAAATAAAACGAAAGCAAGGGCTTCATTTTTTACAGTTATATGATATCATTTCTCTACAAAATTGAAATATTTGTGAGGTCAAATGTGTGCTATAAAGGCAAGTTTGTGCCACATGAAACTCCAAAAGTTAAAGACCCCTAGCTACCTGATGTTATACCATACTACCTGTAAGTTGTGCCATGGAGACTGTGGTTCCTATTTTTGCCTATTCTTGGTAACATAGTGTCTGATATGTACCATTGTGAATAATCCTCTATAATGAACATAATAGAAGATGAACATTGCTGCCAGCTGAATTTACCCTTTAAAACAAGTACAAGTCTTAATTATGTACCTAATCTGCCTTCTACTTCAGTTCTAGTTTCACCTCATTTTTGGTTGGCATGCGTAGCATTAGGGGAACCTATGTAATGGCGATTACGCCCGTCCGTCCGGCCATCCATAGATTTGTCCTGAGATTTCCTCAGAAATGTTAAAGCTTTTTGAGAATTCCTCAGAAAATGTTAAAGTTTCTTCAGACTTCCTCAGAAAAAGTTAGTTTCTTCAGATATCCCTATGGAAGGTTATAATTTCCTTATAAAATGTTCGTTTTTCAGAGGTACTTAAGATAGAATTGAAGACTAGTTTCCTTAAAAAGTCTACAATACATTTGATATTTTCTTAAAGATAACTGTAAAATGATATAATTTTCCAATATTCTTTAGAGATCCTAAAGTCTCTCTTGTAGTACTTGAGATTTAGAATTCTTAAAATTCTTCAAAATATTTAGGCACCAACAGTTGTTTCAGGCATGATTTTTTAAACTCCACCTTTATTGTTGTGCTTATTTGCATAAAGTTGCTACAATATTATGACCTGACCAGCCTTTTTTATTTAATATGCTTAGTCAGGGAGTGTGACAGGATGTGATTGCATATAAACATAAGGAGGGATGCCATGTGGGACATGAATGGGGGCCATAAAGGACATATGATTTAATATTTACCATGTTGTATACACCAAGGGCTATATCAGGCATAATTATTTGACTCCACCTTTTTTTCTTATTCAACAACTCATTTGCATATAAGTTATTATATGAAGTGACACTTTAATACATAGTATGCTCAATCAGGGACTGTGATAGCTAGGATGAGACTTCTTATGGAGCTTATGGGATGTCATGTGAGACATAGGGTGGGATGCCATGTGGGATGCCATGTGGGACATGGGGTGGGATGCCATGTGGGACATGGGGAGGGATGCCATGTGGAACAAGGTGGAATGCCATGTAGGATATGTGGTGGAATGCCATGCAGGACATAGGGTGGATTGCCATGGGATGAAATGTCATGTGGGACATGGGATGTCATGTGGGACATGGCGTCCCACCCCATTTCAGCAAGTCATTTGCATATAATTTATTATATGAACTGACACTTTCATACATAGTATGCTCAATCAGGGACTGATAGCTAGGATGAGACTTCTTATGGAGCCTATGGGATGTCATGTGGGACATAGGGTGGAATGCCATGTGGGACATGGAATGGGATGTCATGTGGGACATGGGGTGGGATGCCATGTGGGACATGGAATGGGATGCCATGTGGGACATGGGGTGGGATGCCATGTGAAACAGGGTAGAATGCCATGTGGAAGTGGGATACCACGAGTAACACAGAGTGTGACATAGGTTGGGATGCCATGTGTGACATAAGGTAGGATGCCATGTGTGACATAGGGTAGGAGGCTATGTGGAACATATGGTAGGGGGACATGGGATGTGATGCCATGTGGGACATAAAGTAGGATGTCATTGGGATATTAGGAGGGATACCATGTGGAACATATGGTGGGATGCTATGTGAAACATCAGGTGGGAAGCCACTGATGCGGGACACAGGGAGGGATGCCATGTGGGACATAGGGAGGGATGTCACGTGGTACATATGGTTAGATTAATGTGGGACATACATGTAGGATGGGATCCATGTGGGTCATAGTGTGGGATGCCATGTGGGACACATGGTGGAATGCCATGTGGGACATATGGTGGAATGCCATGTGAGACACTGTATGGTGGTTTGCCATGTGGGAGATATGGTGGAATGCCATGTGGGACAAGGCATGAAATTTCATGTGGGACATGAGGTGGGATGTCATTTAGTACATGGGATGTGGAATATAAGGTGGAATGCCATGTGGGTCATAGGATGGGATGCCCTGTGGGACATATGATGGAATGGCATGTGGGACATGGGATGTCATGTGGGACATGGGGTGGGATGCCATGTGGGAGATATGGTGGAATGCCATGTGGGGCATGGGATGGGATGCCATGTGGAATGCCATGTGGTACTTAGTGTGAGATGCCATTTTTATTATTGGCCGGGTCATATAATATGGGTGTCAATTTGCATGGGCATGCCAACCATGACGGTATTTACCGTTCTGGTTTGTTGTGATACCAAATGAAAAGGGAAATCACAATTTAGCTCTTGAATATTGAAATTACATTCTTCTTAATTCATTGTGCAGAACTCAGTACAAAACAGTTTGTTGTTTTACTCTGATTTAGGTGGAGGATTGTTGTCCATGGTGGAGTGGATGGTTATAGTCGCTGCATTGTGTACCTTAACCCTTACTCTACCAGCACTGTTTTGAAAATGCGTTTGGGAGGCGGGGCCAAAGACGGGGCACCCAAAATGGCGATAATATCGCCGCATGGTAGAGTAAGGGTTAATCAAGGCGTGATTATTGAAGGGTCCTCTGTCTTGCAGGCAGAAAAGTCGGGCCCCTTCCGCTTTCGGGACCCGCTGGGCCGCCCACCGGGATCATGCTGCCTATATTTTCGGGTTGGCGCATATGTCGCGGGTTGATTAACCCTTACTCTACCAGCACTGTTTTGAAAATGCGTTTGGGAGGCGGGGCCAAAGACGGGGCACCCAAAACGGCGATAATATCGCCGCGTGGTAGAGTAAGGGTTAAGGCCAGTAACAACAACCTTGCTGATACAGTGCTCCAGCTGTGGGTTTGAACAGGCTATTGAAGCATGGGGATTACCCTCTAGGGTCAGGGCAGACAAAGGTGGCGAGAACAAAAGAGTTAAAGAATATATGGAGAGACATCCTGCCAGAGGACCTGGTAGGGGGAGTTTCATAGCAGGTAAAAGTGTGCATAATACCCGAATTGAGCGATTATGGAGGGATGTGTATGAAGGGGTGCTTTCATCATTTTATTCGCTTTTTTACAGTCTAGAAGATAATGGCATAACTAGACCCGTCTGATGAAATTGACATTTTCTGTCTACATTTATTTTTCCTCCCCCCGATTGAACTCCCTTTTGCAAGAGCTTTCACTAGCTTGGAATTACCATGGTATGCGGACTATGGGCAACATGACTCCAACGCAGGCATTCATTTTTGGATTGCAGAGAATAGCTAATCAGCAGAATCAAATATCAAATGAATACTTTGAATATCACAATAAGGTGAGTAATGCAATGTTTTAATCAACATTTTTGTGTGCCATAATTGACAACAAATGCAGGGTTATGTTAAAAGATAAGTTTACTGTGAAATTACATAAGATATGTATTTAAGCAATGTATAAGGATGCACAGGATATCCACAGAATAGTGAAAATAATTTTCCTGTTCCTGTCGGATCTTTTGAAACTTTGGCTGGATCTTTTGAAAAATCATCGCCATGATTATCTCTTTAAGAAATGTTGGAAGTAACTTGAATTCAAGTAGCAACCTTCAAAATTAAAGGAATATTTCCATGGAATTTCAATTTAATATGTTTTATAGAGTTCAATAAAAGAAACAGATTGGTAAAAAACAGTTTAATCCTAAAAAAGTTGTGGGATATTAGAGGTATTCTTGCACGCCTAAAAACAACTTTTGTACTGAGTCTTAAGTCATTATGATGTCATCCGCCACCTGTATGATTCTCCATGTATTTCTTTTAAAATTAATTGCTTGTTTTCTAAATTATTGGGAACATTTTTGATTTCAAAATGTATTTAGAATAGCGAAGATAAAATTTGCATTAATGTTTTCCAATCTGTTCATGTAACTTTTGTTTGAATTATTAAAAATTAGGGATTGATTTTCAATGATAGTACATTAAGATTTGTTCAGGAAGAGCTATTATACTATCATGATGGCATAGACTAATTACAAAAGTCATTTTTATGCAGGCATGAAAAGCCTTAAAAGTTTTTTTAAGGAATGAGATATCAACATGGTTTTATCACCAATCTGTTTCTAAAAAAATTTTTATCAGATATATAGAAGTGAAATTCCAAGGGAACATTTCTTGATAAAAACTGCAAAGTAAGAAAGATACTGTTGAATATAATATTTTATGCACTTTGAACTTCTGTTAAGAAAATCAACAAAATAACATCCACAGTAAAGTAAAGCTGTGAAAACACTTTTATGTAGAATAAGCCAAATATGTGAAAACTTTTCTCAGTCAGTCTTTAATACTTTTAAATGTGATACAGTATTGGCTGTGAAATGACTAATATTAAATCTCACAATAGCTGTGAAATGACACAAGGTACAGTACATACTCCAGATATCTTTAATAGTTTCCCCTGCATATTTTACAGCCTCACTGTGTTTCTTTAAGTCTGCCGTCTGTAATTGTCACTACATGTGCCATAATTTTCCCCCTCATACACACACACACCCACAGACCACAAGTTGTGATAGTTTTTTAATGGAAGTAGACAAGTCTGTATGACCCCTTTATTCAAGATTGTATACCTTCTGTAAAATTTTCTGCCATAATTTAGGTTTTTTAAATCATTTTACCTAAACAATTAGAAAATCTGTTCTGGCCGGATTTCATGTAGGATCCGGTTCTAAACAGATCAAAAAATCTGGATCCGGTGTATCCCTACTGTTTTAGAACTCTGGCTTGAATCAAGAAAATTTAAATGTACTTTATGTAATAGAAAATAATTTATAGACCACATGGTGTTTAATAGCACATTGATGAGTTTGCAAGTGTTTTATAATGATTTAAAAAAAATGTCACTAGTGCAACTTGTTTTCAAATAAGCGTTTTGACGCCTAGTCTTTTTTTTTATTACTGCCAATTTGTCTTTTAGGTGCCATCAGAAGAATATGGAATTGATTGGGAGGCACCACTACCTATGCACGGTTGTGAAGATTGTGTCACAGTTCCATCACTCCAAGTCCCTTTAGCTGATGGAGATGAGGATTACATACGAAGTGTGTTAAATACAGAGTTTCCGGACCTTTTTGAAAATGTATGGGATATCTTTCCATTATTTGTTGATTGAGAGAATATTGCTATTGGAAATTATGGGACGTCTCTTGCATATAATTACAGGAGGATTCTTTAGTGAGGAAGTGTGGAACTAAATGACAAGACAAAACTTTGAAAAATGTTGATATTTGTGATATCATGTGCGATAAAAAGTATGTTTGAAATTAATATGTAAAGCATTTGTAAAGAAATTATTTGATTAGTGTTTGTGACATATTTTGTTGGTGTTCGAGTTGGTAGTACTTCCCTTCTTTAACATGAAGGGGGTTCGAGTTGGTAATAGTTCCCTTCTTTAACATGGAGGGTGTTCGAGTTGGTAGTTGTTCCCTTCTTTAACATGGAGGGGGTTCGAGTTGGTAGTTGTTCCCTTCTTTAACATGGAGGGGGTTCGAGTTGGTAGTAGTTCCCTTCTTTAACATGGAGGGTGTTCGAGTTGGTAGTAGTTCCCTTCTTTAACATGGAGGGGGTTCGAGTTGGTAGTACTTCCCTTCTTTAACATGAAGGGGGTTCGAGTTGGTAATAGTTTCCTTTTTTAACATGAAGGGTGTTCGAGTTGGTAGTAGTTCCCTTCTTTAACATGGAGGGGGTTCGAGTTGGTAGTTGTTCCCTTCTTTAACATGGAGGGGGTTCGAGTTGGTAGTGGTTCCCTTCTTTAACATGGAGGGTGTTCAAGTTGGTAGTTCCCTTCTTTAACATGGAGGGTGTTCGAGTTGGTAGTAGTTCCCTTCTTTAACATGGAGGGGGCTCGAGTTGGTAGTAGTTCCCTTCTTTAACATGGAGGGGGTTCAAGTTGGTAGTAGTTCCCTTCTTTAACCCTTACTCTACCACGCGGCGATATTATCGCCGTTTTGGGTGCCCCGTCTTTGGCCCCGCCTCCCGAGCGCATTTTCAAAATAGTGCTGGTAGAGTAAGGGTTAATCAACCAGCGACATATGCGCCAACCCAAAATATAGGCAGCATGATCCCGGTGGGCGCCCAGCTGGTCCCGAAAAGCGAAGGACCCGACTTTACTGCCTGGAAGACAGAGGACCCTTCAATAATCACGTCTTGCTTAACCCTTACTTTACCACGCGCGATATTATCGCCGTTTTGGGTGCCCGTCTTTTGGCCCCGCCTCCCGAAAGCATTTTCAAAATAGTGCTGGTAGAGTAAGGGTTAATCAACCCGCGACATATCGCCAACCCGAAAATATAGGCAGCATGATCGGTGGGCGCCCAGCTGGGTCCCAAAGCGAAAGGGACCCGACTTTACTGCCTGGAAGACAGAGGACCCTTCAATAATCACGTCTTGCTTAACCCTTACTACTACCACGCGCGATATTATCGCCGCTTTGGGTGCCCGTCTTTGGCCCCGCCTCCCGAGCGCATTTTCAAAATAGTGCTGGTAGAGTAAGGGTTAACATGGAGGGGGTTCGAGTTGGTAGTAGTTCCCTTTTTTAACATGAAGGGTGTTCGAGTTGGTAGTAGTTCCCTTTTTTAACATGGAGGGGGTTCGAGTTGGTAGTAGTTCCCTCCTTTAACATGGAGGGGGTTCGAGTTGGTAGTAGTTCCCTTCTTTAACATGGAGGGGGTTCGAGTTGGTAGTAGTTCCCTCCTTTAACATGGAGGGGGTTCGAGTTGGTAGTAGTTCCCTTTTTAACATGGAGGGGGTTCGAGTTGGTAATAGTTCCCTTCTTTAACATGGAGGGGGTTCGAGTTGGTAGTAGTTCCCTTCTTTAACATGGAGGGGGTTCGAGTTGGTAGTAGTTCCCTTCTTTAACATGGAGTGGGTTCGAGTTGGTAGTAGTTCCCTTCTTTAATTTGGAGCAGGCGTACCAACAGAGGGGTGCCACACCCTGCCAATCCAAATTTTGTCTGGAAAACTATCCTGTCAGGAATTTGATGGGGTTCTTCCTTAACAAGAGTCTCAGGAGAATTCATTATTATTATTATTATAATAAGCCAGCAAGGTATCTAAGACTATACCATGGGAAATCTGACATACAGTTTAAGAAAATTTCCCATAATGATCAATAATTAAAACAAATTTATTTTTTTAATAGAAATATGTCAATATTCAACCAATTGTCCATATTTCTAACTATTTAAAATCTCATGTTTGCATTTCTATTTACATTATTTGGTCCAATCCTAACTATTTTCTGCCACCCTTAATTAGCTACATTGCTGGCTTAAATCATTTATTGTTAAATCTCCTGTGGGATCATTAAAATATAAATTATTACTAGAATCCTGTTCCATGACACAAGCAAATTTGAATGCCCATTACATCCAGGGCTGTAAATAGCATGGGGGAAAGAGGAGGGGGGAGGGGGGGGAATTTACCCAACAATGTTTGCTGCCTATTACTTTTTATACAGGAGGTATACTGAGACAATTTACTCTTGCCGGAGACAATAGCCTAGAAGGACATTTTTCCCCTTACATATTTTGAGCCAACTATATCCCTGATTACATCAAACCTACTACCTCTCCAGCAATAAATGCAATGCTGTTGCCCATTTTCAGTGCCTGAAATGGGTTGTCCCAACAATAAAGTGACATACCCTGGCACCTATTTCAGCGCTTTTAAATGTTCAGAATAACAATTATTACCTGCACCAACGAAGTTGGATGGAGGTTCTATTTTCAATTTTCACCCATTTGTCTGTCATCGAGATATCTCAAGAACTGTTAATGGATTTGGATTAGGTTTGTTGTGGTTTTGTTACTGCTTAAGGACTGAAGTGATTACAGTTTGAGACATTGGAACAGGGGAAGGGTAAAAATGGGGGGTGGGGACATTTTTTTTTTGCCTGTTTATTTGTCTGTCATCAAGATATCACAAGAACTGATAATTGAATTGTGGTGTTGTTACTACTTAAGGATGAAGTGATTAAAATTTGAGACATTCGAAGAGGGGGAAGGGTTTAAATGGGGGGTGGGGACATGTTTTTGCTGCTGTTTTGTCTGTCATCAAGATATCTCAAGAACTGATAATTGGATTTGGACTAAATTTGGTGTGTGGTTTTGTACTGCTCAAGAACGAAGTGATTATAATTTGATACATTAAAACGGGAAGGGTGCAAATGGAGGTTTTTTTGTCTGTCATCACGATATTTCAATAACTGATGCTTGGATTTTGATTAAATTTGGTGTGTGGTTTTGTTACTACTTAAGAAAGAAGTTATTACATTTTGGGACTTATTGGAACAAGGAGAGAGTAGAAATGGAGGGGTGGGATATTTTAGAGCAAGGTTTATTTATCAAGACAAGTGTGCCTTTTGTAAAACTGTTTTTTGTAAAACTGACATCGGAAGTATCAGGCATTTTTTTTATTCATGTGCAATTGTACAAGTTATAGAACAAATTTGCTGATTTTATAAATCAGAGGACAAGATCTCATTTTGATTTTTTCCCTTTATTCTTTTGATTGCAAAGCACTATATACAAGTTTAAATATGCCGATGGTACAATTTCTTTTAAAGCATTTTTTTAGCTCTTAAATCATATTTTGATACTGAAAAATATGTTGCTTTAATTAATGACAAGATTAAGCACTTCAATAGTTTATGGCAATCCTGGACACATCTAGTTTACTAAGTTGTCTATTTTCATTCTTCTATTTTGCATCTATGTGGACAAGTTCTATTATTAATTTGTTAACATTGATTACTTCATTCACAATGCACTGGCATTTGCTATGCAGTAATTATGTTACTGAAATTTATTTTGTTAAAAGTGTTGGAAATTAAATAATAAAAAAACAAAACCAGTTGAAACCTTCCAATGGAATGTGCTGAGTAATGAGCTAATGCCATGAGAGAACAGCCATACAATCATTTTCTGGACTCTTAAGAAAATTATGTGGTCTTTGGTATCAAGAAATCAAAACAATTGGTTTTTGCTGTGGATGAGATTGATGGAATGTTATTCTACCCTGAATAGAGCTCAAACAATGAATGCTTAGCCTGATTTAAACTGAAGACAGTGATCACAAGTGATGATCCTTAAGTGTTTAGAATGTAAATGGCAATACAGATCAACAGTGAGAAAGAGATTGTTTAGGGTTATAACTTGGTGGGTCGGGGTTTCTGAGATGTAAATTGTATTTGGTGGGGAACGAACAGTGGCGGAGGTCACAGTATGCACTCTGCAGAGTGCTAAAATTCTAGTTGGTTTTACCATCAGTTACTATCATAGTCATGTATGAGTAGTGTTTTTACCCTCCGCTTTTTTTCTTTCATTTTAAGACTTCAACAAACCAACCAAACATATTGTATATCTAAGTGAAATACATAAATGATGAGAGGATTTGTTTTCTGTAGATTAAAAACATTTATTGTACAAGAGTAAAACATAATGTTTAACAAATTTCTATCAAAAGTTTAGATTTGTTATGCTTTGAATTGGGACTAACAAAATGTGAATAATGGATTAAATAAGCACATACCTATTTTAACATATGTAATTCAGCAGGTGTATTGTTATAAAGCAAGGATATGGAAAGATCAATCATACAATGCTAATTAAATGATAAAATATGCAATGAAAGTATTTGTATTTTTATGCTTAATTTTTGGCTATGCCCCTGTACCCCACTAGGGCCCTTGAGTATACCCCAAGCTGGAAAGGCTAATGCCGA
The DNA here is from genome assembly GCA_020152595.1 of Chiridota heheva. Taxonomy (NCBI): domain Eukaryota; kingdom Metazoa; phylum Echinodermata; class Holothuroidea; order Apodida; family Chiridotidae; genus Chiridota; species Chiridota heheva. Next base: position 118,430 of record JAIGNY010000084.1, on the reverse strand, counting down.
CACCCACAAATTTAGCCTTACACCAAATATTTTTTTATGAACATTCCGGACTTGGAGAGGTTAGTTAATACAGTTAGTGAGAATGTGAGAAATGGTTTATATTTTGAAGAAAAATGTAGTGCATTGAAATTACCTTTCTTTGAGTGTATTTAAGATCAATTTGTATTACACAAGATGAGTAAGAAATTGATCCTTTGTAAGTAAAATTTGATTAAAATTACATGATCATGCCATGAATTTTAATGAGTAAGTTGAGCTAAATGCAAGTTTAAATACATAAATAAATGAAAATTTACCATGCTTTTAAAAGGAATGTAAAGTGTATTGATGTGAAAGTCGTCACATGTTGTCTGACAATGTACCCTAACCTTTTTGGTGTTCCTCATGATTAATTAGTAGGTGTGGGCAAAATCAACATGTACTGTACTTCCAAATCTCAATAAATTGATAATAAAGGCCTTTTAATTTTATATACATTTGTTAAGTGAAGCTAGGATTAATGAATCATTGATAAATTCAATTGCGTTTATGTGTACCATGTAACTTTCACACATGTATGAAGTGGTTAAAAAAAAAAAACTAGAAATATGCAGGTCTATTAGTCAAACCTGGTTTGAAATAATTCTTATCCTGTTTTGATTACATAATTTTAATGATGGAAATTATGGTACTTGCATTAAAGAGAAGTTACTTAATTTATAAGAAAACACAAAATAATGTATCTTTGTTATACAAATGAGTTAAAATCTATTGTTATGCAAATCACATGATTAATATGCATTCTTCAGCTCAGCACCCCACATGAAGACCATAATATATTTGACCACAACACCACTTCTCATGATCATCCATCACTGTGCATGAGAAATCAGATGAATTTTTACCTTTGTTATGCCAATGAGCTAATTAGTATGTGCACACAACCACTTGCCCTCCACTTTTGTTCTTCCGAATTTGTATCTTAGCGTGATTCCGCCCCCCCCCCCTTCTATCCCATGAATATGAATGTGGCAAAGAGGACACTTTCCCCCCACTTTCTTTTTCCAAATTTGTATCTTAGCGTGATTTCTCCCCCTCCCCCCTTCATGAGTGTGGCAAAAGGGACACTTGCCCCCACTTTTTCTCTGAATTTGTATCATACCATGATTTCCCCCCATTACCCCATCCCACACACTTTTGACTTTGCCCTACTTTCAGTCGGCAAATCCCGTCCATGCTCATGGTACTTGTTATTCAATTGTGTAAAAATATCCCAAATAATTTAATATTAATAATACAAAATTCATTTTGAAATGTGTCTATTAATACGCGGAAAGCGACTGGCGAGAATTCTAGACATCAATTTCTGTGAGTTAATTAATGTAGTCAAATGTCAAATAAAACAATTGCTTGCCCCCTGTACAACCTTCCCAGAGCTTCCCTCACTGCCCACAACTCAGTAGCCGAGCTCTTCCAAAAAACCTTCGGATAAAATTATCTCCTCCCTTCATCATGCTTCCCTCTACAACCATATTTAGTCCTCCTCTCTCTACTTTTGTTTTGTTTTACCCATGCACCTCCTCTTTCGATTTAGTTTTCTGGCTTTTAGTTCTCGTGAATCTCTCAATCTCCCCTGTTTGTTTCCCTTCCTACCTCTGAAATTATCCAACCTCTCAGGCACAATTTGGCCCTTGCTGTTGTGGTGCCGTTAAGCCCTCATCAAACATAAAACAATTTGTGAATCTTTGTGAAATAAATATATGCCGCTTATTAATGAAGGATACATATAAGAGTATTTTTTACATTATTGAAGGGTAATTTGAGCAAGATGTATATTTTCTATCAGCCTACATGGATTTGCTTTGGACAGAGATAGCAATTCTTTGGTGATAATTGGCACATGACTTGCCCTTCTCCTCCAAAAATTGTTCCAGCAAATCATAGCCACAAACTCAATGTAGCAAATAATGAGACCACCTATTTTAATTAAAATAACAACTCAACCACACAATTAGGACTTCATCTATTGCAAATTTGATACTCAACTTCCACAACGTCCCAGGACCAAATGGAGAACTAGTAAAATGAAGCCATTGTAAGGGAAATTTGATCCTAATTGCTTGTGGTTTTCAGAATAAAAAAACTAAAGAGGAAAAGTCTGACCCGACCTGCTTATATATCAGATCGGGTCTGACTTCGAAATTTTAAAGAGCAGAACAACTAATGAATTACTAGAACAGAATATCGTCGAATAATGTTCAAAATAAATGTATTTTAAAGAAGTTTTATTTTGCCATTCGACGGGCAAGTTCAATTAGGAAAGCAAAGAAATATAATGTGACCCAAATCAAAGTATGAAAGATCAGGGTGCCCAGAAGAATAAAACAAAAACAATTGACCAATTCCATATGGAAATTTGGACCAATTGGAAAATTTCCACATAAAAATTCGGACTGATTTCCAATTGGGATGAAAGTGTTACGTCATTTCATGACAGAAAAACACTTAGTACCCTCAAGGAATTTACATTTTCTTTATGACAAAGATAATTTTGAATAGTTATGAATGCATACACAAAATGTGCCCTTCTCAAAAGTGATATATGATAAACAAGTATACTTTTATTAACTTCATGTCAGCTCAAGTTTGTATTTTATATAAACGTTTCTGTTGGCCAAGCCGAGATTCACCATCGTGATATTCACTTGGTCGGAAATGTGACCTGTGGTCATGAGACCACATAGCAACCGCGCGCATTCACCCCTCATTAGAGTGAAAACAAAGCGATCAGCTGTGTTTGTTTACATCCCATGCGTAAACGCATACGGACTTGCCCACCTGTATCACGCAAGGGTTTGTTTTCACTCGAGAAAATGACGTAATCTCCCGGATGTGACGTGGCACCAGCCAAGTGAATATATGTTGGGTTGGTCAGACATGATTCCCATACAAGCCATTAATCTGTGGTATATCTAACATGTCAGCTAATGGCAAAGCCATGTGATATGAAAGAGGTCCTGAATCCTCTCTTCACTTTTTTTTTCTTTTCAGAAATAACGTAATCAAGGTCCCTCGGATCCCCCACTTTGATATCAAAATTCATGATTCCTTTCAGTGGAGACTAGCTAAATACGCCACTGCATCTAACATATTTCACATCCCTACCCGCTAGATTGGTGACCCAAGATCTGTTGTCAGCATCATGGCGAGTCGGAAGGACGTGTGACTTGGACCGTCACCAGGGTTTTACCCCTATACCCCACAATCTTGCTCAAATGTTCTCGCGTTTCAAAAGAACTTTTTTCTCTGCCTGTATACTATATAAATATTATTCCAAAGCTTATCTTGGTATAAATTTCATTGTTAGATTTTCCTTCTTTTCATCAACTGAATTTCTGAATGTTTTGTTTGACAGTCGGAAAGCATGCCTATTAATAGGAATATTTATAACACGAGAATATCGAAGTCATGCAGCCATATTGTTCAGTCCGGAAGCATGCCTATTAATAGGAATATTTATAACACACGAGAATATTGAAGCCATGCAGCCATATTGTTCAGTCCGGAAGCATGCCCATTAATAGGAATATTTATAACACACGAGAATATTGAAGTCATGCAGCCATATTGTTTAGATGTTGCGATAAAATGTCTTGGTTTCTAATTCATGTACTTGAGATATTAATAATCATTGTGTTGAAAAACATTGGAATGTTCAAAATGGCCGTTTCGCCTAAAAGCCTAGCTCTATTGTTTATTCTATCTAATATTTCGAAAACGGCGTGTTGAACATATCAAATGGGAAAGGAAAAATTGTAGTCATGACAGTAATGAAGGTATTTTCAGAAGTTTTAAGTTTTCCCTAGCAAAGATATTTTTCCCAGACGTATTTCAAATTTGAAAAATGTAACATTGCATGAGACTTACGTTAGGGTAGCAAAGGATCATAGGAAATATCACAAAATAGCGGCTTCCATGTATCAAAATGTTCCCATTGATAGGAACATTTATGTTCCCATTAATAGGCATGCTACAAGACTATTTGATTTGAAGCCAGTTTGGGGCATCAAAAGTAACAAATCTTCAGAGCTTAGCCCCTACGCCTGGACCACACAAGCATTTCAGTACTCCTATTTTCTCACCATGATTACTGTGCACCTTTCCCCTCCCCACCAAACCAAGTCTTTCTGGTGAAGCAACGGATCAAAATTGAATGTTTAGGCCTATTCATGGCAATGTTTAATTTTTGAGTGGGGCAAAAAGCCGCAACCCTCCCCTCCCCCTGAGTAAGATGAGCCCATACTATCATGATTTACCCCCCCCCCCCTCTCCCTCACACACACACACATCCTGAGTAAGATGGGCCCACACGGTCATGATTTAAAGGATTAATTACTATTTCTTATTTTCAGAGATGTATATATATATACATATATATATATATATATATATATATATATATATATATATATATATATATATATATATATATATATATATATATATATATATATATATATATATATATATATATATATATATATATATATATATATATATGTATATATATATATATATATATATATATATATATATATATATGTATATATATATATATATATATATATATATATATATATATATATATATATATATATATATATATATATATATATATATATATATATATATATATATATATATATATATATATATATATATATATATATATATATATATATATATATATATACTTAACCGTTTAAGATCAAATTCTAAGGTGGCAAAAAGTCAAGGTGTTTGCTTCGGATGAGTAAGGTTTTATTGTATAGAATCATCGAAGACTTTTAATCAGCTGTTACTCAGAAACCTAATCAATCTTTCACATAATTTAAAGATCGACCTATTCTGATATTACTGCTCTTTGGCATGTATATACATTCTGTCCAGGTGTGTAAAAGTGTCACTGGACCTTTAAGAACTAGCTCTGAACAATTGTTTCAATGCAAAGTCATTTCTTGGCTATGTATATGGGTCAATTGCTGTAGCCAATGATCATGGAAATTTCCCGAAAAATGCAAAAGATGAACAGAATGTCCCTAATATTGACAAACGGGTCACCGAAATTGTATTGAAAGCAGGTACCGGTACGTAGCCAAAGTGAGAGGAGGGGGATCCGTGGAGCCGCGGCTCCTCCCTTTGAATGTCGATTGTTTTAACGGTTATCCTTTTGAGCTTTTCTGTTTATATATAGTTCACTCAGGTGGAAATTATTTATCATACAGGTCGGCCTTCCCCCCCCCCTCCCCTCCCTCTCCCTTAAAATTTATGGCAAACGTGCCTGGATGAAAGTGACCGAAAATGAACAAAATTGCGGCTGAAAAATCGAATATTTTGCAAAAAGATTAATGTAAAATTTAAAAAAGCAGTCAAATTTTCCGAAAACTGACAACAATTTCCTCAAAATTGACAAAAATTGTCTAAAATTTTCACTAAAATTGTCAAACAATTCACCAAAATTAAATGAGGAATGCGAAAATTGACAAAAAAATTCCTCAAAATTGAAGAAAGTCGCCCCAAGTGAACAAAATTTCCCCAACTTGTCAAACAATCCCGAAATGACGAAATTTACCAAAAATTGCACAAAAATGATTAAAGACATTCCCAAATCAAAATAAATTGCACCAACACATTCCGTTAATCTAATTTGTAAACTTTGTGCTGGATTTGGAGCCATATTGGGGCACAAAATAACGAATTCTTGAGACCTTCAAGGGCATCCAACAGTTCACCTGCAGCCTCCTTACGAATCCATCCAGTTGCAAACTAATGCTTTTACACCCCTCCCCCATCCATCACACACACACAAACACACACAATCCGAAGACCCTAATAACGTCCCTGGTGATGTCAAGACTGTCATATGAGACGGGAAGTAGAGGAAATTGTACCTGCCTACCGTGCCTCTGAAAAAATGCAAAATATGATGTAATTCACCCTCTTCCCCAACCCCTTCTCTCCCTCTCCCTCCCAACTAACACCATGTTGGACCGCGGAGCAATTTTTGAAGTGGAAGACGAGGAAGCTGAAGAAGTAAATGGTGAAGATAAAAGCGACATTACATTCATATTAAACCCTGTACACTAACTCATAACCATATTGGTACATAGTGCTATGCAGGACGTAAGAAGGGTCACCACTCAGCATGGTGTAGGAGGAAGGGGGGAAGCCCAACCATTTTCCGTCCCCAAGGGGAAAATTACAGTAGTAAATTAAGTTCCATCCCTGAATTTGCTGCTAATCGTAAAATCTTCCATTTTCGTGAAATTTTCAAAAATTTCCTTTTTTATATTCAGGGCCTTTCCATAAACTGTTAAAATTTCGGTGATTAATTTTTGTCAATTTAAAGAGTAGAAAATATGTTTAATTGTTTATATTCTAACGTTAAAATCTCCCAAGATATATTTGGGGAATTAAAGAGGGCATGACACTAAAACATAAGACAATGAGTTGATAACAGTTTTGCATAGTTCATTAATATCAAAAACATAATATTTCATCAAATATCGCGAAAAGAAATCATTTGCATGAAAAAATCAAAACTAATCAAATGCCCGAACAATGCAAGAATTTAAAACTGCTAAGCAAAATCGGATATTGTGTGTGACGTCACTCCCAGAACGATCTTATTAGCGAAGATACAAAAACTGCAAACTCTATCAGGAAAGTTCCTCCTTTACGTCGTGATTCCTCTTCTTTAGAAGACATTGATCTAGATATATCAGGCCCTTTCTGATGTAAATAAATGTTTTTGATATTGATGTCAATGTAATTTGTAATTACAAATTAATAATTTAATTTTTTTTTTACAAACTAACAATTTGTAATTAAGAATTATTTAATTTCTAATGACAAATTATTTATTTTGTAATTACAAATTATGAATTTGTAAGTACAAATTAATAATTTGTAATTGAAATTTGATAATTTAAAAATGCTGAAAATAGGAATTTCGGTGATGTAATAGCGCGGCGCGACCTTTCATGCTGAGAGTGTTTACAAATGGTAACCCAAATTCTCATGTGACTGGTAGATTTTAGGATTATAATTAGAAATGTGTTGCTGTTTTTTTCCAGATTAATTACATTTCGGATTTTCTTGTTGACTTTTAAGCCAAAGTTGACTTTGTGGCCAAAAAATAAATAAAAATCTTTTGACCCAAACTTCATCCTTGAGCCATATATTTTTGCCAAATTTTTAGGGAAAATTGCTCGTCTGCCTGCTTAGAAATGGTAACCTAAATGCTTATCAGAATCTAACATCAGTATTTCATTTTATCAACACATTTCAAAACTGTGTCTGTTTGTAAAGATTTAAAGTCATTTCGATGCATAAAACAAAACATTTTCAGACCATGGCTTCACCTATAAACCCTTGCACAATTGTGCCCAAATTTTCTCAGTTTTAAGGGAAAATTTCTCTCCTGCCTGTTTAGAATTGGTAACCCTATGCATATCTGAGTACATTTTTACATGAGAATTTAAGAATGTCTTCTTATCATTCGAAATTTATTAGTTTGTGTTGGTTCTCAGATATTTCGGGGCATCAAAGACAAATCTTTAAAATATCCGGGGGCTTCCCCTGGAATTCTTAAACGGGACTTTTTCAAGTGGATCCTGCTTTGTTCAAAGACCTCACGATTTATATTTGGAAACTTTGCGTTGATTATTAGCCATTTTGGGGCATTAAAAACAAAACAATCGTCAGACCATGGATTCGTCCATGCACCCACATTTTGGCCGAATTTTCTCAATTTTAGGAAGAACTTTTAGTACTGTCCTATTATGCCTGTTTAGAAATGGTAACCCAAATACTTATCCAGTTATCTGAGTAGATTTTAACATTTGAATTTGAAATTGTCCTCGCTTCATCAATTGGAACTTCGTATTGATTTTAAATCATTTTTTTGGGCAGTAAAAAACAGAAATCTGCTGAGATTCACTTCGCCCCTGGACTTTCAAGGGGTTGCCCATGAACCCACAAGTTTGCCCGAATGTTCTTAATTTGTTAGATTTTAACGTAGAATAAAAATTGTCTTCTATTCATCAATCAAATTATCGAACTTTGTGTTGATTTTCTGTCATATTGGAGCATTAAAAACAAGAAATCTTTGGAGCTTTTGAGGGCTTTGCCCTTGGACCCCAATCAAAGCTCTCTCCCCCCCCTCCCCAACAAACCTCGCTAGGGGTCCGTAAGCGTGCACACAGTGTTACGCATGTGCCACATTTGGCACTTCATTACTGTGCCCCAACCAAAATCTCCTACGACGCCATTAGTGGTGGTGGTGGGGGGGAAGGAGGAGACGGAGGGAGATAGGGGGGAGGGTCTGTTTTAGATTTTGTGATTACACAGACATATGTATTTTTATTAATATTAATATGGGAAAATCCAATTTTATGTCGGGAAAATTTGACTTGCACCTACCTCTGAAATCGCCGAAGTCAAGTTCGCCAAGGCGAAGCCCCTGAGGAGCCCCCACTTCCGACCACATGGCCAAGAAGCTCTGAAGATTTCTAAACTTAATTCTGATGCCCACAAATGTATAGATTCAAGATAAAGTTAAACACTAAGTTCAAAAATTGAACTGATGAAAAGACGACAAGTTTATGATGCGCGTCATTATGATGGGCAGTTTATTGTAGATGATGATATGTCAGGAATAATTTCAGAAATTAAAGTTGATTTAGTAGATTTTCAAGTTGTTAAACATCATAAAACATTAGGCCTACATTGCAGCAGACACAATATTGCGTGCTAATGTTCTATATTAGTGAGATCACAGATCCAAATGCGGTGAAACCTCAACGGTCAGTTACAAAATATGATCAATTTTTCAAATCACACGTGAGACCACACCTTGAGTTTGCTACTATCTGGCATCCTTCATTTGAAGAAAGCGCCTCTTTGAAACACGGACGGGATAAAACTGCAACTGTCATTTTCATCCCGTTTCAAGGACATTCCCTTAATGAGTTGACCATGTATTACGCAATTATTTGACCACAAATTTGCTTATAATACGAAGTGGAGTAACATCGAAATGAAATAGGAGACTTGAAAATTTTAATTGACCGCATGTCAGTGTCACGTAATCGTTCATGCGGTTACCTTAATGCCACAGGCACAGCAAACCAAAATAGAATAGTGTTTAAGGGGCGGATTCTGTTATGTTGAAAAGAAAACACTTAGTTGCAATCGCCAGTGCACCACAACTGGTTATCAAAGGCCGTGGAATATGTTATGTCTGTCCGTACGTCGTACCTGTGTTCTCGTCCGGGTCGTATTAGCGTTTCGTGATAGCATTTGTACTATCATAACCGAATACGCAGGCGATGACCCCGTTATTGTAATTGTGTGTTCAACCCTTAGTTGCAATAGAGAGTGATCAGCGACGTGCAACTAAGCTAGTTCCTGCATTAAAGAATCTCTCCTACCAAGATCGTTTGCAGAGACTCAAGCTACATACTCTCTTCTTCAGAAGACTTAGAGTTGATATGATTGAAGTCTTTAAGATATTAAATGGTTACTATGATCCGAGAGTGTCTTCCATTCTCAATCGCCACACTCCTGTTTGTTTGTTTGTTTGATGAGAGCTCAACGGCACCACGACAGCTAGAGAAGTGCGGGGATTAATAGCCAGGAAACTGGGATCGAGAGAGGAAGTTCAGGGGTGCAAAAAAGGGGTAACTGTAGGTAGAGGGGTAGGAGAGGAGGACTGGATATGGGTATAGAGGAAAGCACGATGAATGAAGGAGATAATTTTATTCGGAGGGTTTTTCTGGAAGGGCCTCAGGGGAGATGTTGAGGGCAAGCTTAGTGGCTGAATTAGCTCTGTCATTGCTGGGGATGCTAACATAGATGGGTATTCAGAAGAAAAGAATACTTTTCTTGCAGAGAGGGAGGGGGGGGGGCAAACTTTTCTTGCAGAGAGGGAGGGGGAGGGGGGGGGGGAGGAGTTTACGGAGTTACACTTCTGTCACTGCTACACGCGGGCGTCAACTCAAGCTCTTTCTGTTTAGAGCCAACACAGAATTGCGTCGTAACTTATTTAGCCATTGGGTAGCCTTAGCCATTTGAACTCCTTAAGCAACACTGTCGTTACAGCACCAGGCATCACTAGCTTTAAAAACCGTCTGGACGATTTCTTGAGCTTAGAGCCTTTTAAGGTTTGACCATAAGGCTGCCCTATAATGATTAGTTCAGCACCAACACAGAGCTGGAACTTGAGGTTTTACAACCTGTATCCAGTATCATCCTAAATTATCTTTAGGTAAAATAATGTAACACTACGATTTCAAATTAGTTCAGTACTACCTTCAGTGGCTAATTTTGTGTACAGTCATTCTGGCATTCTGTTATCAGACCCAAGAGAACAAAGAATCACTTTCCAAGTGTCGGGATGGCGGATACAGGTAATCAAGACGAGCTTATCTCGCAGTTCATCGGAGTGACGGGTACAGATGGAGAGAGAGCTAAATTTTTCCTCGAATCTGCTGATTGGCAGCTACAGGTTTGTCATCAAACTTTGGTAGAGAAGGAAACCTAACCTTAGGCCCAACATTGAACTGTAACACTAGGCCAAGATGTATAATGCACTTGTCACAATGTCAGTTGTAACTTGTATGACTCACCCCTGTACTACCCTCTGAAATGTCAGTCAAAGGTGAGCCATGAAATAGTGACTCACATGTACGTCATTGTACCAAATTGTCAGTCACCAGAGTGACTCTGTGGTGGGTTAATCCACTTCAGACCCAGGTTGCCCCACTGAAATTGAAAAATAAAGTTTAGGCCTAGGCCTGCAAGAAGAATTACAACAAAAAAATGTAATATAGGCATAGGGAGAGGGGGGGGCTACCATGAAACTGAAAGAGCATTATTCTCGAAGTCAGACATCCAGGAATGTTGTGGTGTACGGTGATGTAACAATGCTTTTTTGACGATTTCAAACAAATAGTCAGTTATCAATGCAGTCAATTGCAGACAAATTTGTCATTTTTCAACAAATAATGGACAGAATTTAATTCTCTTCAAATATGTTGTGTATTAGATAGTTCCCAACATTTATGGATACCATTAATTTTTGCCGACTGGCTGAGGTGAAACAAGTATTCATTAAAACTATCCTATTGAATATAATGATAAAATTTTCCCTCCAAGTTAGGAAAATCGTATGAAGCTCATACACATTTATGTCGATTCTGACCTCGAGAATGAAATAAACACAAAAAAACCAAATATCATCAAAATCAGTCAAGGGAATCCCAAGATATCACCAGATAAAGCTCTTTTGTTTTTCCCTGCTGTTTTAAAGCATTTCCATGACAACAGAAATGCAAATATAGTCAAGATATTGTCAATGTCTAAGAGGTGCCACACTCATTTAACATTATAGAAGTCAATAATACTGGATTTATTGTCAAGTATGAGCCACACACTTTCCAGACAAATAAAAATCGAGCCTTAAAAGATTACTAATGAATGTTTTTCAGGACCTCAAACATTGTTGCAACTCGTCGAAAACGCCTCAAACAGTCATTCCAATTAGCAATGATTAGAGGCGTGAAATCTCTATTTTCAATAACCTATAACTTTTCTGGTTTACAAGGTATTGACTTCAAACTTCTGGAGGTATAGATATTTGCTCATAGAATAAGAATATGGGTATTCACAGGACTAAACAGTTTCATTCAGTTAATTATTGATTAAGAAATTAATTCAGAAAATTGATGATTCATGATTCGAAATGAGCATAATATTGATTATAGACGAAAAGTCATGCAATTATACAAAATATGCTTTTTATGAAGTCAAGTACCATGGAATCAATTAAATTTCATTTCTATTGCCCCAGTGATGATTGAAGTCAGTTCTAGAGTGATTTTGATATTTACTTATTACACACAAAACAGTCACAACATTGAAGATTTCTGAACAAAATGTGAGGGATATTGGATCTCCCAGTTAAACACATTACACCCATTCAGTCTCGACAAAAGAAAGAGAGTTCAACTCAACGACGACGACCGGTGAACACACAATTACAATGACGGGGCCGTCGCCTGCGTATTCGGTTATGATAGTAACAATGCTATCACGACCCGCTTAATACGACCCGCTTAATACGACCCAGACGAGAACACAGGTACGACGTACGGACAGACATAACATCGACAACCAAATCAATGTCCACGGCCTTTGATAACCAGGTGTGGTACACTGGCTTGTCCACCCAACCCAGGCTTATATCCAGGGCCTCTTGGTCTGTAGACATGTATGATAACCGCTACACCACAGTAGGTAGATAACTAAGAACATTACTTATTTACAGTTTCAACCCCTGCTTGAGCGATTTTGAGGTCCAGGTATTGAACTAGTAAACCCTTTGTTTGCCTACTTATGTCAGTTATTAAAGCTTTTTTTTTTTGTAATAACTTCCCAAAGTATCGGTCCCCTATTTAAAGAATATTCGCTTGCCTCATCACATCACACTGATGAAGATTGACAAATAGTCAAAAGCTTTGTGTTCTAAGTGCTTTTATTATTTAACATATATATGAAAATATATATATTTATATATATATATAAAATATAGAATATATATATATATATATATATATATATAGAATATAATATATATATATATATATATATATATATATGAAAATATATATATATATTTATATATATAAAATATAGAATATATATATATATATATATATATATGTAGAATAGAATATATATATATATATATATATATATATATATATATATATATATATATATATAATATATATAATATATAAATATATATTTATATATATATTTTATATATATATATATATATATATATATATATATATATATATATATATTATATATATATATATATATATATATATATATATATATATATATATATATATATATATATATATATATATATATATATATATATTATACATTCTATATATATATTTATATAAATTATATATATATATATATATATATATATATATATATATATATATATATATATATATTCATATATATCTATATTCTATATATATATATAAACAACTAAAATCAGACTAGCTGTGATGTCATAGCCTCAGATTCCCCAAAGTCTTTATGTATTTCGAAGAAAGTTGATTTAATTGTTTCACTATTTAAATGATTTTTCCTCAAACTTTCTTCAGGTGGTATATTATAAATACCCTTCCTAGATTTAGTTCTACTACTTTTTTGACATATCTCATGGTTTCTAAGCCACAAATTTGCAGGACAAAATATGAAAGAATACATGAAGACTATGAGAAATCTGAGGCTATGACATCACAACTAGTCTGATTTCAGTCGTTTCTACACAAATGATACCAAACTTTAAACTTAAATATCTCAACAGAATAAGATTTTTGAATGTTTTCTTTACCTTTTGTTTCTTTTGAAGTCCTCTTTCATATAAGATGGACATGCTTGACCACTGAACTAATCCTTAAGTATCTCCTTAACGGAATACGATTTTTGAATGCTTTCTGCGCCATTTTGTTTCTTATGAAGCCCTCTTTCATATAAGATAGACATGCTTGACCACTGACTTAATCCTTTAAATTGATAACAGTTAGCCCAATCATAACTTAAAATATTCGTGTTAAATGTTTGTGCTCAAAATATTATGAACATATGATGCACCCTTCAGCCAGTTTGCGTAATGTGCGTTAAGGATGGATTTCCAAGACCAAATTGTGCGCCGAAAATGAGAAAATATGCGCCTAAAATACAATACTGTTCAATACAAACCTTACAACTTGTGCGTCAGCTTTTTAAAATGTGCGCAGATCTTCCCCTCTAGATACAAACTGTGCAGTGTGGCACCTTGGACATTGACGCACCATTCCCGGGGGTCGTCTTACAATTGACAGGTGCAATCAATTTCAGCCCCAAAATAAAAACATTGATTATAATTAATAAACTTAGAAATGTAGTGATCATACAAATATAGGCCACACTTCCAATGGCAACTGTAGGGGGTCATGAGTTCTGTTAGGCTGCATTGGAAAAACCTCAGATTTTTTAAATTTTTATTCTTATTCAATTACTTCCGCATCCCTGGTCATAAAACTCTTAAAATGGCAAGATGATAAATTCGTTAACAATCCACCCTTTGCGAAAAATAGTCAAAAAGTTACATCCTTGGGTGCAAAATCAGGGAAAATTTGGGATACTTTTTAGGAAAATCAACTTAAATTAACCTATTTTCATGTGATCATAAACAAATCTGAAAATTAGGATGAAAAAAGATATATTGACTGTTATTTAGTCATTTATTATTTAGTTATGTCAATTAATTGGATAGAAGCTTCAAACTAATGGCTGTTTTAAGCCTAACATGGCTTTCGGTATTGCTTAAAATTTCCCCCTAATGTGCACTTAAGGAAGAAAGTTTTTAAGTTAGGCAATGCAGCCTAACACTAATGACCCATATGGTTGCCATTTCAAGTGTGGCCTTTATCAATTATCGCTATACCATGACTTTTCTGTTTCCTTTCAGGTGGCTTTAGCCAGCTTCTTTGACGCAGATGACAATCAGATTGACTCAGACCCCCCCATTCCAGAGGCTGCATTCCCAGAGACAGTGAACACTGCTGATGTAATCCCAGTCTCGGCAAGTGCATCATCTGGCTCACAAAGTCAAAAACCCAGAAGTCAAAACCTCCGAGAGCAAGGTGTGTACAATATATCATGTGACAATTCTATGAGCGTTCGGCAAGTCACTTTCTGCTTCAACCCAAGACTTTGTTAGGACAATAACAGACCATGCAAGCTGTTTCCTGTGAACAAACCTATTTCTTAACAAAAATTGTATATACAGTAAACCATATATAAGGGTGATGTTATTTTCTTTTATTCAGGACAATCACACATTTGGTTAACAAAAAATGATCTCAGATTAATTTGTTGATCCCTGAATTATGATCTCAGGTTTATTTGTTGATCCCTGAATTTTATGCTGTTAAAGGCTACTCCTCTCCGTCCCCACTCTTGCACCTTAAATTTTGAATACCCTTTTGTCACATTTGACTCTGACTTTCGTGGTGCCGTTAAACATCAACAAACCAAACCTTAAAGGCATGTGGACAAGTAGAGAACATTCTTTGAACATTCAATGGACATAGTAGAACATTTTTTGAACATATAATGAACATAGTAGAAGATTCTTGGAACATTCAATGGACATAGTATAATTCTTTGAACATTCAGTGGACTAGTAGAACATTTTTTGAACATTCAATGGACATATTCTTTGAAAATTCAATGGCTAGTAGAACATTCTTTGAACATTCAATGGACATAGTAGAAAATTCTTTTAATATGCAATGGACATAGTAGAACATTCTTTGAACATTCAATGGACATAGTAGAACATTATTTGAACATTCAATGGTTATAGTAGAACATTCTTTGAACATTCAATGGACATAGTATAACATTCTTTAAACATCCAATGGACATAGTAGAACATTCTTTGAACATTCAATGGACATAGTAGAACATTCTTTGAAAATTCAATGGACAAAGTAGAACATTCTTTGAACATTCAATGGACATGGTAGAACATTCTTTGAACATTCAATGGACATAGTAGAGCATTCTTTGAACATTCAATGGACATGGTAGAACATTCTTTGAACATTCAATGGACATAGTAGAACATTCTTTGAACATTCAATGGACATAGTAGAATGTTCTTTAAACATTCAATAGACAGCAGAACATTCTTTGAACATTCAATGGACATAGTAGAACATTCTTTGAACATTCAATGGGCATAGTAGAAGATTCTTTGAACATTCAATGGACAAAGTAGAACATTCTTTGAACATTTAATGGACATAGTAAAATATTCTTTGAACATTCAATGGACATAGTAGAACACTCTGAACATTCAATGGACATAGTAAAACATTTAATGGACAAAGAAGAACATTCTTTGAACATTCAGTGGACACAGCAGAACATTCTTTGAACATTCAATGGACATAGAACATTCTTTGAACATTCAGTGGACATAGTAGAACATTTTTTGAACATTTAATGGACATAGTTGAACATTCTTTGAATTGGAGCATTTAAATTAAGCAGAAGAACACAAGTTAGTGATATTCATTAATTATAATTTAGGATAGAAAAAATTACATTAAAGATTTGTAGCAAAACTCTCAAGAAAGAGCATTAATTGATTGCTATGAATAGCATAGTTTTTCAATTATGGCACAAGCACATTTATCACACAATCAAATTTTTGATAGTATCAACTGAATACCCCATTTGCTCTTTAATGTAAGTTTACCTTTCTGGCTGTTTACATTCCGACAAGCCTTATCAAAATTAGACAGGAAAGTCCTTAGCTTGAAAGTATAGTTGCATAATTTTTTCATGGATACGTAACATATTTTAATTTCTTCTTCACAAAGCTCAAGATTTGCAACTGTGAGTGATCTTAAACAACAAGAAGAGGATGAGGACAGCGGGGAGGAAGGTGAAAGGTTTTACACCGGTGGCGCCGACCACGGAAGGTAAGAAAGCACCTTAAACTTCTATTTCATGAGTGGTGAGAAGTGGGGGAGGGGAGAGTGGTTGAGATGGTAGAAGTGCGGGGAGACGGAGAGCAGTGAGGGTGAAAGGTTTTACACCGTTGGAATTGACCACAGAGGGTAAGAAAGGACCTTAAACTCCTATTTCATGAGTGGTGAGAAGTGGGGGAGGGGAGAGTGGTAGAGATGGTAGAAGTGCGGGAACAGGGACAGCAGTGAGGGTGAAAGGTTTTACACCATTGGAATTGACCACAGAGGGTAAGAAAGGACCTTAAACTCCTATTTCATGAGTGGTGAGAAGTGGGGAGGGGAGAGTGGTTGAGATGGTAGAAGTGCGGGGACAGGAACAGCAGTGAGGGTGAAAGGTTTTACACCGTTGGAGTTGACCACAGAGGGTAAGAAAGGACTTTAAACTCCTATTTTATGAGTGGTGAGAAGTGGGGGAGGGAAGAGTGGTTGAGATGGTACAGTAGTAGTATAGAAGACAGGACTGCAGTGAGGTCAGAGGTTTGACACAGGTGGAACTGACTGCAGAAGGTAGGAAATCTAGAAGTGACCATTTATATGTGAAGTCTTTATCACAGGGGGCATAACTGGTGAAGTGTAGTAGAGTCACCCCCCCCCCAAACCCCCTCCCCTAATGTTTCAGGCATGGAACAAAAGTTTGAACCACGACTGTGGTTAGAGAAAGAGGGGATGGAGAAAGAGGGGGTGGTGAGGGGACAGTGGTGAGGGGACAGTGGTGAGGGGACAGTGGTGAGGTGGACAGTGGTCAGGGGACAGTGGTGAGGGGACAGTGGTCAGGGGACAGTGGTAAGGGGACAGTGGTAAGGGGACAGTGGTCAGGGGACAGTGGTCAGGGGACAGTGGTCAGGGGACAGTGGCGAGGGGACAGTGGTGAGGGGGACAGTGGTGAGGAGACAGTGGTGAGGGGGCAGTAGTGAGTGGGACAGTGGTCAGGGGACAGTGGCCAGGGGACAGTGGTCAGGGGACAGTGGTGAGGGGGACAGTGGTGAAGGGGACAGTGGTGAGTGGGACAGCGGTGAGGGGGACAGTGGTCAGGGGGACAGTGGTCAGGGGGACAGTGGCCAGGGGGACAGTGGTGAGGAGGGCCAAAGTTGTACATTTGTGGAGCTGATCACCAGAAGGTAGGAATGCTAGAACTGTTTCATGTGCACAGGGGTCTACATTTAAGGGGGTTACACTCCACATTGTGTTGATAATCATGCTTTGTCAATGAGTGATTTGAAAGCAGTGGGTATTTTTCCAATATATTTAGAAATAGTGGCAGAGGACTGATAATCATAGATACAATAGATATAAAGGGAATACAAATATTCCCAACCCATTCATTACAAATTTTGGCATTTATTAACCTTAATATTATAAAGTTGTAGTTAAGACCTTTTTTAACTCATTCTTTGCTTATATTGCCTGTTATGGGTTCAGTATCTGTATTGCTATGGTATCATTCAAATACCTTGATCCCTTATAATTGTGTTTTTCTTATCTTAATAGCGGACAGCAGGTAGTTGGTCCAAGACGGAAGAAGGCTGCCAATATTGTAAATGATATCTTCAAGTCGGCAAAAGAGTAAGTACATAGCATGGATTGAAAGCGTTATACTTTTGATACATTTAAAGGAATTTTCCCGTACATTTCAGATGATAGAGAGCAATTAAAGAACAAAACTAGTTACAAAGCACATGTTGATATCTTAATAGTAGTTATTGAAGCTTCACTGAGAGAAAGTTGTGGAAACAGACAGTGTTCACATGTAATCAAATTCTCGCTCAAAAATAACTATTAGGAGGAGGGAGGAAGGGGGTTTCCTGAGAACAAAGGCAAAAAATACCAAAAACAAATACCAAAAGTGCCAAATTTGGCATTTCTAGCTTAATTTTGCATTTTCTCCATTGTTTTTGTATTTTAACCTTATTTGGTATTTTTGGATTTTTCTGTTAATTCTTCAAAAAAAAATTCCCCTTTTTGTTTGTTTCAAAATCCCCCAAAAAAAAAAAAAAAAATACACAAGGGCAGAAAATTCCCTCCATATTTTGAACCTTAGTGTGAACACTGGAAACAGATGGTAACAGGCCTAATTTTTGTTGTCACACCACCACATTTCTCAAAATTCCTTACCAGTTTCTGAAACAGTTTCCCCAACAAGGCCATTGCTACCCTTCTCACCATCCTCAACCACATTTGGTTATCACACTCCTTTCCCCTATCTGGAGGACAGCTATCATCACCTCCTTCCCCAAACAAGGGAAGGACAGCACCGACCCCTCCAGCTACCGCTCCATCACCCATCACCTGCTGTCTCTGTAAAATTATTGAAAGGATCATCAACCAGAGATTTATCTGGTTCCTTGAGACCAAAAGAATCTTCTCCCCTCATTAAAGTGGCTTTCAAAAACGTTGTGATACCTTGGACCAATTAATCACTCTCAACACCGCTATCCGGAATCATTTGCAAAAAAGAAACACCTCATTGCCATCTTTTTTGACCTTGAGAAAGCTTTCGATACTTCTTTGAAATAGGGCATTACCTGCAGGCTTCACACCATCGGCCTCAGAGGCCACCTCCCGAATCTTCATTCAAAACTTCCTCTCACCCAGGCAGTTCCAAGCTCGTATTGGCCACACCCTCTCCAACCCCAACCCCCAAGGGCATCCCCTAAGGCAGCATCCTCTCCCCTACTCTCTTCAACCTGAGCATTAAGAACATTGCGGACAACCTAAGCCCCAACATCAAATGTGCCCTCTACATGGATGACTTCACCATCTTCTATTCCTACCCTAGCTTTTTTCTTATTGAAAATAGGCTCCAACTTAGCCTGAACCGGCTGCAACTTCTTTACTAACTCTGGGCATCTTTGTTTTTTTTGTGGTGGTGGTGTTAGTTTCGGTTTTTTATGGGGTGACTCCATTAGAAATGGCTTTACTTAAAACCAGGAACATCTCAACAGGCTTTCAAATGGAGCAGGGCCGGTTGAAGTAAAAGTTATATATTTCTTTGTTTCCCAAACCACAAAACTGTATACAGTTTCACCTCTCCAAGGCTCCTTCAAGATAACAACTACTCCCACTGGTGTTACGTGGAATTTTTAGTGACACACATCTGAATATGATGGTAATCCTTTGTAATATAAGTAGTAACTGTAATCAATGCTGGCATTGTTTGTCTGTGCTGCTGGGGAAAGGTGAAATGAACTATGAGCATAGAACTATTTATACCTCAATGTGATGATGCAAAGTTAATAATGATGCAAAGTTAATCTTGTTGAATGATGTGATTAATTTGTTGCTTCAAAAATGCAAGCCAAATTTTTAAGCAGTGCCTTTACTAATGTCACCCTTCTTAGCACATCATCTTGTTATGTTATGTTATGTTAACAATTGAGGCCTTGTGATGATACTGGAAAATTTGCAGAAATGCTGTTTTGTTAAAAACTGGAGCAATTTACTTAAGTGGGTGCGGTTTTCTGTCAGTTAGCTCATGCTTCCTCTAGATCTCCATTTACTTTTCGACTAAACCTGAAGAATTTAGTAAGTTTTCAACTTTTATTAAACATTTAGAGAAAGGAATAATGGAATAATGACAACTTTCATTGGTCAGTCAATCAACTGGTCGATTAATCAATCAATCAATCAATCTTTCCTTTCTCTATTCTCAGGCATGGGGCAGAAGAAATGTCCCCTTCGTCACCCCCATCAGTTAGCAATAGGTCGGGTAATTTTGTGTTCCGAGGTGCAGCTTACAGGCTAGGAGAGACGTCAAGTGAGCCAGCAAGAGCGGTGCCTGGCACAGCTGGTACCTTACCAGGCACACCACCAAAAGAGGTAAGTTATATCTGTTGGGGAGGAGGGGGGGGGGTGTTAAACTGCAGCCCCCCCATAAGCATCTAGTATGATAATGGCTGTGCATCCAACTTTTGTGTAACAGATTTAGTGATTGGTCTTAGCTTCCGTCATTTTGTTACATCAGGAAGCAAATATGAGCATGGTGTGTCGAAAGAAATTATGCTGGGTCATATCTTTCCAAATTTATTTTGAAAGGATTATTCCTGTGCATTTTCATTTTCACTTATGTAATGAAGTTAGGTAGCTCAGTTAGTACGACGCATGACTTAGATGTAGGAAGTGCCAGGTTCGAGTCTTGGGATATTCAACCAGAAGATTTTGTTACAGCCAAACCGACAGATATACCTGACATCGAGCGTTGTCTGCGCCACCTGCTTGCTCCTCATCCAACCTTCGGGAGAGGTAGACAATGGCTGGACGGCGCTCATTGGATGAGGACTTTAAAAGTGGGTCCCATGCAGGTCGGCCACCTCCTGCCTGGTCCTTTGAACACTATGTCAGAAGAGAAGCGTGTAAATATTATTATTTTTTTCACCCCAGGTTTCACCTTTTAATGCATTTTAATTGTTTAATAACATTTTTATTTCTCTTAGTGTTTAGGATTGGTAGATTTTACCGTTTTTTTTATCAACTCTTTTATTGTAATTATGTATCTGAACTGAACTTAATTATTTCTTGTATTCATATACTGCTAATATTTGAGCTTTTGGGGTTTTAAATATTGAATCCTTTTTTAATTTTTTTATGCATTCATAAGTAATTAACTTTTTATTTTTTCATGCTCTTGTAAAGCACTTAGAGCTTTCTCTTATAATAAGTGCTATAAACATAATTTAATAATAATAATGATAATAATGATAATGATAATAATAATGATAATGATAATAATTATAATGATATTAATAATACTAATATTGATAATAATAATAATAATAATCATATTAATAATAATAATAATGATAATAATGATGATAATAATGATAATAATAAAAATACAAATAAAGATAATAATAATAAGAATGATATTAATAATGATAATATTAATAATAATAAGAAGAAGAAAAAGAAACGGGGTGTTTGTTCCCTTCTTGTCCTGGCGCAGTCAAGTCCAAGTTCATATGCGCTGATTCATTGGCAGCTTGACTGGTAGTGGTGTAGTCTATATGGAATGGTGTAAAAGCATGTTGTATGTATGCATATATAATAGAGATTTATCAAATGAACACATTGGTGAACAAATTATAGTGCTATCTTTTTCCATTTTACGTTTCAAAGATGTCCCTACCGTGTTGAAAAGTGAATGTTGCAGTATACAATGTTACGTTATACTTGCAGATCTTTTGAAATGGTATAACTTCTAAATAGAAAAAAGAGATATCAACCTGCTTTGTTCACCAATTTGTTTCATTAATAATCCACCATAATATGAAATGAAAATTCATGGGTAAATTAATTTGATATAAAGTATAATAGAGAAAATTTCTACACATGTCCATATACTTGCTGATGCACTAATCTTCTGTGGTTGTGAATAGTAATAGTAATTATTTTATATAGCGCCCTTTCTATACAAGTATATTCAAGAGCGCTTTACAAACATCGGGGCTTTAGTATAGGGGAGAGCTGCCCAAACGGCGCATCATCCACCCATTAGCTCAGGGAAGTGAATGAACACCCCGTTTTTACGTTTCTCTTTCCGAATAGTGTTCAGAGAACCAGGTAGGGTGTGGCTGTCCTATCATCAGGACCGACAGCTTAACGTCCCCTCCAAAGGACGGCGAGTGCAATTCAATCATTGCCACTTTTCTCAACAGCTGAATGAGGAGCAGGAGCTGCAAACGACGCACTTCCGCTTTGATGATTGGCGTATCTGTCTGCATAGCTGTAGAAAAATGGGTTAGACCTGACCGAGGCTTGAACCCGGTACCTCCAGCATCTCAGTTGTGCACTCTACCAACTGAGCTACCTGACTCCCTGATACTGCCTGACTCCCTGATACTGCCTGACTCCTGCTATCTTGAGTTACCTTACTCCTTCCCGTTAGGGAAATCTTAAAAACAAATTTAAAAGCTAGTTCTGTTATGTCCTAATATCTAGCAGTAGGTTAGTTTTTAGCTAATTTTACTCAGCAAATAATTTGATCATTTGTTTGAATGGAATAAAAATTAACTGTCCATTTTAAATTCTTTACACTTATGTTTAAGTAAATTGAAGATAATTAACTGTCCATTATAAATTCTGCACACTTATGTTTAACTAATGTAGATAATTAATTGTCCATTATTAATTCTTTACACTTACGTTTAACTAAATTGAAGATAATTAACTGTCCATTATAAATTCTTTACACTTATGTTTAACTAAATAAAAGATAATTAATTGTCCATTATAAATTCTTAACACTTATTTTAAACTAAATTGAAGATAATTAAGTGTCCATTATAAATTCTTTACACTTATGTTGAACTAAATTGAAGATAATTAACTGTCTATTATAAATTCTTTACACCTATGCTTAACTAAATTGTAGATAATTAACTGTCTATTATAAATTCTTTACACTTATGCTTAACTAAATTGAAGATAATTAATTGCCATTATAAATTCTTTACACTTATGTTGAACTAAATTGAAGATAATTAACTGTCCATTATAAATTCTTTACACTTATGCTTAACTAAATTGAAGATAATTATTTGCCATTATAAATTCTTTACAATTATGCTTAACTAAATTGAAGATAATTAATTGCCATTATAAATTCTTTACACTTATGTTTAACTAAATTGAAGATAATTAACTGTCCACTACAAATTCTTTACACTTATGTTGAACTAAATTGAAGATAATTAACTGTCCATTATAAATTCTTTACACTTATGCTTAACTAAATTGAAGATAATTAATTGCCATTATAAATTCTTTACACTTATGTTGAACTAAATTGAAGATAATTAACTGTCCATTATAAATTCTTTACAATTATGCTTAACTAAATTGAAGATAATTAATTGCCATTATAAATTCTTTACACTTATGTTTAACTAAATTGAAGATAATTAACTGTCCACTACAAATTCTTTACACTTATGTTGAACTAAATTGAAGATGATTAACTGTCCACTACAAATTCTTTACACTTATGTTGAACTAAATTGAAGATAATTATTGAACAAAGATTATATTGATGGTCTTTGCCTCTTTCAGAAACACGTCAAGCTCAAATTATGGAAGAATGGATTCAGCGTAGATAACGGTGACTTGCGGGATTACAAAGACCCCCAGAACCAAACCTTCCTTGCGTCCGTTAGTAAAGGGTAGGTACTGGCTGCTGCGATTTCTGGGGTAATTGTCAGGGGTGGGGGGGGGGGGGTGTGTTGGTTGCTCCCCTGGTCCTACACCACACATGAGAACAGACAATGTTAGCCCTCTATTACACAGGGGGCAAGAAGTGTCATTTTTAGGTATACCTGTAAAGCTTTTAAATTGAAAAAGTTGGTCGCCCAATACACCAGTAGACATATATACATACCAGTTGTGATATTCCAAAACATCTGCTGTATCATTAATGGATGTTTTCACCATTAAGCAAGTGATGTCATTATGCAGAAGGTGTCGTTTTGGTGTACAAACACCCGAGATCACCTGAGGCAGGATATAGTGGTTGATGAAGAGCTGGACCAGAGGTCCTTATTTAACTCCCAGGCTTGGACAGAAATCTGAAAATTCTCACTGGGTACCTAGCAAAGGACCTGGTATTAGCTCTGGAAGGATACCAGCGGCCAACTGGCCACCTGACTTCATGTTTTAGTGGCTTAACAGTGTGATATTGTAGCAAGCGACATCCCTGGCGATGAGCCTGAGGCAATTGGTGCCTTTACCCTGATTTAAATTCAAAAAAAAAAATACATTCAAATTTACATATTTATATATGAAAGTATCAACAAGTTGTAAAAGTGTCACTTTTGATGGGAAATATTGTTATTTTTATGATTAGACTTCAAGTAAATTTTTTAGTGTTTCCCCTACCTGTATGCATAGGTCTTTAAGCAGTTTTGCAGTACCAGCATATTCCCCCCCTTTCTTCCCTCCCCCATCCCCCCCTTCCGTTCACTGAATCTGAGAGATGAGATGCCAATGGAATTGGAATTGGTCATGCAGGCCAAAAGTGGAACATACATGCAAAAAATACATCAGAAATTTGCATGTGTGTCTCAAATTTGCATACTGTATTCAATGTATTATGCGCCCCTGCTCTAAAAAGTGCCCACCCAACATTTTTGATCGATTAATTTGATGACTTGAAATACTCATGTTTTGTTACATTCTTTGTTTATTTTGTGTCTGATGCTCACGATATTTTTGTGGTGATTATTGTGGGGCTAGTATAGAACCAGTTCACATATATGGACAATACAGTTTGAATAGCACACTGTACGCCACCCCTGAGCATGGGCGCTTGATAGGAAGTAACTTTGAGCTGAAAAGGTGGTGCAGTCCTAATTTTGGAAGTGCCCTGGACGCTTATTACGTCGAATACGATATTAAAAAGTGAAACTTTTAATAGCTGTAAAAGTTTTTTTTTTTTTTTTTTTAGGGAGGGATGGGGGCAGAGTTGTTTGCTTTTTTATGGGCTTTCACATATTTTTAGAAAATTTCCTGTCTTGTTGGCTTTTCATTTTTTCTAAGCAATTTGACTTCTTATTTGCACAGAGAGATCCTCATGGAGGTAATCAAAGGAAATGTGGAGATGTGAAGTTGGATTAGCAATAAATACATCACACATTTGCATTATAAAATGTGCATAAATTTAGAAAAATTTGCATAAATAGCATATTAAGACTTGAAACTTCAAAAACCTGCAAAGTGGTCAATTATGTACCAATTTTGATGAGATTTCTTGATATTTTCATAAATTTTTAACCAATTTTGCTGCCACTACCTGTCTGTACATTTTAAAGAGGTTTTTCGTGTGGAATTAATCAGACATGCCAAGGATGGAGTGGTCAATCTGGCTTAGAGAATCATAAGCAGGAACCACACAAATTCGCCTACAAATTTGTATAAATCACAAATTTGCATACAAATTTGCATAAATCAGAAATTGGTATGATATTTTGCATAAATCATAGATTTTCATGATGAAAATCTGTTGCAATGGATTTTCAGTCCAAAATTCCAAAGCCCACAAGGTTGAACAAAAACATCACTTGAAATCCACTCATCAATAAACAAACAAAACCTTCATTGGTAAATACCACCCTTATGTAAATTATTACTTCAAGCCAGACACTTTGACCACATGGGAATACTTTTGTCCTTGTGTTTAGTGTGAAAGTAAGTGCAGCTGCAGTGAAATTTGTTTACTATCAATGTCAGATTATGACCATGGAAAGTGAGGTGAAGTGTGTGGAAATCTCTGGCGTACTTGCTAATTGCTATTGCTGGATTGTGGTTTTTGTTGTGAGCAATATAAACCCCGACAGATTTTAGATTTTGTCGGTGATTAAGACAAAATGTATTACGAGGTTTAGACTTAATGTTGTATACAAAGATTTGTATTTAAGACCTCGACGACGACGAGTGAACACACAATTACAATGACGGGGTAGTCGCCTGCGTATTCGGTTATGATAGTAACAATGCTGTCACGAAACGCTTAATACGACTCGGACGAGAACATAGGTACGACGTATGGACAGACATAACATCGACAACCAAGTCAATGTCCACGGCCTTTGATAACCCAGTTGTGGTGCACTGGCGTGTCTACCCAACCCAGGCTTGAACCCAGGACCTCGTGGTCTGTAGACATGTATGATAACCGCTACACCACAGTAGGTAGATAATTCTTAAGAACCTGGCGATGATCTCGCTTTATACTTGCGTTAAAAGGGCGTCCACTTATGACAACTGGCCTTACGGTTAAACGGTTATGGACCGTAATGGTGACAGCTGTACATTTATGAGAAAATGCTAACTGTCACAACCTTAGCTGCTAGTTTGGCCGATTACTGGCTAAATATGACAAATTTGGCAGTTTTAAAACATGTTTGGTCAGTAATCTTTTTTCAGTACTGGCCAATTAAAATTAATTTAACATTTATGAAGATTAATGTGTAAATGTTACACATTTTGTTATGTTTACAAAATGTATTTTCTAACTATATGTTGTGGTGGAATTAACCTATGACCTCGCCAACGTCAGTAATCAAGTGAGACATGATGGCACCATGCATTGAATGTCACATAGCTTTTGTTAGAAGCATAATTTTTTAGACATTGCTATAACATGAACCTATTGCACTCACCGCAAAACTAAGTCATTACTGAGAACCAATCTGACAGTCATTCACAACTAACCTCGTTTGGCACATATGACCTGACTGTTAAGGTGCCATTAAACCCAAACAAACAAACTGAATGCAACTCATACGGGAAAGTTGAAACTCTTGAATTTTTAACATGATGAATAATTGCCCACAAATGGAATGCACCTCAAATCAAACTTTAAAAACAACATAAAAATACATATGACAAAAACAGAATCAGTAAAAGCAATCAATTCTTCTTGCATTGTAATGGGTTGAGCTATAACATCATTGATGTCTAGTTTCTTTAATGGATTTTCATAGATTTTTAACCCATATTGCTTTTGTTGCCTTACATATGTCTTCTTATTTGAATAGAGAAATTCCCATGGAGTTGATCAGACAGGCCAAAGGTGGAGAGGTCAATCTTGACCTAGAGGATCATAGGGAGGAACCATACACCCAACCCAAACACAAGATGGCCCCTTTTGCAGGTCAGGGGCACATGCTGGGTAGCCCTGTGCCCAACATATCAGAAACAGCATCAACCCAACACCCGCCCTCAACCAACATTGGTGGCACAAGGCAGGGATTGCTGGTTGTGGACTCTAGTCAACCAATCACATCGTTGCAGCTAAGACTTGCCGATGGTACCAGGTTGGTAATCCATGTTTCAAACTGATTTTAGCCGAATGTCAGGGTATGCTGTGGGAAATTTTCCTTTGTTACCCAATCAATGGGAAGTGCATTGGTTAAGGAGTATGCAGAAGTTGCAAATTTCGACTCCTGGCACAGAATTGTACCCTTGAGCAAGACATATTTTTCCAGACATTTCAGTTATACAATGAATACCAGAACTGCCTGGTATAGGGATAAGCCATTTTTTTAAAATTCAATAAACGATTCATATTTCACTCGTTTATCATGTACACGATTGCCGAAAATGCGATCACACGCTGAAAATTTCATAAATTTCCGCGGAACTGGTTCTATCCCTACAATAAACACAGCGTAACCATCGCAATTTCCAGCCTTAAAAATGAGTAAGGAATGTCACAAAACTTGAGTAGGGGCTATATTAACCCTTACTCTACCAGAGCTTTGAAAAAAGCAAGCCCAATTTTCGTTGGTTTGTTTTTATATGCATTTTTGACAACTTTTCTTTCATTTTCTTTAATTACAAGTTTGGTTGGAATAGGGGCTAAGATATTTACCTTTTGAGTAATGAAAGTAAAATTAGGAAATATTGGACAGAAATATGCAAATTAAGCAATTTTTGGCTAAATTTGGTCAACAAATGGCCAATCTTTGCATAAGTATAATTTCTTGTCAGTATTGAAATCAGAGATTTGTGTTACATATTTAGATTCTTTATGAAATTTCCCTTCCAATGATGCTAAATCTATAATTTTTAGAAAGAAAGGAAAAATGAAAAAAAAACACCAACAATTATTTTAGTCAAATGACCCCTGAAAACTGCAGCAGCAAAAGTATTATGCAGTGGTCACGGTGAGACGCGAACCTGGCGGCTTGCATGCTGGCAGCGTTCATATTCATTACACCATGTAAATGAAAATGCAATGGTGAAATGTAATTATTATAGGAAAGGGTCCAAATAGCTGTGTATGCCTTTATTTATATATCAAATGAACGGCGGTTTAACAAAGCATGTGCAATGTACGGTTTGCATACACGTTTTTTTTAAAGAAAAACAAATGTGTCAAAAATGGCAGAAATTTTCCAGACCAAAGATAGCAGGTAGGGATTATAGAAATTAGACCAGACACCAATACTATCATGTCTTAGGACTTGCATGTTTGATTTTGAAGCAAAAATGTGATCTTGAAGTTATTGTAAGATTTGAAAGAAGAAAAAAAAAATGGAACTTTTTTTAGCCATTTTTTTTTTTTTTTTTAAACTACTTTTTCTCAAAATTTTATATGACCCCTATAAAAAAGTTACACTTTAAGAAAGAAATTTCCGAGTACTTTAAAATGATACCAAGATAACTCCTATAGGACTTTGGTAAAGTCCTGATTTTATTTTCAGAGAAAAGGTGATTTGAAAATGGCGATGTTATTGCTGTATGGTAGAGAAACGGTTTAGTCTTCAAATTACCAGTAAGGCTGACAAAAGTTGTCAAAAATAATGATCTATGGTTTTAACATGCTTTAAAACAATGCAGAAATTAAATATTAGCAAGTAAATAGCTGTGTCTTGCCAGCATTTCTGATGTTTTCAAAACATTTTGCCGTGCCGTACAAGATTCAAAAGTGCGCCACTAGCTTGCAGCTAGCATACTGTATAAAAAGTGTTT
Source organism: Chiridota heheva (assembly GCA_020152595.1). Lineage (NCBI taxonomy): Eukaryota > Metazoa > Echinodermata > Holothuroidea > Apodida > Chiridotidae > Chiridota > Chiridota heheva. Next base: position 89,301 of record JAIGNY010000084.1, on the reverse strand, counting down.
CAACGCAGTGTCATTCTTAACTTTACTGTATTTTATGCAACCCTCTTGGCAAAATGGCACTGACGCTTACGAACCACGTTGAAATCTCAGTAACTTCTAAACATTGTTGTTCATTTGTTTCGCAATCTTTTTTTTTTTTTGCACAATTTATTTGACTCATCAGGTAATCTTTGCATTAAATTGTTGTGAAAATAATAATCATTGCTTTTTTGTGTGTGTATTTCTGGGTCCATTTGACAGCTTGTAAAATGGGTGTTACCCTTTTTCAGATTTAAGCCTGTATTGTTAAGCCTACATCAAGTAGCTCTAAATGGCGAATCAAAGTGAAAGATTTGTGCGAGTTTAACTCCTGCATTAAAAAGGATTAAATCGGGATTGATATTCATTAGGTTTGAATTGTAAGATCATTGATTGAAAGTTTTGTCTGTGGTGTGAATGAATATTGATTTTGTTGAATCAGGGTCACATGACAAAATCCCTATATACGTATCCACATACCTTTAACACTCGGTATGTCCTGAGCAGAGAGTGCAGTTTCTGTTCAATTCGGTTTCAAACTCCTTTCTTTAGTCAGAAATGGGAAGGGCTTCAATGACTAAAGGGCATTTTTGGGGCACTGATGGCCACACAGTGTGAGGTTTGAGGCACTACAAAATGTTCATTAGGGAGGGGTCAATTACAGTGTATCTGTATCTTAATGTATTGAGGAACTGTACACGGCATGACAAGAGGATGCAGTAATTAGCAACATTAGGTTTTTGTGAGCAAAGTGCAAGTGGCGTGTGAGAAGGGGAAGGGTGGGAAAGATGGATCAGGGTGTGGCACCTCTCTGAAAGGGTAACTAGGGGAAAGATGGTTATCATCTAGGGAGGGGCCTGTGGTTTCTTGTTATCATCTAGGGGAGGGGCCTGTGGTGTCTTGTTATCATCTAGGGGAGGGGCCTGTGCTTTCTTGTTATCATCTAGGGGAGGGGCCTGTGGTGTCTTGTTATTATCTAGGGGAGGGGCCTGTGGTTTCTTGTTATCATCTAGGGAGGGGTCTGTGGTGTCTTGTTATCATCTAGAGGAGGGGCCTGTGGTTTCTTGTTATCATCTATTGGAGGGGCCTGTGGTTTCTTGTTATCATCTAGGGGAGGGGCCTGTGGTTTCTTGTTATCATCTAGGGAAGGGGCCTGTGCTTTCTTGTTATCATCTAGTGGCGAGGTCTGTGGTTCCTTGTTATCATCTAGGGGAGGGGCCTGTGGTTTCTTGTTATCATCTAGGGGAGGGGCCTGTGCTTTCTTGTTATCATCTAGGGGAGGGGTCTGTGGTTTCTTGTTATCATCTAGTGGCGAGGTCTGTGGTTTCTTGTTATCATCTAGTGGCGAGGTCTGTGGTTTCTTGTTATCATCTAGTGGCGAGGTCTGTGGTTTCTTGTTATCATTTAGTGGCGAGGTCTGTGGTTTCTTGTTATCATCTAGTGGCGAGGTCTGTGGTTTCTTGTTATCATCTAGTGGCGAGGTCTGTGGTTTCTTGTTATCATCTAGGGGAGGGGTCTGTGGTTTCTTGTTATCATCTAGGGGAGGGACCTGTGGTTTCTTGTTATCTTTTTCAATTCGTGTCTCATTCACATAACTTCAGAAGCGCATGCCACCCACAACCACACCCTGACCCTCACCCCCGCCCGCATGCCTTTTTTGATGTTTGCCCCAAAAATGTGAATATTGAGGAAGGCCTCAGTTTTGTGTCATGTACTTCTGTGAGGGTTGTAGGCATGTAGGTAACAGGTAGCCATAGCCAGTGTGTCCTATGGCGGGGTTGTAGGCATGTAGGTAACAGGTAGCCATAGCCAGTGTGTCCTATGGCGGGGTTGTAGGCATGTAGGTAACAGGTAGCCACAGCCAGTGTGTCCTATGGCGGGGTTGTAGGCATGTAGGTAATAGGTAGCCATAGCCAGTGTGTCCTATGGCGGGGTTGTAGGTAACAGGTAGCCATAGCCAGTGTGTCCTATGGCGGGGTTGTAGGCGTGTAGGTAACAGGTAGCCATAGCCAGTGTGTCCTATGGGGGAATTGTAGGCATGTAGGTAACAGGTAGCCATAGCCAGTGTGTCCTATGGCGGGGTTGTAGGCATGTAGGTAACAGGTAGCCATAGCCAGTGAGTCCTATGGCGGGGTTGTAGGCGTGTAGGTAACAGGTAGCCATAGCCAGTGTGTCCTATGGCGGGATGTAGGCATGTAGGTAACAGGTAGCCATAGCTAGTGTGTCCTATGGCGGGGTTGTAGGCATGTAGGTAACAGGTAGCCATAGCCAGTGTGGCCTATGGCGGGGTTGTAGGTAGCAGGTAGCCATAGCCAGTGTGTTCTATGGCGGGGTTGTAGGCATGTAGGTAACAGGTAGCCATAGCCAGTGTGTCCTATGGCGGGGTTGTAGGCATGTAGGTAACAGGTAGCCATAGCCAGTGTGTCCTATGGCGGGGTTGTAGGCATGTTGGTAACAGGTAGCCATAGCCAGTGTGTCCTATGGCGGGGTTGTAGGCATGTTGGTAACAGGTAGCCATAGCCAGTGTGTCCTATGGCGGGGTTGTAGGCATGTTGGTAACAGGTAGCCATAGCCAGTGTGTCCTATGGCGGGGTTGTAGGCATGTTGGTAACAGGTAGCCATAGCCAGTGTGTCCTATGGCGGGGTTGTAGGCATGTTGGTAACAGGTAGCCATAGCCAGTGTGTCCTATGGCGGGGTTGTAGGCATGTTGGTAACAGGTAGCCATAGCCAGTGTGTCCTATGGCGGGGTTGTAGGCATGTTGGTAACAGGTAGCCATAGCCAGTGTGTCCTATGGCGGGGTTGTAGGCATGTTGGTAACAGGTAGCCATAGCCAGTGTGTCCTATGGCGGGGTTGTAGGCATGTTGGTAACAGGTAGCCATAGCCAGTGTGTCCTATGGCGAGGTTGTAGGTAGCAGGTAGCCATTGCCAGTGTGTCCTATGGCGGGGTTGTAGGCATGTAGGTAGCAGGTAGCCATAGCCAGTGTGTCCTATGGCGGGGTTGTAGGCATGTTGGTAACAGGTAGCCATAGCCAGTGTGTCCTATGGCGGGGTTGTAGGCATGTAGGTAGCAGGTAGCCACAGCAAGTGTGTCCTATGTCGGGGTTGTAGGTAGCAGGTAGCCATAGCCAGTGTGTCCTATGGCGGGGTTGTAGGCATGTTGGTAACAGGTAGCCATAGCCAGTGTGTCCTATGGCGGGGTTGTAGGTAGCAGGTAGCCATTGCCAGTGTGTCCTATGGCGGGGTTGTAGGCATGTTGGTAACAGGTAGCCATAGCCAGTGTGTCCTATGGCGGGGTTGTAGGCATGTTGGTAACAGGTAGCCATAGCCAGTGTGTCCTATGGCGGGGTTGTAGGCATGTTGGTAACAGGTAGCCATAGCCAGTGTGTCCTATGGGAGGGGGATTGTAGGCATGTAGGTAACAGGTAGCCATAGCCAGTGTGTTCTATGGCGGGGTTGTAGGCATGTTGGTAACAGGTAACCATGGCCAGTGTGTCCTATGGCGGAATTGTAGGCATGTTGGTAACAGGTAACCATAGCCAGTGTGTCCTATGGGGAAGGGGGTTGTAGGCATGTAGGTAACAGGTAGCCATAGCCAGTGTGTTCTATGGCGGGGTTGTAGGCATGTTGGTAACAGGTAACCATAGCCAGTGTGTCCTATGGCGGGGTTGTAGGCATGTTGGTAACAGGTAGCCATAGCCAGTGTGTCCTATGGCGGGGTTGTAGGCATGTAGGTAACAGGTAGCCATAGCCAGTGTGTCCTATGGCGGGGTTGTAGGCATGTTGGTAACAGGTAGCCATAGCCAGTGTGTCCTATGGCGGGGTTGTAGGCATGTTGGTAACAGGTAGCCATAGCCAGTGTGTCCTATGGCGGGGTTGTAGGCATGTTGGTAACAGGTAGCCATAGCCAGTGTGTCCTATGGCGGGGTTGTAGGCATGTTGGTAACAGGTAGCCATAGCCAGTGTGTCCTATGGCGGGGTTGTAGGCATGTTGGTAACAGGTAGCCATAGCCAGTGTGTCCTATGGCGGGGTTGTAGGCATGTTGGTAACAGGTAGCCATAGCCAGTGTGTCCTATGGCGGGGTTGTAGGCATGTTGGTAACAGGTAGCCATAGCCAGTGTGTCCTATGGCGGGGTTGTAGGTAGCAGGTAGCCATTGCCAGTGTGTCCTATGGCGGGGTTGTAGGCATGTTGGTAACAGATAGCCATAGCCAGTGTGTCCTATGGATTAAATCAAACTTCTGTAGCAATTAGGCTTCTTTTAGAGCCAGAACTGGAAGTATTGTACCCATAATAACATTTGGGGCTAATTGAATATATCTAACGTTGGATTGGAAATGTCTTATGTATTCAGAATTACAGGGTTTGGAGAAGTATAGAAAATAAAACTTTTATTATCTTTTTTTTTTCCCTTCAGATTAACAGGGGAATTCAACCATTCACATACCGTTGGCGATATTAGACAGTATATACAAGAGTATCCTTTTCATTGTCCAGGCAATGGTGTTTATGGTTTCTCTTTTTAAAGTTTCAGAGTTGTTTCCACATAGCTATTCTTACAATCATTTACACACGTGTGGCACATCAAGTATTTAAAAAAAATTTAAAATAAAATAAAATAAAATAAAATAAAATTAATGGAAAGATAGCATTTTGACCTGTTGTTTTGGAAGATAAGGTTTAACCTTGAGCTCCTAAGGGGCCTCGTCACGACGGATTGGAAGTACCAATTTCAGAAGAAAAACAGGAAAGTACCAAAATAGTAGAGGGGGTGCATTTAGTATCATTTGAAAGTACTACATCAGATCTTTCAAAATATTGTTGAAATTTTTGCACAAATTCTGGGTAAATATGCAGAATTTTTATTAGCGAAGTTTGTAAATCATAAAAACAATTTTTTCTTTAAGAATATGAAAAACATCACGTGGAAAAAGATTTTTTTTAATTTAATTTTTGGTCACCATTCTCTTGACAAATTAAATATCTTGTTCGAATCTAATCAAGTATTGCTCATACCTACAGTAAGTAGCCCTATTCATGATGAAATAACCATCCTTATGAAGAATGGTCCATCAATCATTCATGGGTTTTGCACAAAGTCCTCCCAAGCATATAATGTATATTTTTATTAAGGCTCTGCCAAGGACTAATCTGATTCGTATCACTGAACAGCAGTTATGTAGCAAGCTAAATAAGATGAATGACCTACTGTGTGCAGTGTAACAGTAGCTGGTTGCTAACAAGTGAACTGTGAATAGACTATGAAGATGTTGTCAATTAAGAAGGTATAGATTACAGTACCTCTGTGTCGTGTATGGTGTAACAATAGCTGGATGCTAGTCAATGAACTGTGAAGAGTCCCTGGGTTGAATGGTGTGGATTACCCCTGATTTTGAGAAAATCTGGGGTGTCGGGTTGGAGGGGTTTAAGGGCCAAAAATTCTTAATGTGATTAAATTTGGGTAAAATGTGTCAAATTGGATGATTTTAAGGCATTTTGGTACTTTTTTTTGGCTAAAATCTAAGTTCTGCAGGCTATTATCCAAATTACAAACTGTTTTCTCCCCATTTAGGAATGGATAAACAAATAGCCCCACCACTTTTTTGGTTCCGATGTGATAGCATCATGAATCTATGCAGTCATGATGGCGTGTGTATGTGTGTGTGTGTGTATGTATGTGTGTTTGTGATAACCAGATCTTAAATGCGATATCTCAAGAACGATACACCAGATTCATGTCATATGTGGTACACAGATAGCCCATGGTTTGTAGATGTGCCTTAATGTTTGTGGTGGTGATCTCATGCATATTAATAAGTGGGCGGGGCTTAAAGTGAAAACCTTGAAATGTTCATTTTTAACAAGCACATGTCTATTTTGCTTCATGTTTGGAATAATTATGATGTTAGCTGTGTGTACATGTTCATGATGTAAAAATTCTAAATTTCATTAATTTGCATAGTGGGCAGGGCTTAATATGATTTTGCTAAAAAGAGCTTGCAAACACGGTATTTTAAGAACAGTAAGCTGGATTAATGTATTATGTGGTACACAGATAGCCCATGGTCTGTGAATATGACCTAATGTTTGTGGTGGTGATTACATGCATATTAATAAGTGGGCGGGCTTAAAGTGAAAATTTTGAAACTGATAAATTAGCGACTGTATGTCCGTTTTGCATCATATAATGTTTTGGGCATGACAATTTTGTTGGTTATTGTGTACATGCGTATGTTATCAACAGGTGTCATTAATATGCATGATGGGGAATGCCTTAATGTGAAAGTGTTTAATGATGTAAACACCATAAACGATATATACCAGATATATGCTAGGTGTTGTACACAGATGGGTCATGGTCTGTGCGAAAGTTCTATTGTAGTAGTAGTGATGTGGTGAATGCTAATGTGTAGGCGGGGCTTACTGGAAAATTCTTAAAATAGGATGAATGAGTAATTGTTTTTGCATCATACTTGCTTTGATGATGTTAATTATTGTGCAAATGCTAGTGTTATCAACATTTTTATTGATCTGCATGGTGGGTGTGGCCTATGAATAAATATCATGAAACAAATATTTCATGATATGCAATGACATGACTGTTAATACAAATTTTGCAAATCAATCAGCTTGTGAAAAAGCATCGGAACCACAAAATCTTTTGGTTCTGGTTTTTGTAATGAACCAAGCATCGTGCATGAAATCTGCATTTTGTCAGTAATAACATCTGTGCATGTATAATTAATATCCCCATCAACGTTATGGCAGAACTGCATGTTTTTTTTATGCAAAATTTTGCGAAATAAAAGAATTGATAATATAAGAGGTATCATTCGGAGATAAAGGACACCAATTGTCACGTTGGGAAGAGGTGCAAGGAGTGACAGACTTCTTATTGGCTCCCCCAACCCCTCTGCAACAATTGCCATTGCACCCTCACAGTCCATCACGTTCTCCTTGCTTGCCCCCTATACAACCTTCTCAAGAGTTTCCCTCGCTCCCCACAACTCAATAGCCGAGTTCTTCCAGAAAAACCCTTCAGATAAAATTATCTCCATCATGCTTTCCTCTACAACTAATTAGTTTTCCTCTTCCACCCCCCTCCTCCCCTTCCCCCCCCCCTTTCCCCCCTCCCCCCGCCTCTTTCCCCTCCTTTCTCTCTACTTTGTTTTCTTCACCCATGCACCTCTCTCGACCCCAGCTTTCTGACTTTTAGTTCTTGTATTTCTCTCATTCTCCCTGTTTTCTTTCCTTCCTACCTCTAGAATGATCTAACCTCTCAGGCACAATTTGATCCTTGTTATCGTGGTGCCGTTCAGCCCTCATCAAACAAACATGCTTTGTGCATTGTTTAAAAAATGTACCGGTCAACAAAGGGGCAAAATAATCAAGTTAAAAATTTGTATTTTCTCTGCTCCAAAAAAATTCAAACGAAAGGAAATATTCCGAACAATTTAAGTATTTTATCAAAAATAGCCTAGTCACTAGTCACAAAAAAGTGAAACGTCATAAAGATAGCAGTTTTCGACACCAGATATGCAGATTAAGGACATTATTTGCATATTATTTACATGTTGGACTGAAAATTTGTATACATCAATTGAAAGCCCAGTCTTTGCTTTCAGTAAAATTAAACGTGTTGCGGTAGAAAATGAAGAGAAATTTATGACAACAGCCCTCTTTTGAAAAAGTTTCCTAAAACCACACCTGTGATTTGAACACCCTTGGGAGTTGAAGGATTAATCAACCATATGGTCTTTGAGAACGAAAATCAGTTTTGAGTTATAAAAAAACCTATCTAGTTTGTATGTAATAGTTGATGCAAAACCTGCTTTGTATGAAGGGGACTGCATGAACAACCTTAGTTTGTATGTAATAGTTGAACAAAGATGGAGGAGTTTTTATTGTTATACAAAACATGCTTTGTGATTACTTTGCTTTACTTCAAATTGTAGGTGAAGCGTCATGTCCCTAATATCCTGTGTAATCAAACTTTTTTTGATGTATACAAAAAAAAAAAAAACTACCTGGTTTATACATACTGGTTTAGCAAAGTTTGAGAATGATTTTGTTTATTCAAAACATGCTTTGCATGATTGGCATTTTTTCTATTGGGGGTAACGGGTCAGATCCTTATATCCCATCAATTGGGGGTGACGGGTCAGATCCTTAGATCCCATCAATTGGGGATGAGGGGTCAGATCCTTATATCTCATCAATTGGGGGTGATGGGTCAGATCCCTATATCCCATCAATTGGGGATGACGGGTCAGATCCTTATATCCCATCAATTGGGGGTGACGGGTCAGATCCTTAGATCCCATCAATTGGGGATGAGGGGTCAGATCCTTATATCTCATCAATTGGGGGTGATGGGTCAGATCCTTATATCCCATCAATTTGGGGTGACGGGTCAGAGCCTTATATCCCATCAATTGGGGGTGACGGGTCAGATCCTTATATCTCATCAATTAGGGGTGATGAGTCAGATCCTTATATCCCATCAATTTGGGGTGACGTGTCAGATCCTTATATCCCATCAATTGGGGGTGACGGGTCAGATCCTTATATCTCATCAATTAGGGGTGATGAGTCAGATCCTTATATCCCATCAATTGGGGGTGACGGGTCAGAGCCTTATATCCCATCAATTGGGGGTGACGGGTCAGATCCTTATATCCCATCAATTGGGGGTGACAGGTCAGATCCTTATATCTCATCAATTGGGGGTGACGGGTCAGATCCTTATATCCCATCAATTGGGGGTGACGTGTCAGATCCTTATATCCCATCAATTGGGGGTGATGAGTCAGATCCTTATATCCCATCAATTGGGGGTGACGGGTCAGATCCTTATATCTCATCAATTAGGGGTGATGAGTCAGATCCTTATATCCCATCAATTTGGGGTGACGTGTCAGATCCTTATATCCCATCAATTGGGGGTGACGGGTCAGATCCTTATATCTCATCAATTAGGGGTGATGAGTCAGATCCTTATATCCCATCAATTGGGGGTGACGGGTCAGAGCCTTATATCCCATCAATTGGGGGTGACGGGTCAGATCCTTATATCTCATCAATTGGGGGTGATGAGTCAGATCCTTATATCTCATCAATTAGGGGTGATGGGTCAGATCCTTAGATCCCATCAATTTGGGGTGACGTGTCAGATCCTTATATCCCATCAATTGGGGGTGACGGGTCAGATCCTTATATCTCATCAATTGGGGGTGACGGGTCAGATCCTTATATCCCATCAATTGGGGGTGACGTGTCAGATCCTTATATCCCATCAATTGGGGGTGACGGGTCAGATCCTATATCTCATCAATTGGGGGTGACGGGTCAGATCCTATATCTCATCAATTAGGGGTGATGAGTCAGATCATATATCCCATCAATTGGGGGTGACGGGTCAGATCCTTATATCCCATCAATTGGGGGTGACGGGTCAGATCCTTATATCCCATCAATTGGGGGTGACGGGTCAGAGCCTTATATCTCATCAATTAGGGGTGATGAGTCAGATCCTTATATCCCATCAATTGGGGGTGACGGGTCAGATCCTTATATCCCATCAATTGGGGGTGACGGGTCAGATCCTTATATCCCATCAATTGGGGTGACGGGTCAGATCATATATCTCATCAATTGGGGGTGACGGGTCAGATCCTTATATCTCATCAATTAGGGGTGATGAGTCAGATCCTTATATCCCATCAATTGGGGGTGACGGGTCAGATCCTTATATCCCATCAATTGGGGGTGACGGGTCAGATCCTTATATCCCATCAATTGGGGGTGACGGGTCAGATCCTTATATCTCATCAATTGGGGGTGACGGGTCAGAGCCTAATACCTCATCAATTGGGCTTGATGGGTCAGATCCTTATATCTCATCAATTAGGGGTGATGAGTCAGATCCTTATATCCCATCAATTGGGGGTGACGGGTCAGATCCTTATATCTCATCAATTGGAGCAGATGAGTCGGATCCTTATATCCCATCAATTTGGGGTGACGTGTCAGATCCTTATATCCCATCAATTGGGGGTGATGGGTCAGATCCTTATATCCCATCAATTTGGGGTGACGGGTCAGATCCTTATATCCCATCAATTGGGGGTGATGGGTCAGATCCTTATATACCATCAATTGGGGGTGATGGGTCAGATCCTTATATCCCATTAATTGGGGGTGAAGGGTCAGATCCTTATATCCCTCAATTGGGGGTGACGGGTCAGATCTCCATATCCCATCAGTTGGGGGTGACGGGTCAGATCCTTATATCCCATCAATTGGGGCTGACGGGTCAGATCCTTAGATCCCATCAATTGGTGATGACGGGTCAGATCCTTATATCTCATCAATTGGGGGTGATGGGTCTGATCCTTATATCCCATCAATTGGGGGTGACGGGTCAGATCCTTATATCTCATCAATTGGAGCAGATGAGTCGGATCCTTATATCCCATCAATTTGGGGTGACGTGTCAGATCCTTATATCCCATCAATTGGGGGTGACGGGTCAGATCCTTATATCTCATCAATTAGGGGTGATGAGTCAGATCCTTATATCCCATCAATTGGGGGTGACGGGTCAGATCCTTATATCTCATCAATTAGGGGTGATGAGTCAGATCCTTATATCCCATCAATTTGGGGTGACGGGTCAGATCCTTATATCTCATCAATTAGGGGTGATGAGTCAGATCCTTATATCCCATCAATTTGGGGTGACGTGTCAGATCCTTATATCCCATCAATTGGGGGTGACGGGTCAGAGCCTTATATCCCATCAATTGGGGGTGACGGGTCAGAGCCTTATATCCCATCAATTGGGGGTGACGGGTCAGATCCTTATATCTCATCAATTAGGGGTGATGGGTCAGATCCTTATATCCCATCAATTTGGGGTGACGTGTCAGATCCTTATATCCCATCAATTGGGGGTGACGGGTCAGATCCTTATATCTCATCAATTAGGGGTGATGAGTCAGATCCTATATCCCATCAATTGGGGTGACGGGTCAGAGCCTTATATCCCATCAATTGGGGGTGACGGGTCAGATCCTTATATCTCATCAATTAGGGGTGATGAGTCAGATCCTTATATCCCATCAATTGGGGGTGACGGGTCAGAGCCTTATATCCCATCAATTGGGGGTGACGGGTCAGATCCTTATATCTCATCAATTAGGGGTGATGAGTCAGATCCTTATATCCCATCAATTTGGGGTGACGTGTCAGATCCTTATATCCCATCAATTGGGGTGACGGGTCAGATCCTTATATCTCATCAATTAGGGGTGATGAGTCAGATCCTTATATCCCATCAATTGGGGGTGACGGGTCAGAGCCTTATATCCCATCAATTGGGGGTGACGGTCAGATCCTTATATCTCATCAATTAGGGGTGATGAGTCAGATCCTATATCCCATCAATTTGGGGTGACGTGTCAGATCCTTATATCCCATCAATTGGGGGTGACGGTCAGATCCTTATATCTCATCAATTAGGGGTGATGAGTCAGATCCTATATCCCATCAATTGGGGATGAGGGGTCAGATCCTTATATCCCATCAATTGGGGGTGACGGGTCAGATCCTTATATCCCATCAATTGGGGATGAGGGGTCAGATCCTTATATCTCATCAATTGGGGGTGACGGGTCAGATCCTTATATCCCATCAATTGGGGATGAGGGGTCAGATCCTTATATCCCATCAATTGGGGGTGAAGAGTCAGATCCTTATATCCCATCAATTGGGGGTGACGGGTCAGATCCTTATATCTCATCAATTAGGGGTGATGAGTCAGATCCTTATATCCCATCAATTTGGGGTGACGTGTCAGATCCTTATATCCCATCAATTGGGGGTGACGGGTCAGATCCTTATATCTCATCAATTAGGGGTGATGAGTCAGATCATATATCCCATCAATTGGGGTGACGGGTCAGAGCCTTATATCCCATCAATTGGGGTGACGGGTCAGATCCTTATATCTCATCAATTGGGGGTGACGGGTCAGATCCTTATATCCCATCAATTAGGGGTGACGGGTCAGATCCTTAGATCCCATCAATTAGGGGTGACGGGTCAGATCCTTAGATCCCATCAATTGGGGGTGACGGGTCAGATCCTTAGATCCCATCAATTGGGGTGACGGGTCAGATCCTTATATCCCATCAATTGGGGGTGACGTGTCAGATCCTTATATCCCATCAATTGGGGGTGACGGGTCAGATCCTTATATCCCATCAATTGGGGGTGACGGGTCAGATCTCCATATCCCATCAGTTGGGGGTGACGGGTCAGATCCTTATATCCCATCAATTGGGGCTGACGGGTCAGATCCTTAGATCCCATCAATTGGTGATGACGGGTCAGATCCTTATATCTCATCAATTGGGGGTGATGGGTCTGATCCTTATATCCCATCAATTGGGGGTGACGGGTCAGATCCTTATATCTCATCAATTGGAGCAGATGAGTCGGATCCTTATATCCCATCAATTTGGGGTGACGTGTCAGATCCTTATATCCCATCAATTGGGGGTGACGGGTCAGATCCTTATATCTCATCAATTAGGGGTGATGAGTCAGATCCTTATATCCCATCAATTGGGGGTGACGGGTCAGATCCTTATATCCCATCAATTGGGGATGAGGGGTCAGAGCCTAATATCCCATCAATTGGGGGTGACGGGTCAGAGCCTAATATCCCATCAATTGGGGGTGACGGGTCAGATCCTTATATCTCATCAATTGGGGGTGATGGGTCAGATCCTTATATACCATCAATTGGGGGTGACGGGTCAGATCCTTATATCTCATCAATTAGGGGTGATGAGTCAGATCCTTATATCCCATCAATTGGGGGTGACGGGTCAGATCCTTATATCTCATCAATTAGGGGTGATGAGTCAGATCATATATCCCATCAATTGGGGTGACGGGTCAGATCCTTATATCCCATCAATTGGGGGTGACGGGTCAGATCATATATCCCATCAATTGGGGATGAGGGGTCAGATCCTATATCTCATCAATTGGGGGTGATGGGTCAGATCATATATACCATCAATTGGGGTGACGGGTCAGATCCTTATATCTCATCAATTAGGGGTGATGAGTCAGATCCTATATCCCATCAATTGGGGTGACGGGTCAGATCCTTATATCTCATCAATTAGGGTGATGAGTCAGATCATATATCTCATCAATTGGGGGTGACGGGTCAGATCTTATATCTCATCAATTGGGGGGTGACGGGTCAGATCCTTATATCCCATCAATTGGGGGTGACGGGTCAGATCCTTATATCTCATCAATTGGGGGTGATGGGTCAGATCCTTATATCCCAGCAATTGGGGGTGACGGGTCAGATCCTTAGATCCCATCAATTGGGGGTGACGGGTCAGAGCCTAATACCTCATCAATTGGGCTTGATGGGTCAGATCCTTATATCTCATCAATTAGGGGTGATGAGTCAGATCCTTATATCCCATCAATTGGGGGTGACGTGTCAGATCCTTATATCTCATCAATTGGGGGGTGACGGGTCAGAGCCTAATACCTCATCAATTGGGCTTGATGGGTCAGATCCTTATATCTCATCAATTAGGGGTGATGAGTCAGATCATATATCCCATCAATTGGGGTGACGGGTCAGATCCTTATATCCCATCAATTGGGGTGACGGGTCAGATCCTTATATCTCATCAATTGGGGTGATGGGTCTGATCCTTATATCCCATCAATTGGGGGTGACGGTCAGAGCCTAATACCTCATCAATTGGGCTTGATGGGTCAGATCATATATCTCATCAATTAGGGGTGATGAGTCAGATCCTTATATCCCATCAATTGGGGGTGACGGGTCAGATCCTTATATCCCATCAATTGGGGGTGACGGGTCAGATCCTTATATCTCATCAATTGGGGGTGATGAGTCAGATCCTTATATCCCATCAATTGGGGGTGACGGGTCAGAGCCTAATACCTCATCAATTGGGCTTGATGGGTCAGATCCTTATATCTCATCAATTGGGGTGATGGGTCTGATCCTATATCCCATCAATTGGGGGTGACGGGTCAGAGCCTAATACCTCATCAATTGGGCTTGATGGGTCAGATCCTTATATCTCATCAATTGGGGGTGATGGGTCTGATCCTTATATCCCATCAATTGGGGGTGACGGTCAGAGCCTAATACCTCATCAATTGGGCTTGATGGGTCAGATCCTTATATCCCATCAATTGGGGTGACGGGTCAGATCCTTATATCCCATCAATTGGGGGTGACGGGTCAGATCCTATATCTCATCAATTGGGGGTGATGAGTCAGATCCTTATATCCCATCAATTGGGGGGTGACGGGTCAGATCCTTATATCCCATCAATTGGGGGTGACGGGTCAGATCCTTATATCTCATCAATTGGGGGTGATGAGTCAGATCCTTATATCCCAGCAATTGGGGGTGACGGGTCAGATCCTTATATCTCATCAATTGGGGGTGACGGGTCAGAGCCTAATACCTCATCAATTGGGCTTGATGGGTCAGATCCTATATCTCATCAATTAGGGTGATGAGTCAGATCCTTATATCCCATCAATTGGGGGTGACGTGTCAGATCCTTATATCTCATCAATTGGGGGTGACGGGTCAGAGCCTAATACCTCATCAATTGGGCTTGATGGGTCAGATCCTTATATCTCATCAATTAGGGGTGATGAGTCAGATCCTTATATCCCATCAATTGGGGGTGACGGGTCAGAGCCTAATACCTCATCAATTGGGCTTGATGGGTCAGATCCTTATATCTCATCAATTGGGGGTGATGGGTCTGATCCTTATATCCCATCAATTGGGGGTGACGGGTCAGAGCCTAATACCTCATCAATTGGGCTTGATGAGTCAGATCCTTATACCTCATCAATTGGGGGTGACGGGTCAGATCCTTATATCTCATCAATTGGGGGTGATGGGTCTGATCCTTATATCTCATCAATTAGGGGTGATGGGTCTGATCCTTATATCCCATCAATTGGGGGTGACGGGTCAGAGCCTAATACCTCATCAATTGGGGGTGACGGGTCAGATCCTTATATCTCATCAATTAGGGGTGACGGGTCAGATCCTTATATCTCATCAATTGGGGGTGACGGGTCAGAGCCTAATACCTCATCAATTGGGCTTGATGGGTCAGATCCTTATATCTCATCAATTTGGGGTGACGTGTCAGATCCTTATATCTCATCAATTGGGGGTGACGGGTCAGAGCCTAATACCTCATCAATTGGGGGTGACGGGTCAGATCCTTATATCTCATCAATTGGGGGTGATGGGTCTGATCCTTATATCCCATCAATTGGGGGTGACGGGTCAGAGCCTAATACCTCATCAATTGGGCTTGATGGGTCAGATCCTTATATCTCATCAATTGGGGGTGATGGGTCTGATCCTTATATCCCATCAATTGGGGGTGACGGGTCAGAGCCTAATACCTCATCAATTGGGCTTGATGGGTCAGATCCTTATATCCCATCAATTGGGGGTGACGGGTCAGATCCTTATATCCCATCAATTGGGGGTGACGGGTCAGATCCTTATATCCCATCAATTGGGGGTGACGGGTCAGATCCTTATATCTCATCAATTGGGGGTGATGAGTCAGATCCTTATATCCCATCAATTGGGGGTGACGGGTCAGATCCTTATATCCCATCAATTGGGGGTGACGGGTCAGATCCTTATATCTCATCAATTGGGGGTGATGGGTCAGATCCTTATATCCCAGCAATTGGGGGTGACGGGTCAGATCCTTATATCTCATCAATTGGGGGTGACGGGTCAGAGCCTAATACCTCATCAATTGGGCTTGATGGGTCAGATCCTTATATCTCATCAATTAGGGGTGATGAGTCAGATCCTTATATCCCATCAATTGGGGGTGACGTGTCAGATCCTTATATCTCATCAATTGGGGGTGACGGGTCAGAGCCTAATACCTCATCAATTGGGCTTGATGGGTCAGATCCTTATATCTCATCAATTAGGGGTGATGAGTCAGATCCTTATATCCCATCAATTGGGGGTGACGGGTCAGATCCTTATATCCCATCAATTGGGGGTGACGGGTCAGATCCTTATATCTCATCAATTGGGGGTGATGGGTCTGATCCTTATATCCCATCAATTGGGGGTGACGGGTCAGATCCTTATATCCCATCAATTAGGGGTGACGGGTCAGATCCTTATATCTCATCAATTGGGGGTGACGGGTCAGATCCTTATATCCCATTAATTGGGGGTGATGGGTCTGATCCTTATATCCCATCAATTGGGGGTGATGGGTCTGATCCTTATATCTCATCAATTGGGGGTGATGGGTCTGATCCTTATATCCCATCAATTGGGGGTGACGGGTCAGATCCTTATATCTCATCAATTGGGGGTGATGGGTCTGATCCTTATATCCCATCAATTGGGGGTGACGGGTCAGATCCTTATATCCCATCAATTAGGGGTGACGGGTCAGATCCTTATATCTCATCAATTGGGGTGACGGGTCAGATCCTTATATCCCATTAATTGGGGTGACGGGTCAGATCCTTATATCTCATCAATTGGGGGTGATGGGTCTGATCCTTATATCCCATCAATTGGGGGTGACGGGTCAGATCCTTATATCTCATCAATTGGGGGTGACGGGTCAGAGCCTAATACCTCATCAATTGGGCTTGATGGGTCAGATCCTTATATCCCATCAATTGGGGGTGACGGGTCAGATCCTTATATCCCATCAATTAGGGGTGACGGGTCAGATCCTTATATCTCATCAATTGGGGGTGACGGGTCAGATCCTTATATCTCATCAATTGGGGGTGACGGGTCAGATCCTTATATCTCATCAATTGGGGGTGACGGGTCAGAGCCTAATACCTCATCAATTGGGGGTGATGGGTCTGATCCTTATATCCCATCAATTGGGGTGACGGGTCAGATCCTTATATCTCATCAATTGGGGTGACGGGTCAGATCCTTATATCTCATCAATTGGGGGTGACGGGTCAGATCCTTATATCCCATCAATTGGGGGTGACGGGTCAGAGCCTAATACCTCATCAATTGGGGGTGATGGGTCAGATCCTTATATCCCATCAATTAGGGGTGACGGGTCAGATCCTTATATCTCATCAATTGGGGGTGATGGGTCAGATCCTTATATCTCATCAATTGGGGGTGACGGGTCAGATCCTTATATCTCATCAATTGGGGTGACGGGTCAGAGCCTAATACCTCATCAATTGGGGGTGACGGGTCAGATCCTATATCTCATCAATTGGGGGTGACGGGTCAGATCCTTATATCTCATCAATTGGGGGTGACGGGTCAGAGCCTAATACCTCATCAATTAGGGGTGACGGGTCAGATCCTTATATCTCATCAATTGGGGTGACGGGTCAGATCCTTATATCTCATCAATTGGGGTGACGGGTCAGATCCTTATATCTCATCAATTGGGGGTGACGGGTCAGAGCCTAATACCTCATCAATTGGGGTGACGGGTCAGATCCTTATATCCCATCAATTAGGGGCTGACGGGTCAGATCCTTATATCTCATCAATTGGGGGTGACGGGTCAGATCCTTATATCTCATCAATTGGGGGTGACGGGTCAGAGCCTAATACCTCATCAATTGGGGGTGACGGGTCAGATCCTTATATCTCATCAATTGGGGGTGACGGGTCAGATCCTTATATCTCATCAATTGGGGGTGACGGGTCAGATCCTTATATCTCATCAATTGGGGGTGACGGGTCAGAGCCTAATACCTCATCAATTGGGCTTGATGGGTCAGATCCTTATATCTCATCAATTAGGGGTGATGGGTCAGATCCTTATATCTCATCAATTGGGGGTGACGGGTCAGATCCTTATATCTCATCAATTGGGGGTGACGGGTCAGAGCCTAATACCTCATCAATTGGGGGTGATGGGTCTGATCCTTATATCCCATCAATTGGGGGTGACGGGTCAGATCCTTATATCTCATCAATTGGGGGTGACGGGTCAGATCCTTATATCCCATTAATTGGGGGTGACGGGTCAGATCCTTATATCTCATCAATTGGGGTGATGGGTCTGATCCTTATATCCCTCAATTGGGGATGACGGGTCAGATCCTTATATCCCATCAATTGGGGGTGACGGGTCAGATCCTTATATCCCATTAATTGGGGGTGACGGGTCAGATCCTTATATCTCATCAATTGGGGGTGATGGGTCTGATCCTTATATCCCATCAATTGGGGGTGACGGGTAAGATCCTTATATCTCATCAATTGGGGGTGACGGGTCAGAGCCTAATACCTCATCAATTGGGCTTGATGGGTCAGATCCTTATATCCCATCAATTGGGGATGAGGGTCAGATCCTTATATCTCATCAATTAGGGGTGATGAGTCAGATCCTTATATCCCATCAATTGGGGGTGACGGGTCAGATCCTAATATCCCTCAATTGGGGGTGACGGGTCAGATCCTAATATCTCATTTAATAAAAAATTCTTTGGTATGTAAAGAAGTTACTTGATTTACTATAGCTAAAATAGTTTATCAAATCTTTATTATATGAATAATGCAATGTATATACAAGCCCACTTCGGTTGCTTGGTGATTATTGTATAATGATCTTTAATTTGGTGTATCTCCTTCCTTCATCATGCTTCCCTCTACAACCATATTTAGTTCTCCTCTTCCACCCCTTCTTCTCTACTTTGTTTTTTTTCTTCACCCATGCACCTCTCTCGATCCCAGCTTTCTGACTTTTTGTTCTTGTATTTCTCTCAATCTCCCCGTTTCCTTTCCTTCCTACCTCTAGAATGATCTAACCTCTCAGTCACGTGTCGTGGTACTGTTAAGCCCTCATCAAACAAACGAACAATATGAGGTAAAGGTTTGCGTCCTTCATATTTCATCGCATCAAAGGATTCTCGTCTTATGTTCCTTGACAATCTTTTCTTTCCGTCTTCAGAGTCAGGTGTCAGTATGCCGGTGCCTCCTTCAAACTCATGACAACATTTCCTAACAAAGTTCTAGCCGATGACAGCCAATCCCTTGCAGATGCCAAACTACTAAATGCAGTAATAGTACAGAGACTTACATAATGAACTGTCAGAAAGCTGTGCTATGATTGATAAAAGTCAACACTGCACTCTTTTTTTTTTCAGCTTCCACAAAATTTAATACTTCTGTGAAGATTCTTTCTGAGCCTAGATGCTTTTGCTCTGTTTTTTTTGAAGAAGTGTGCTATTTTTTGAAACTGCATGGGAGCATCTTAAAAGACAACTGAGCGCTGTTATGTTGGTCAAAAGCTTCTTCAAAATTTAAAAGCTAAGAATTGATCTATGAGAATGGCCCTCAGAGAGAGTGGCAGCTAAAATACTCAAAAATGTTATTTCAATCAAGAAAGTATGATTGCTAAATTTATATAGAATTTATGACCCTATTACAGAGGGTAAACTTCTTAATGCTGTGATATCGCAGCTGTTATATCGCAGACTCGCATAGTAATTGACCAGGAAGCTGTTGTTTGTTTTGAGCTGTCAGCACCTTAAAAGTCAACTCTGTGCTGATTTTGGTCAAAGCTTTTACAACAAATAAAAGTTGAGAATCGGTCAGCAGCAATGGCTTAAGAGAGAGTGGCAAATAAATTCTCAAAAGTGTTTTTTTGTCAAGAATCCATGATTTATTAAATTTACGACCCTTTGCAGAGGGTAAACTTCTTAATGCTGTTATATTGCGGCTGTTATATCGCAGACTCGCATAATAATCGACCAGGGAGCTCTTGTTTGTTTTGGGTTGTCAGCACCTTAAAAGTCAACTCTCTGCTGATATTGGTTGAAGTTTCTTCAAAAATTAAGACATTTGACAATTCTTTCTAAATGTGGATCCGTTTGCTTTTGTTAAGGTGTATGGGCAGGTACACAAGTGTTCTGTTCAACCACTGACCGAAAAGAGCATTCAATATTGAGCTAAACGGTCTTTGAATTTTGAAAATAGCAGTTGTGGTTTTCAAGTTGTGAGTAATTAAAGTTTGATCATTTTTTCCATTGATCAAAAATATGTGATGTTTTCTTCATATTTCTTCCTTTCATTTTAGACCTTGAATATATTCAAAATGCTTTCTTCAGCTTGAAATTGGTAGGGGTGTGGTAAAGATCAAATCTCTTCATTAGAATTATCTTTGCTTTTTTTATGAGAAATGGCAGAGGATTAAAAAACCAATGAGTTTACATAAGAGAATAGAGACTATGTCCCATTCATACATCACAAGAGTTATACAGACATTTGCATATTTGCCCACAAATCTTCAAAGAGCTGTAAACTGGCCAATTTTCAACCGATTTTGATAATTTTTGTTGCTTTCTTTATGTTCTTCATGTGATTAAGGGGATTTCAAGTCAGTGTAGCTAATGTTGCCTCTTCCTGTCCATACACCTTTGAATAAGTTTCTTGAATAATTACTGTGCTATTTGTTTTTAATGTGAATACCTTTGAAGTCAACTGAGCACTGTTCTTACGTCGAAAGCTTCTTTAAAAAATAGATGCTAAGAATTCATCTGTGATAAGGGCCTTCAGAGAGCATGGCAACTAAGATACTCCCTTCAGAGAGCTTGGCAACTAAGATACTCCCTTCAGAGAGAGTAGCAACTAAGATACTCAAAAGTGCTATTTCATTAGAGAAAGTATGATTGATCCAATTTATCTCAAATTTACGACCGTGCAGGGGCTAAACTACTGAATGATAGCCTAGTGCAGAGGCTGACCTAGAGAACTGACTGAAAGCTGTGTTGTTTGTAGCTGTGTGCAATTTGATAGTCACCTCAGCCTTGTTTTTGGTCGAAGCTTCTACGAAGAAAAAAAAGTTGAGAATCGATCTGCAACAATGGTTTAAGAGAGTGGCAAATAAATTCTCAAAAGTGTTTTTTCTTCAAGAATCCATGATTTATAAATTTATCTCAAATTTACGACCCTTTGCAGAGGCTAAACTACTGAATGCTGTTATAGTGCCAAGACTTACATAACGCACTGTCAGAAAGCTGCAGTATGTTAAGAGCTGCAAGCACCTTAAAGATTAACTCTTGTGCTGTTTTTTAGCGGAGTCAAAGATGGGACACCTAAATCGGTCGTGACACGGGCGACCTGTCCTTCAAGGCACAGGCTGAATATTGAAGGGCCCTCTTGCTTTCAGCAGCACAGTCCGGCTCGTTCCGCTTCAGTGGAGCCGGTGGGCCGTCCACCAGGATGATGCTGTATTTTTTTTTGAGTTGGCTCACTTTCCGCGGGCTTGTTAAACCTTTAAGGACTGGCACTTTTTTTGAAAACAAGCTTGGGAGGCGGAGTCAAAAATGCCCTTATTTGTCAAGAATCCATGATCTTAAATTCCCAACCCTGGCAGAGGCTAAACTACTAAATGCTGTGTTATTGTGCACAAGCCCACACAGTGAACTGCACTGAAAGTTGTGATATGTCTTAAACTGTGGGCACAATTCTGCACTCTTATGTTGGTCGAACCTTTTCAAAAATAAAATTATGTGTAGATTTTTACTGAACCTGAATCCTTGGCTCTTAGATCAGTGATGTATCATTTTTTTTAGATTCATAAAAGATTCAATGATTGATTCTAACAAAAAAGATTCAATGATTGAATCTAACAAAAGATTCAATGATTGAATCTAACAAAAAGATTCAATGATTGAATCTAACAAAAAGATTCAATGATTGAATATAACAAAAAGATTCAATGATTGAATCTGACAAAAAGATTCAATGATTGAATCTAACAAAAAGATTCAATGATTGAATCTAACAAAAAAATTCAATGATTGAATCTTACAAAAGAGATTCAATGATTGAATCTAACAAAAAGATTCAATGATTGAATCTTACAAAAGAGATTCAATGATTGAATCTAACAAAAAGATTCAATGATTGAATCTAGCAAAAAAGATTCAATGATTGAATCTAACAAAAAAGATTCAATGATTGAATCTAACAAAAAGATTTAATGATTGAATCTAACAAAAAGATTCAATGATTGAATCTAACAAAAAAGATTCAATGATTGAATCTAACAAAAAGATTCAATGATTGAATCTGACAAAAAGATTCAATGATTGAATCTAACAAAAAGATTCAATGATTGAATCTGACAAAAAGATTCAATGATTGAATCTAACAAAAAGATTCAATAATTGAATTTAACAAAAAAGATTCAATGATTGAATCTAACAAAAAAGATTCAATGATTGAATCTTACAAAAAAGATTTAATGATTGAATCTAACAAATAAGATTTAATGATTGAATCTAACAAAAAGTAGTCACTTTTTTTATCTCAAATTTTCAACAATGCTGTTAAAGTGTTGAGAACCAGCAATACTGATTCGAAGTGCTAGACGGCTGTGCTGTGTTCTGAGGTGTGAGCACCTTGACAATCAACTCTGTGCTGTTCTGTTGGTCGAAGCTTCTTCAGAAAATGAAAAGCTAGGAATTGATCGGTGACAAGAGCCTTTGGCTCTGCCATATTTGATTTTGATCATTCGAGCATAAAAATGATTGAGGACTAGAAGCATCCTGGTTGCTAGGAGAAAACTTTTCTTGTTTTTGACATTTTATACATGTCTATTGATAATCTATCGATTGATTGTTTAACCCTTAAAAGACCAGCGCTTTTTTGAAAACAGGCTTGGGAGGCGGAGTCAAAGATGGGGCACCCAAATCGGTCATGACACGAGTGACTGGTCCTTAAAGGGTTAAGCACAGGCTGATTATTGCAGGGTTCTCTTGCTTTTCGAGCACCGCTTCCGTGAGTCGGTGGGCCGCCCACCAGGATGATGCTGCATATATTTTTGACGTAGCACATTTTCGTTAACCTTTAAAAGGACCGGCACTTTTTTGAAAACCGGCTTGGCAAGTGGAGTCAAAGGTGGGGCACCCAAATCGGTCGTGACGCGGGCGACAGGTCGTTAAAGGGTTAAAAGAGCATAATTATCATCTTTCATGAAGTTGTTTGGATTTTTTTTTGAAAAATAAATACATTTAACCAAAAAATCTGAAGAATTATCAGTGATTTTACGTCTTGGTTTCTTTCTCATCAAACTTATTGTTCGTAAACAGTCCTTCCCCCCCTTTTTTCAAAAATTCTGATTATTTGAGGAGTGTAAAAGGATTGAAGACCAGAACTTTTCTTTGAAGTGCCTAAAAATTGAACTTTAATTCATTTGGACGCTATAGAAATGCCTATTAATATTTGATCGATTGTTTGTTTAAAAAAAACATAAAATGAATCCAGTTGTATGGACTCTTGGTTTAAAGTAAATGAAATGAATTTTGCCAACACATGATAACTTGTATCAATGGTTTACTTATTTGTTCACCTTTCTTGTCAAACTTTGGTTGTATCATGAACAGTTCGTATGATGTTAATCCTTCGAGGAGAAGTGTAGAACATTGAGGACCAGAGGTGTCTCGTCTGCTTAGCTCTGAGAGCAAACATCTCATGAATTTGACGCTCTGTGTCTATTGATATTTGATTGATTGATTCATTGATAGATTTATTGATTGATTGATTCATTCATTCATTCATTGATTCATTCAAAGAGCGTCGGAAGGAATGAGGCTTTTCATCTGGCGACATCTAGTTGTTTGGACTTTTAAAGTTAAATGAACTTTGCCCAAACCTAAAAACTTGTTAATGGTTTAAGTATTGATTATCTTTTCATTAAATGAAATGTTTTATTGGGAACAATCCCTTTTATTTTGATCATTTAGTGAGACCCGAGTGTACAAGAAGTGTACTAGACCAAAAAGTGATTGCGTGTTTTTGCCCTCCCCCTTCCCCCCCCCCCTCCCCCTTCCAAATAAATTGAATGCTTATCTAGTACACAACGGTGTAACAATTTTCCGGTTGATATGCATATTCAAGTGATCTTTGTCCTCACGTCGTCTGTGAGCTATATAAGAATGAAAATTATCGATCTGTTGTGGATAATATATCTGTGAAATTCGCAAAAATGAGCGCCCTGACTTTTCGGTTTAGTGCTCATTTAAGGGCCAGAAGTTTGTTTTCTGTTTAGCGCCTGAAAGTAAACATTTCTTTGAGTTTGATAATCACTCTTCAAGCATCTATAGATATTTTGATCACTCTTTAAACATCTATAAATATTTTGATCACTCTTTAAAAATCTATAGATATTTTGATCACTCTAAACATCTATATATATTTTGATCACTCTCTAAACATCTATAGATATTTTGATCACTCTTTAAACATCTATAGATATTTTGATCACTCTTTAAACAGATATTTTAATCACTCTTTAAACATCTATATATATTTTGATCACTCTCTAAACATCTATAGATATTTTGATCACTCTTCAAACATCTATAGATATTTTGATCATTCTTTAAACATCTACAGATATTTTGATCACTCTCTAAACATCTATATATATTTTGATCACTCTCTAAACATCTATAGATATTTTGATCACTCTAAACATCTATAGATATTTTGATCACTCTCCAAACATCTATATATATTTTGATCACTCTCTAAACATCTATAGATATTTTGATCACTCTTTAAACATAGATATTTTAATCACTCTTTAAACATCTATATATATTTTGATCACTCTCTAAACATCTATAGATATTTTGATCACTCTTCAAACATCTATAGATATTTTGATCATTCTTTAAACATCTACAGATATTTTGATCACTCTCTAAACATCTATATATATTTTGATCACTCTCTAAACATCTATAGATATTTTGATCACTCTCTAAACATCTATAGATATTTTGATCACTCTCCAAACATCTATATATATATTGATCACTCTCTAAACATCTATAGATATTTTGATCACTCTTTAAACATAGATATTTTGATCACTCTCTAAACATCTATAGATCTTTTGATCACTCTTTAAACATCTATATATATTTTGATCACTCTCTAAACATCTATAGATATTTTGATCACTCTCTAAACATCTATAGATATTTTGATCACTCTCTAAACATCCATAGATATTTTGATCACTCTCCAAACATCTATAGATATTTTGATCACTCTCTAAACATCTATATATATTTTGATCACTCTTTAAACATAGATATTTTGATCACTCTTTAAACATCTATAGATATTTTGATCACTCTAAACATCTATATATATTTTGATCACTCTCTAAACATCTATAGATATTTTGATCACTCTCTAAACATCTATAGATATTTTGATCACTCTCTAAACATCTATAGATATTTTGATCACTCTTTAAACATCTATATATATTTTGATCACTCTCTAAACATCTATAGATATTTTGATCACTCTCTAAACATCTATAGATATTTTGATCACTCTCTAAACATCCATAGATATTTTGATCACTCTCCAAACATCTATAGATATTTTGATCACTCTCTAAACTATAGATATTTTGATCACTCTTTAAACAGATATTTTGATCACTCTCTAAACATCTATACATATTTTGATCACTCTTTAAACATCTATAGATATTTTGATCACTCTCTAAACATATATAGATATTTTGATCACTCTCCAAACATCTATAGATATTTTGATCACTCTCTAAACATCTATAGATATTTTGATCACTCTTTAAACATAGATATTTTGATCACTCTCTAAACATCTATATATATTTTGATCACTCTTTAAACATCTATAGATATTTTGATCACTCTCCAAACATCTATAGATATTTTGATCACTCTCAAACATCTATAGATATTTTGATCACTCTTTAAACATCTATAGATATTTTGATCATTCTTTAATTATCTATAGATATTTTGATCACTCTTTAAACATCTATAGATATTTTGTTCATTGATTGTTTCAAAAAGCACAAAGTAAGATTGATGGTAATCATCTTAGGACATCTAGCTCTGTGGACTCTTTGTTTCAAATGAAAGTAAATTAATTTTGCCAAAAACCTATAAACATTGATGATTGCTCTGACGACATCGAGTTGCTTGGGCTCTTTGTTTAGAATAAATCAAATTAATTTTGCCAAATAATGAACAATTGTCAATGGTTTGCTTATTGGTCGTCTATCTCGTCAAATTTACTCTTGAAACAGTTCCTTTATCTTTTATCATTCGAGGAGGAGTGTAAAAGGATTAAAGTCCAAAAATTTCTTGTCTTTTTGGCGCCTAATAGTAAAATTTTGGTGGTTTCGATGCTCTGTAATTATCTTTTGAAATTTAATTCAGTCATTGATTAAAAGAGTATAACATGGATTAAGGATTTTCCTCTGACGACATCTATTTGTTTTGACTCTTTGTTTGAAAATTATATGAATTGCCGACAAAATGTCAACGGTTTAGTTATCTTTGTTTTCATACTAAGGAGAGAGCAATTTGTTGTATCGAACCTACTGCGTCTGGAAATATACTGCGAAGCAACAACAACGGAAAGAAGTAAAAACAAATTTGTCCAATCTATTTTTCAGCTGTTTTATTTCCTTTGTAGGAACATTTTGTGGGGGAGTATATAATACTCACATTTTCTGACCCTTACAAATGTTAAACTATAAAGTAAATGTATTTTGATAACTTATCAACAACTTGCTTAAGTGCTTGATATCTTGTCAACAAGCCACTTATTGGTTATTTTCTGATCATATTTGGTAGAACATTTTGTTCTTAATGATGCGCCTAGAATTATTATTATTATTATTATCATCATCATCATCATCATCATCATCATCATCATCATCATCATCATCATCATCATCATCATCATCATCATCATCATCACCATCACCACCACCACCACCACCACCACCATCACCATCACCATCACCATCATCATCATCATTATTATTATTATTATTGATATTATTATTATTATTGTTATTATTATTATTATTATTATCATTATTATTATTATTATTATTATTATTATTATTATTATTATTATTATTATTATTATTATTATTATTATTATTATTATTATTATTATTATTATTATTATTATTATTATTATTATTATTAATATTATTTATTATATTATTATTATTAATATTAATATCATTATTATTAATATTATTATTATTATTATTATTATTATTATTATTATTATCATTGTTAATATTATTATTATTGTTATTAATATTATCATTAATATTATTGTTATTATTATTTATTATTATCATTATTATTATTAGTATTCATATTATTCATATTATTATTAGTATTCATATTCATATTCATATTCATATTCATATTCATATTATTATTATTATTATTATTATTATTATTATTATTATTATTATTATTATTATTATTATTATTATTATCATCGTCGTAGTCGCCGTCGCCACCGCCGCCACCACCACCGCCGCCGCCACCACCACACCACACCACCACCACACCACACCACCACCACACCACCACCATCACACCACCACCATCATTTTTTCGTCCATCCTTAAAAGGTGAACAGATGAAGAATGAAACAATTAGTGATGAAAAATGAAATAGAAACTGAGTCACCGAATTGGCCCGGGACTATATAAACTTTTCTAACTCGGCGGCGCACAACTCTTATTCCGATTGGACAATTCACCATCAACAGCATTAAGCAAGCAAGCTGGTTGGATAAAATTTAGTTCCTATGTGAATTATACTGCAACGCAACACCAGGGGGGAATTACAGAACACTGCTTTCATTCTCTTGCTCTGTAATAGTCAATGCAAAGCTGTTTTATTGGGTTGGTCATTTTTAAAACCTAACATTTTTGTGAAGACCAAGGCCAGATTCATAGATTTCATGCCATTATGACGTATGTCATATAAACCTAAATAATCACACAAACTAGAGTACATGTTATAGTTCACAGTGTTTGAAGAACCACTTAAAATGGTATGACTGGTAGATTATGACCAGGTCAGAAAGTCGACGAACACCGGGTTAACAACCTGCTGTTTTCGACAAGAGTTCAGAGAACCAGGCAAGGGGTGAATTACATACCATCGGGATTGACGGCTTCACATATATCCGCAGCCTGGACAGTGATCGCAACTCTTTCATTGGCCACTTTTCACAAAGTTGGAGTGGGAGAGGGACAGGGGGGGGTAATGTGGTGCACCTCTGCGCATGATGTCAGTGTATCGTTCGGCATAGCTGTGGAAAAATCGCCGTCGGAGTCGAACCTGTGACCTCCAGCATCTCAGCTGTACGCTTAGCCCACAGAGCTACCTGCCACCCTATTGTTGTCACTGTCATTAAGATTGAATCTCCTGATAACAGATATGTAAGTACGGTGTAATTTAATGCGATGTAGCACCACTTGAAAAAGTAGGTACTGGGCTTGAATCTAATTCAGGAGGCTGTGCTGTGTCCTTAGGCAAGATACTTGATCCCATTTGTTCCAGTTTACTCAGCTATAAAATAAGTACTAGTTTGTGCTGGGGACTGGTGCACCAATACGGGAGTTGAGTACACTAATATGCTTAGCAGCATGGAACAGGGATAAGGCGGAAGGAGTGGGGTATGAAGGATGATTTATCAAATTGGCAGAAAATGCACTGGTGGATTCAGTTTCTATTGAAACGTAACTTCTTATCGGGAAATCTGTAATTTTCGAGAAACTTTCTTATATGTTCGAGAAATAAACTGATTGAAAGAAAAATTACATATTGGTCTAAAGCTTTTGGTCTAAAGCTTTTGGTTTAAAGCTTTAGGTCTAAAGCTTTTAGTCTAAAGCATTTGGTTTAAAACTTTTGGTCTAAAGCTTTTGGTTTAAAGCTTTTGGTCTAAAGTTTTCGGTCTAAAGCATTTGGTCTAAAGCTTTTGGTCTAAAGCTTTCGGTCCAAAGCTTTTGGTCTAAAGCTTTTGGTCTAAAGCTTTTGGTCTAAAGCTTTTGGCCTAAAGCTTTTGGTCTAAAGCTTTTGGTCTCAAGCTTTTGGTCTAAAGCTTTTGGTCTAAATCTTTTGGTCTAAAGATTACATGTCACTACCTGCGAATTTACCTTTAATGCTTAGTTGTAAAGGTTTATGGATTATAGGCCTAGCATTTTCTTGTTGGTGAGCATGCGAAGCACAATGCAAACCTATGTAATGGGAGATTTCGTCCGTCTGGCAGTCTGGACTGCCACAGTGCCACGGGTATACCTGAGATTACCTCAGAAATGTTAAAGTTTTTTGAGAATTCCTTAGAAAATGTTAAAGTTTTTTCAGAGTTCTGAGAAAAAAAGTTCTTTAGATATCCACATGGAATGCTGCAATTTCCTAAATGTTAAAGTTTCTTAAAACAGACTCTTAAAACAGCCACTTTGCCATTTTCTCCGACTCCAAGCTGTCCTTACTTCTTTAGTCAATCTTAAATGGGATAACCCCACATCCCACCTCCTCCTCTGGAAACTCCTTTTGCTCACCCTCTACAGGAAAATTATTCTTTTCTTTTGGATACTAACCATGTTGGCATCCCTGGCAATGACAGGGCTGATGCAGTCTCTAAACTTGCCCTCAACCTCCCCCTACTCCATTTCTCAAAACCTTTTCTGACATCAAACCGATTATCGCTTCCGCCGGGACCATGTTCGTGACCGCTGGCAAACCCCATGGGACTCCCAAATTGATAACAAACTCTACGTAAACCAGCCCACCATTCCGATCAAGCCCACCATGAAGAACCTCCCTCGTGTCGACAACCTTCATATTACCCGTCTTAGAATAGGTCACACACACCTCACTCACTCCCACCTCCTTATTGGCTCCCCCAACCCTTCTGCAACAATTGCCATTGCACCCTCACAGTCCATTACGTTCTCCTTGCTTTCCCCCTGTACAACCTTCCCAGAGCTTCCCTTGCTCTCCACAACTCAATTTCCAAGTTCTTCCAGAAAACCTCTCCTTCCTTCATCCTGCTTCCCTCTACAACCATATTTAGTCCTACTCTCCCACCCCTTCCCCTCCTCCCTCTGCACCTCCTCTCTCGTTCCCAGCTTTCTGATTTTTAGTTCTTGTATTTCTCTCAATCTCCCCTGGTTTTGCTTCCTACCTCTAGAATGATCTAACCTCTCAGGCACTATTTGACCCTCGTTGTCGTGGTGCCATTAAGCCCTCATCAAACAAACAAACTTACAACAGGTTGAAGATTAGTTTCCTTAAAAAGTCCACAAAATATTTGATATTTTCTTCGAAGATATCTGTAAGATAATAGCATTTCCTCGAATCCTTCAGAGATAATCAAGTGTCTCTTATAACACTGGAGATTTAAAACCTTTAAACTTCTTCAAAATATTTGTGGCTGCATCAGGCATGATTGTTAAACTCCGCCTTTATTATTGTGCTTATTTGCATAAAGTTGCTACAGTGTATGAACTGACCAGACTTTTTTTTTTACTTAGTATGCTCAGTCAGAGATTGCAACAGGATCTTATTGCATATGGACATAGGGCGGGATGCTTTATGAGACACGGATGGGGGCCATTTTGGACATAGGATAGAATATATACCATGTTGTATACACCAAGGGCTATATCAGGCATGAATATTCGACTCCGCTTTTTTATTATTTAATGGATCATTTGCATATAAGTTATTATATCTGACAAACTTTCATACATAGTGTGCTCAACCAGGGACTGTGGTAGCTAGGACGAGACTTCTTATGGAACTTATGGGATGTCATATGGGACATGGGGTGGGATGCCATGTAAAACAGGGTGGGATGTCATGTAAGATATATGGTGGAATGCCATGCGGGATATAGGGTGGAATGCCATGCGGGATATAGGGTGGAATGCCATGGCATGGGATGTTATGGGGGTGGCATACCATGTGGGACATAGGGTGGGATGCCACGAGTAACACAGAGCGTGACATAGGTTGGGATGCCATGTGTGACATAGGGTAGGAGGCTACGGGGACATGGGATGTGATGCCATGTGGGGCATCCAAGTAGGAAGTCATTGGGACATTGGGAGGGATACCATGTGGAACATATGGTGGGATCCAATGTGGGACATAAGGTGGGATGCCATGTGGGACATCAGATGGGAAGCCACTGATGCGGGACTTCAGGTGGGATGCCATGGGGGACATTGGGAGAGATGCCATGTGGGACACAGGGAGGGATGCCATATTGAAGATAGGGAAGGATGTCATGTTGGACATATGGTTGGATTAATGTGGGACATAGGATAAGATCCATGCGGGACATAGGGTGGGATGCTATGGGGCCATAGGATAGGATACCATGTACGTGAAATTGTGGAATGCCACGTGGGACATATGGTGGAATGTAATCTGGGACATATAATGGACTGCCATGTAGGAGATATGGTTGAATGCCATGTGGGACAAGGGGATCATGGGATGGGATGTCATGTTGGAGATATGCTGGATTGCCATGCGGGACCAGGGATGGGATGTGATACCATGTGGGACATGGGGTGGGATGCCATGTGGGACATGGGACGCCATGTAGGGCTTAGTGTGCGATGCCATTTTATAATTGACATTTTTATCCCGTTTCAAAGACATTCCCTCAACGAGTTGACCATGTATTACGCAATCATTTAACCACAACTTTTGTTATAATACGAAGTGGAATAACAAGGCAATGAAATAGGAAACTAAAATCTTTTCATTGACAGTGTCAATGTCATGTAATCGTTCACGCGGTTACTAGAATGCTACAGGCACAAAAAACCAGGATGGAGTAGTGTTCAATGGGCGGATTCTGTAATGTTTACAGTTCTAGTTTTAATCAATAGTGATTTCATGGTTCTTTGCACCTTACAAGAATGATGCAATACAGTTGCGTTGCTACGGATTTTGATTTAGGATCAGTGGCATCTCCAAAGATTTTCGCGGAGGAGGGCGGACGTTCCTCCTAACGACACCATTATTTCTGAATCGGGCTGACAGACATCTAGAGATAAAAACTCTACGGTGACGACACTGTGCATGTATTTTACACCAAAATACCTGCCCTTGCTCCATATCAACTTTTATTTCCTGATCCCTCACACTGCAAAATATTTGCGTTGAAAATAACCCAAGCGTGGGTCAAATATCCTCCGAGCCGTTTTGGGGTCAATTAGACAAAGATAATGGATTAAGATTGGGTTATCGACAGCTCATTATTGGGTTACTGACAACCCAATATTGGGCTACTGACAACCCAATATTGGGCTACTAAAAACCCAATATTGATTACTGACAACCCAATATTGGGTAATTACTGACAACCTAATATTGGGTTACTGACAACCCAATATTAGGTTACTAAGAACCCACTATTGGGTTACTGACAACCCAATAATGGGTTACTGACAACCCAATATTGGGCTACTGACAACCCAATATTAGGCTACTGAAAACCTATTACCTGGGTCAATTTGACCCAAGAATGCTTTCGAAAATAGTTGACCCAGGCCTGTTTTTGTAGTGTACATTTATAATTTTGTAATAAAATAACAATTATATATTAATATATACTTCAAATTGCTTACTTTTTTTATCACGTGATATAAGTGAGGGTATCCGGTAAGCTTATTGTCTATATAAAGAGCGATGCAAATGCTTGAAGCTTTAATTCCATTATTGAATGTTAATATTTTCAATGGATAGGTTTTAAAATTACACTTTAATCGTGACTTCGAATATTGCATTATTGAATTTGAATTGTTAGTTTGAATTTGCTATTCACTGGAAAAAGCTGATCACGATTTTTGATCACATGATTTCAAAAAAGGTGTACCTTTATATTACTCGAAATAGGCTAATGCACATTCTATCAAAGGGTTCATAAAACTTAGTTCCGCTTAGCTAGACATGAATGAACTTGTACAGAAACAAGGAATATATGAAATGAAATGGCGTAATCAAAACTTATGAACTGTGCAAAATAAAAGGCAGTTCCTTGTTATTCATAATTTCATACATGTCTTTTTGCAGTTTGACGTACAGTGGTCTCGGGAAAACAACATAAAACTTAAGATCCGATCTGTTGTGAACATTTATAAAGATTTCCCAGTTTGATTCTACTTTCAGTATTTTACGGAGGCTAATTCCAGTTAAACACAGAAGGAAACTGATAGAAATGAAACGGAATCTAAAATAGGAACTAAAGATAGTAAAAAGCAGATTATTTTGTTTTGTTAATTGCAATTTAATATCGCAGTTTCGGGATTATAACAGCAAACCCAAAGGCGCCGATCTGTTGTTAACATTCGTTCATACATTGTTACTGCTTCCAATTGCAGTCCCGTATACGGAGCTAATTCAACTAAACTACAGAGGTAAGCTGATAGAAATGAAACGCAATCGCAAATAGGAAGTAAAAAAAGAAGAAAAACAGTGTTTTGTTAATCATAATTTCATATCGTGCATTTCCGAAATGCCTTAGGGAAATCTGTTGCTAATATTTGTGTTTCTACTGACAGTATTGTACGGAGTTACTTTAAGTTAACTAAGCTGATTAAAGTGACATGGAATTATTTTGCTCTTAAGGTCCTTCAAAATACAAAAATTGCTTAAGAAGATCCGATATTAAGAAAAAGGTTGTAGAATAGTCATTCTGTTCAAGTTAATCGTGAAAGTACAAATTTGATTTCATTTTACACGAAGACAGCATTTGTAGAAAGGGCAGGGGTAAAATTTGACATTTCCTGAAATTTGAAGCAAACTACACGAAAATGAAAAAAATTTTTACGAAAATTGAGACTTTTTTTTTTTTGAAGATTAAAGACAACTTATAAAAATTGAAGAAATTTTTCTGAAATTGATTGAAATTGCACATAAACTGATGAATGGAAACAAATTTAACAAAAATGAAGGATGCTTTACAAAAGTATGGAAAATTCCTGAAAATTGTTTGAAATTTTACGAAAGTGAGCGGCAACATCTCGAAAATTTCAGAAAATTGAAAAGAAATTACATGAAAACTGAATAAAATTTCACAAAAATGAAGGAAACTTCTCGAAATTAAAGAAAAATCTCCCAAAATGAAGGAAATTGCATAAAGATAGTGGCAAATTTCAAAAAAAAAATGAAAGACAAATTCTCAAACATTAAAAACAAAATTTCCACAAAATGAAGGAAATTACAAAAAAATCGAATCAATTTTACAAAATGAAGAAAATTTTACGAAAACTTAAGGAGATTTTAAGAAAATTGAAGATTTTTGGAAGAAAAGAAGCTATGGAATCTGACTTTAAATACAATTAATTAGACCTTCATTATGGGGGAGAAGGGAGGGGGGTAGTACTTGCCCCTGGGATAATCATTGGCGAGAACCGCCCCGCTTCCTACGCCCTTGTGTACAAAATGTAGATCAAAGTTTGTAATGGACACCTTTGAATAAATAACGCTTGTTTTCTGTTTGAATGATTAGTGAAAGAAACATCAAAATCTGGCTAAATAGGTTGGAAATTTTGTAATACCATTTTGTAATACCATTTTCAATGACTGAATATTGAATTTTTTTAATTGAATTGAATTTATATGTGCAACATGAAATTCATAGATGGATAAAAGCTTTTAATATAAAAAAAAACCCAGTAATTCAAAGTGATAGAAAATTCTTTTATAGTTTAGAGTCATTAGTATGTCAAACTTACTATCAGAATGGAGTGCATACCCTCCTGAGAGGAATGATACGTAGAATAACAAATCATGGCTTTTCAAAACAAAAATCAAAGAATACAGAAATTAATATAAAATTGTTGCACAGTCAAAAATAGGGTATCTTTTATTACAGAAATTGACGTTTAAAACTGTTTGCGACTTTACAACTTGTAGTAACTTTACAACCAGTCCGGTAGTATGCCTATTAATGGGAACATAAATGTTTCTATTAATGGGAACATTTTGCTACATGGAAGCCGCTATTTTGTGATATTTCCCATGATCCGTTGCTATCCTAATGTTAAAGCTTTATCTGTTTAATGTTACATTTTTCAAATTTGAAAAACGTCTGAAAAAATATCTTTGCTAGGGGGAACTTAAAACTAATGAAAATACCTTCATTACCGTCATGGATACAACGTTTTTACTCCCATTTGATATGTTCACTACGCCGTTTTTGAAAATTAGATAAAATAGACAATAGAGCTAGACGTTTAGGCGCGAAACGGCCATTTTGAAAATTCAAATGTTTTTCAACACAATAATTTTTCATATTTCAAGTACATAAATTAGAAACTATGACATTTTATCGCAACATCTGAACAATATGGCGGCATGACTTCAATATTCTCGTGTATTATAAATGTTCCTATTAATAGGCATGCTGCCGGACTGAACAATATGGCTGTATGACTTCAATATTCTCGTGTATTATAAATGTTCCTATTAATAGGCATGCTTCCGGACTGAACAATATGGCTGCATGACTTCAATATTCTCGCGTGTTATGTATGTTCCTATTAATAGGCATGCTTCCAGACTGAATAATATGGCTGCATGATTTCAATATTCTCGTGTATTATAAATGTTCCTATTAATAGGCATGCTTCCGGACTGAACAATATGGCTGCATGACTTCAATATTCTCGTGTATTATAAATGTTCCTATTAATAGGCATGCTTCCAGACTGAATAATATGGCTGCATGATTTCAATATTCTCGTGTTTTATAAATGTTCCTATTAATAGGCATGCTTCTGGACTGACAACGTTTTGCATTTTTCATAAAATATATCAGAACACATGCAGATTCATGTAAAAGTAAAGAACTAAACAACACTCAGTTTAAAAAAACAAAAACAAAAAAACACATTTTGTATTTCCTTACCACAACAGCTTGACTGTTAAGTAGTGCTGGTCGACTAACAATCTTAAACTTGTACATAGTCAATTCAAGATGTTCTGGTGTTCTTGAATTCATAAAGGCTATGCATTCAAAATACGAAACTTGAACACACATTCAAAATACATGATATATCTCGCATGCATCACGAACTCTTAATTTGGAATCTACAGTCGGGGACAAAATTTGTTGGAACGCCTCGTGAATGTTTGTACTGGTGTTACTGGTGTACGTTTCTATGCTTTATTATACGACATATTTTTGTGATTTTTTGCTCTCATTTTATTTAGTATTTGTTTTTTATTCTGATGACATTTACATAATTTCCTTGACGTCTTATTTTAGTCAACCTTACCACACCATATTAACCCTTGCACACCATTCCTCTCCCATTGATCATTTTTAATATATATATATTTTTTCTTTTCTAAATGTTCCAAACTGCAACAAGTTTTCTTTTTGACAGTCCGGCAGCATGCCTAGTAATAGGAACATAAATGTGCCTATTAATGGGAACATTTTGCTACATGAAAGCCGCCATTTTGTGATACTTTCCATGATCCATTGCTATCCTAATGTTAAAGCTTTATGCAATATTACATTTTTTAAATTTGAAATACGTCTGGGAAAAATATCTTTGCTTGGGGAAACTTAAAACTCATGAAAATACCTTTATTTTTGTCATGGCTGCAACTTTTCTACTCCCATTTGATATCTTCACCACGCCGTTTTTGAAATATTACATAAAATACACAATAGAGCTAGGCTTTTAGGCGCCAAACGGCCATTTTGATAATTGTAATGTTTTTCAACACAATGATTTCTAATTTTTCAAGTTTATCAATTAGAAACCATGACATTTTATCGTATCATCTGAACAATATGGCTGCATGACTTCAATATTGTCGTGTGTTATAAATGTTCTTATTAATAGGCATGCTTCCGGACTGTTTGAGGTGATTCTGCCATGTAAACTTCATGCAGGTATATTACTAGATTTCTTGAGGTGTAGCCTAATCGACAGATGTCTTAAAAGTAGAGGAATGTGAAGTTGTTATCATTGTAGAAAATTGGCAGCAACAGCGCAGAATCTTTGAAAATATGGCAACAAATTTATGGAACTCCTTGCCGTTATTACCATACAAGCGAGTGCTGGGTTTCGACCAAGACTAAGTACACATCTTGTCGGACTTTCGAGGGAAGGGTAAATGGCATGATTTCTCCTGCCTTGAATGCGTTAAAAGAAACATGGCATTTAGAGAATTGAGAAGAAGTGGAGGTCGTTTTACACGTCATTTGATTTATGCAGTTTATTACTAAAAGAAAAGTTATTTAGTGGCTTAGTTCAGTGGTCATGCAAGTAAATCATAGATGTAAGAGGAGTTTAGAAAAAGAGGTAATAAAAACATTCAAAAACCGTTTTTCCGTTTAGAAGTTATTTAAGTTTAAAATTCCATCTCATGTATGGAGACACTACTTAAATCAATAGTGAAAAAATGTTTTCCTAACTTTTTGCAGAGGTAAACAACATTTTGATATTTAAGAAATTATGAAAGAAAACAAATACAATTGCTAAAAATTGTATTTTAATCTTCATTAGAATTATATTAGTTTATATCAACAAATTACCAAAAAAAAAAAAATGAGGATAAGCGGGTCAACCTTTTTCACCAGACTTTCCGTAACCAGTTCGGTTCGTACCGCCGATCGCGTGATTCAATAAGTCCCCCGATCTGGAGACTCAAGCATGCATACTGAGCTTACAGTGGTATATGGAAGCCGCCATTTTATTGTGAAGTTTTATTCATAGACGCTTATCAGTCGTTTCATTGAAGGTTTTTAACAAAATTTGCTTTGTTCATGTTTAATTTCGCGAAAGTAAAACAACTTTGTTACTATCACGCAGTCATAGCTATTGATTTTCACAAATCCCCGAGAAATTTCTCATAATTTCAGAAAATCTTGTTAAAGCGCGACTGCCTAACGGTAACACATAATAAGAATTCATCACTTTTCTTCAAATTTTTTAAAACCGGACGGTGAATTTTAAAAGAGCACTATAAAACATAATTCATATGCCATTAATTCAAAACGTGAGGAAAAATTTGAACCCTTCGCAGTGGTTGAGTTCCCAGCGCCAGAAATGTGTTTGATCCCTGTGTTATGTGTTTGAAGTTGAGTTGATGCATTGTGGGATACATTGTGGGATGCATTGTAAAGGATCCCCGATTGGGAGAACGAAACTGTTTTCCCAATCGGGTAAGTGGGGAAGGGGGAGGGGAGGGGGAGGGGGTACGAACCGGACTGACAACAGTCATATCAACTGAAAAGAGATATACATTTAGGCTATATGTCTCCTTAATGGATTAATATATGAAGTAAGTCGTTTACTATGTTGTTGTCCCTAAAGTTCTCTCTCATACATTATGAATTTGCTTTAGTGCTGGAGTAATCTTTTTAATTTTTACGGGAAGTCACATTGCTCATTGTTGAATTAATTGAATAATATTTTTTCAACAGAAGCTAATTCACGAAGATTCAATAGGAAATTAACAATGACGGTCATCATCGTTTCAAAAAAGCCACGCTGGGCAATAGTAATGGTGCTCATTTTAGGGATAAGCAACATGCGTACTGCGATGTCATGTCCACACGTTTGTTCATGCAGTTATCTTGAAGCCGGATTGACTGTCTTCTGCAAATCTGGAGGTACCCCCGGACTTAGTCCAACATTAATGGACGTTTTGGAAATACCAAGCGATGCTGTTTTCATTGAAATAGCGGAGAAGATATAGCATCTAACATTACAATCTTTCAAAAATTCACTTATCTGCAGTCATTATATTTGACAAGCCATTCTTATATTTCATTAATAGTGTTTCGACTGAGTCATTTCCAGCCCTGTTTCACCTTCAAGATTTAATTATGAAAAACGGCGTTGTGGCTTTGAACAACGAAGAGCTGTTTGTTAATTTAGAGAACCTTTACAAAATTGAACTACAACTATATCGACAAAAACCCGCAGATTCACTCACAATTACTCAAAATGCAGGGCAACTTACATATTCTGTCAATAAAGCATTGTTATGTGAAGAATTCCTTCCTGTTTGAAACCGATTTTTTAACCAATTTGACATTACTAGAAAATCTGGATTTATCTAATAACAGGATAACATATCTAAACAAAACAATTTTATCAAATATGAAGTCATTAAAGATATTAAATATCAATAATAATGATTTGACACTAATGGGATTCGAAGTTATCAAGGGGCTGCCCTTGTTAAAACACTTAAATATACATGGATGCGATTATATGGCTCTATCTGGAGCAAATAATAATAATAAATACCTTTAGAACATTTGGATATGTCATATAGCAACTTGGCGTCTATTAGCAAAGAAACTTTTGATGGCATGGATCAATTGGCATCATTAAATTAGACAACAATAAGATTGCAAAGCATATCACTAGCTCCTTTCAAAACCATGCAAAACTTAAATACCTTTCAATGCCCAACTGTGACCTTTATTCTAATATGATCAGCAATTTTACTTTTTCACCTTTGATATTATTAGAAAAATTATACTTATCTTCTAACAAAATCTTTTTACTCACAGATGATATGTTTTCTGGCTTAAGCATGTTAAGGGAATTGAGGTTAAACAACAACCCTATCAACAAGATTGAAATAACATGCTTCCGTAGCTTGTTATCACTACGAGAACTGAACATGCGAAGCTGTTCTTTTAATTCCACTGCCATTAACTATCAAACATTGAGATACTTAGTTTCTCTTGAAGTACTTGATTTGTCTTACAACAAAATAGAACAGATCCCGGACAGAATGTTTAGAAACTTAGTGAATTTGGAATATCTCACTTTATCACGCAATTATAATCTCGAACTTAACAGTGACAGCTTCGAAGGTCTTGTGGAACTTAAAACTATTGACCTCAGTAATTGTTACATTCAGAGCATCCCCAAAGGTCTTTTTAAACCATTATCAAAAATTCAGAGAATTGAATTAGGGTTTAATGAAATCGTCATTTTAAATCCACATACCTTTCAAAACTTATTACAAATTCAGGACATTAACTTAGCAAACAATAGAATTAGCACTTTACATACAGATACTTTTAGAAACCTAAGTTACATCTCCAAAATTAATCTGAGAGGTAATAATTTATTAACAACCATTCATCCGCGTCTTTTTAGTGACTTACATTGCTTACATACACTTGAATTAAATTCAAACAGATTACAAATAATGCCAAGAATAAGAAACACACCGTCACTAACTTCACTTCAGTTAGGAGGAAACCCATTGCGCTGCACATGTGAAGCTCTTATTGCACAAAACCCAAGAGCAAATCCATCGTGCATTCACCAGTCAACATTTAGAAGTGTAAATATAAGAAGCTTGACAGAGCAAGATGTGGATAATGTGATAAGATACGATGACTACTACCCTTCAGAGGTAATACTTCAGGTTGGGCAATCTGGGTCATTGACCTGCCCGGTTTACGGCTGTCCCATAAAAATATACTTTGAATGGGTAGTACCTGGTAGCGCTTTGAACTCTTCCTATCATAAGATGGATAACGGCTCTTTGATCATACCGTATATTGACCAATCACACGCGGGAGTATACAATTGTAGTGCAGAAAACAAGGCGGGAAGACTGGTTGCTAGCATTAGAGTGTTTGTAGACAATAAAACAGTCGTCAATGAAATTGAATATAAGACATACCTATTTGCATTTATTCTTCTTCCTGTGAGTGGCTTTGTTCTGGCACTGTTAGTGGTAATTCTGATAATCATTTCCCTCAAGTGCGTAAGAATAAAAAGAATATCGAAAAACAAAGGCAAAAATGACATACAAAACAAAAATGAAGATGATGTTTATGATATACCAGAGTTCAAGCACCTCAACTGTCTGTTAAAAACCGACAACCTCATCTAAATCATTTACATGGGTACACCAATACTGGCAACAAAACACATCAACAATTTATTGCTCAAAGTGATAAAAGCGCAATGCAAGAGACGACAATGAATCAATCTGAACCCGATAATGATTCCCTGTACGAGCATTATGGCAATTGTTAAATAATTGAAAACAAGCTCACTATTTGGTCGCGGATTGAAGCAAGTCACCCATACCCGCACCCCACACAAATACATGAATATATTTTTTACAAATAAGATGAGCTAGCTGTCTATCAATGGTCTTATTGTTAATGTAGTAATGCACGACAAGGTCCAATTGTTTGCTAACTACTGGCACATTTGATTTTCAGAGGAAATTCAATTTCTATTGACTTTACTGTGTTATCATTTTGTATTAAAAATATGTTAATTAGATATATTCCAATTTTGTTTATAATCTTGTAAGTTGATTTGTTTTGCTCCAAATACCCTTTTGCAGATTAACCATTTGAAGCTTTACACTTTCACTTAAAACTGCATGAGACATTATGAACATGTCATTAATAATCTGATTGATGAGTGGTTTATGAACAATTTTACATTGTGTGTACAGTACTACGGCTTATCATCTCTGTTCGTATAACTTACAATCTATTCGTTTGCGGTTATCAATTTAACCATACTATGTTTAAATTTTCGATAGTTGTATCTAATCATTTGTGAAATAAACACTAAACCGATTACAGACCAGACGTGACTGTCTGTTTAACGCCGGAAAACAAGATTTACTTGGTTCTGATGCTCTGTCATTGGTTGATATTGATTGATAGTTAAAAAGAGCATACACTTTAAAGCATGTCCAGGCTTGAGTATCGAAAACTTATTCATTAGTCAAAATCTCTTGTGCTTGGCATAATTAATTTAAGGATAAGTTCAGGGGTCAGAGAATTTCAAAAGAAACAAAATAGTGAAGAAAGCATTGCAAAATCTTATTCCGTTAGGGAGATATTTAAGTTTAAAGTTTGGTATCATTTGTGTAGAAACGACTCAAATCAGACTAGTTGTGATGTCATAGCCTCAGATTCCTGAAAGCCTTAATGTATTCTATCATATTTTTTCCTGCAATTTTGTGACCTAAAAACCATGGGATATGTCAAAAAAGTAGTAAAACTGAATCAAGGAAGGGTATTTATATTATACCACCTGAAGAAAGTTTGAGGAAAAATAATTTAAATAGTAAAAAAATAGAATACACTTTTTTTTAAATACATAAAGACTTGAGGAATCTGAGGCTGTGACATCACAACTAGTCTGATTTCAGTCGTTTCTAGAGAAATAATTCCAAACTTTAAACTTAAATATCTTCTTAACGCAATAAGATTTTTGAACGCTTTCTTCACTTATTTGTTTGTTTTGAAGTTCTGTTTTATATAAGATGGACATTCTTGACCAATGAACTAATCCTTTAAATAATGGCCCATGCAGATGCAATCATGACTTTTTGTGTGAATGTTTTGACTGGATCTATTCATGTTGAGAATACCTTTTAAATCATTTGGTTATTTATCATACATGTCCTATTTATTTGAATTATAAATGATACCTTATTTCTCATATCAGAAAATGTGATGTAGGTCTTTATTGTTCTGATTGTGTTTACTATTTAGCTGGAATCAGTTTGAATGAGATTTTTGGATTTATATGAAATGTAAATATTGAAACTGGTATACA
Organism: Chiridota heheva; assembly: GCA_020152595.1. Classification (NCBI taxonomy): domain Eukaryota; kingdom Metazoa; phylum Echinodermata; class Holothuroidea; order Apodida; family Chiridotidae; genus Chiridota; species Chiridota heheva. The sequence goes on along the minus strand of JAIGNY010000084.1, from coordinate 46,725 downwards.
AAAATTGACGAAAGTTCAAATCGCTGAATGTGTATTTAGGCTTGTCAATTCAAATATATCTTTAAATTTGCTATTTTGATTTATTCAGTTGTGTTATATGCATATAGTCATGTTGTTGTAGTTGATAGTTTTTGATGTAATGAATATATCGTGAATATTATCATATTTCGCCTAATGTATTATACCGGCCTATAATTGAACTTTTGTTTATTCGTTTTTTATATCAATCTATCTTTTTTGAAATGGTTTAAAATTGTTTCTTCTGCCACGTAAAGATGAGGGCATTGGTATAATGTTGTTTATTGGAGTATTTTCAATAATGAGAATTCTTTACGTATAAGTTTCTTGTGCATGCAACACTAATGTTACCATTTATGCACTAATTATTCAAGAAATGGACGTACATCTCTAATTGAACAAAACATATGTTCCGCATATCGTAATATATCTAATTTTGTATGCATCATCTGTTTTTATTAATCTGATAAATTTCTTTATCGCAATTCTCTTTTGTTGAAATGTTAAATTAAAAGTAGGTCAGATATTGGCAAAAGAAACAAACTATTTTGTTGTGGCATGTGTTGGTATATATCACTTTACGTTTTGTTGCACTTCTTACATAATGAAGTGTTTTTTTTTATATATTAGATACCGTTTAATAATGTAATCTAGTATGTCATCCTTGCTATGCATATTTTAGTTTATACGGCTATTTTATTGTAATGACTATGTATATAATGTGAAATCTTATGAAGAATCAAATCTGACTTCAAACAAAAAAATTAACATTAGACAACTTTATAGTAGTGTATTATAAATTCTTTTATAAATCAATCTTTTCTGAATTTTCACTTTCACTTATCAGTGAATCTTACAAAACTGTAGTCAGACGTTTCGGGTTTTGGGACTGGTCATCTGGTTTTTTGTGTATTTAGTGTATTTGGTTATTTCAGTTCTGTATATATTCAGTAAGTAGATTTGTCCAATTTATTCACGATATGCATATACATGTAATGCATATTCATGTATTTGCATATTAAAAAAGGTGATCTATTACACCATGACATAATCGTGTCATAGTCATATTGCGTGTTTTTTATTGTACTTATTTGTAGAACGGTGTATTCAGGTAAATAGCTACTTTGCCAAAATCAATATTCACACTCAACTAGTTTTGAGCTATTCTGCGTTTTGATTGGTTAATCTTGAAATTTTGCTTATGTTTGAACCTGGTACAGAAGCATAGCTGATGAAAAAATCATTATCTATTGGGAGAAATGCATGACATAAGGCTTGTAGAGTTTTGTCTCAAAATGATAACACGCAATCTACTCAAAAGAATGTGAGAGGAGAGAAAATCACAACAATTCGTTGAAAGAATAGCAATTACTTTCGAGATTAAATTATTACATTAATCGGTGTCGAAAAAATTGCTTTGTTCAAATTGGCCAATTTTCAGACATATTGTAATTGAAGTAGTTGTAGCATGGTGGTCCTGAATTTCATCATTTTTTTCAAAATTAAAATACAATAATGGTTCATCAATTTTCTTATTTTTTCTCCGATACTCTAAAACAATGCATATGTAGTGTCGATTTGTTGAATTTTAGGTAAAACTATTTCACAGTTTTTGTAAATTTGATCGTTCCTTTATTAACCCGAAAGTCAACCACCGTGTATTAAATATGAAACGATTACCCAGCATGTGTACAAGTAGAACGTATA
>JAIGNY010000084.1:7500-40000 GCA_020152595.1 Chiridota heheva | reverse complement strand
TTTAAGTTAACGAATTGTAATATATTTGACGTTGCTGTTTTTGCTTTACATTTTAGTATCCGGTACATGTTGAGGGTGAAAAGATTAATCCACTTTACTCAGTGTGAGGTATTTTGCAATTTTGTACCCACAATTAGCTTTGCACATTTGAGGCTCTATATACAAAAAAACGGTGGAGATTTTGAAGATTCCAGATAACAAAACTCACTGACAAAGCAATATATATATATTTTGATTTAAATACGATTATCTTGATGTATTAACTAAGTTCTCTTTTCGTCGATCCGAGCACTTAAGAGAAGCAACGAAAATGTGATTTTATTTTTATGAAGTCTGTCTTTCCTTGCCAGTAACAACATCTAAATTACCTTTGGATTGTTTAATCAAACATCTAATTGAACAACATTCTCGAAAGAAACAAAAGTTCCTTAATGAACGTTTGCATATTTCATAACGAAATTCTGCTCTACTTCTGCAACTTCTGCAAAAAATAACAAAAATATGACCAACAACCACTGTGTATTATCTTTTATCTTGATCGGGTGTGTGTGAATGTAATAGACTGTTTTCTTGAATACATTTTTGCCGGACTGTTTTACTTTAATGGATTTTGTTACATTTGTGTTAGATGATTTGTCGCATTTTAAGTTATGGAATGTTTTTTAAAGATTTTTATTTGTGGTAATATAGAACTAAGTATATACATTTCTAGTTTAATTATCTATCATATATTTGGTCTCGCATTTGGCAGCTACTTCATGAATGTTTTTATATCTGAATGCCCGGCCGGTTATTAACATTATTATTATTATTTCACTACAAAGAATGAAATGGATGTCGCGGCATGTTTGAAATATCAAAATAATCAAATATCTCGTTTTATCAAGCTAACCTTGCGACTGGAAGATACAAAATGAGCTTGAAAAGCTTTCCGATTTGGTAAGCTTCCGATCGATCGGAAGCTAGATCTGAGAAGAGGTTTTCAAATATCTTCTCTAAAATGCCATGGACGAGCTTGACCATTCATATGGATATGTTTGATCTCCAACGTTAGGCTGTGGGGTGATTAGTTGGCACATGATATATTTTTAATACACACTAGCAAATTTTCACAACAAATTATCTTAAAATTAATACATCGAGTATTTGATTGATAAATTGAGAGTATTATTGTTGTCACAAACAAAAACAATTCAATACAACTTGAACGGTTAATGTCATTTAATGGTCTTAGTATTCATTTTAGTTGTTATTTTATTATACCAGATTCCCATTTCCCACTCACACGTGTCTATGTTAACTTTAATAACGACGCTCCTGTTCAACCCTAAGATCTAACAACCGGTGAAACACCTTATAGTTGCTGTCATTACTTCAGGTCCCGAACCGATAACTGCAAAGGAAGTTCCGCTGGCACTGTTCACCGGTAGAGATCTAGCAATTGCTGGTTCAACCGCTTCTAATTCAGTAATTACCACCAACACATTAGGCCGAGCAGCCAAAAACTGCCACGGGACGTCCTTATGTTATCTGACTAAAGACAACATAGAATGTTCCCACGTCGTTGTCCAATGCGCTGATTCATATTTTTTAACAGGTTCAAGTATCTACCAATAATACCGTAGGCTTTGCAACCAAGATTAACATAAAATATTTGGAGGTTCATATATTTCATAAAGGTGTATCTACGGACAGGGTGGGCACAAGGGTTGAACAACTTTGAAGTGAAATTCCAGTGTTTTATTACTTATCATTTACATGCATTTTTTCTCGAAAAAAGAGATAAGGATGTCATGATAATTATCGATCATGTTTAAAACATCCAAAAGGAAATAAGATATGAAGGAAAGTCATCAAAATTCTCGATCCTGTTTATTAACTGACTGGATAATTTCAGATAAGCCACAACATTCCAAGAGTGTCTGAATTTCTTACTGAATTGAACCTTTTGTTAAAGAAATAATTTTGAAAGTACCAAGCAAAAGTTTCTCAAATAGAGTATCATCTTCAATTAATATGCATTTATTGCTGATTTTTTTGTTGTAATTTTCGAGTGCTGATTAAACAATCAAAGCATCAAACGAAATATATGTTAAAATGGATAATTCTACCGATTTATTTGCATATTGGAAGGTATAGTGTGAGTTAGTGTGCAGGATATGTTGCTTATGATAGTAATGGACTAAGAAAATAAACAGGGTGGGCTGGGATGGTTAAGGAATACCTATAATATGTCTTACGTCATCGCATGAGCCTACACATTTGACTAGCCTACACTAAACGTATGGGGTTTCTTATTTTCTGCTCCGGATTGTCCAAAATTTCACTGGATATCCTGAAATTTTGGAGACGGATAGGAAATAGATATTCAAAACTTTTTGCCGCTGCTTTTTAAAATTCATCGTCGATTTTTTGAGAAAATTAACAAAACAGACTGCCCTTAATCTATTTACTATCCGTCTTGATAATTTCAGGATATCCAGTGAAAGTTCAGACAACCCGTAGCGGAAAATGAGAAACGCCACATGTTTAGTGTGGGCTAGTTAAATGTGTAGACTCTTTCGATTTTTAAAATACCCACTTTTTCGGGTTGCTCCCGAACTGCAGGATGAAATTGTTAAAAGTTTTAAAAACCGATTTAAAACTGGCAAATATGATTGTGATTTTCCCCAATGCGCAGTCTCTCCTTGCCAATTCCTGTTGTGATTTGTAAGATTGTTAAATATTTGGTTGATTATTTCTCAAATTTACTTTTGATTAAGCTTGTGGTCGATTATTTTCTTTGTTTATAATCACAAAGTATAATTTCATAAAAAAACAAATCAAAATATCATTATAATAGAATTGGATAAGAAACAGCAAAGATGTGACTCTTTGATGTTCAAACAGTTGATTTAAGTTGCAGCCATGTTAATGGTTTATTCAGTTTGGACTTAATTAGTCATTGGATTTTTCAAAACTCAAGATTATCTACACAAACAGTTAGAACTTTGATATAAGTCGCGTTTAATATGTGTTAAGGCTGTTACAGACCAAACGCGACGCGGCGAGCGATTTTTTCATACAAAATTGAATAAAACAAAGAGAAACACACATTTTGACCTCTTGTTTTTCAGAGAAGCATCGTCATTGTTATTCAGATAATAACTGAAAATTGATTGAAAGGGCCTTTCTACGCCAATTAAAGTAAAATTTGCGTCGCGACAGAAAATCGTGCCTCACTAAAGCAAATTTCTCCACAGTTTAAACAAAAAAGCATTTCTAACAAATTTTCCAGTATCATCAGAAAGCCTCAATTGTAAAGTTCATAGTGTGTAAGCAAACAGTCAAAGCATCTTATGATATTTGTTTATTGTATGATAACTTAAAAAATCGCTCCCGCGTCGCGTTCAATGTGTTACGACCTTTAACTGTTTTATTTATAGCCTTTCCTGAGTTTGGAGTGAAACACAATTTAAAGACTTGATGTTAAGATGTTAGCATGTATATGTGTATGTTATTCGGAGTTGATGACTGCCTTTATTTTTAAGGTAAAGGATAATGATATATTTGAAATTGATATTTCTTCTTATATTTGACGATCAGATACACGGTCCTAGTAAACAGATAAATATTTCCTGATTTGCGATATTTTATAAGCATCAACAATGTAGCTTTTCATAGTCAAGGATCTCGTATGCAAACGTAATGTTGGCAGATTTTGAAAAATAGGTCATAACAACTTAAGTGACAAAAGAAGTGTATTTTGTTTATATTTGTTTTAATTGCTTACGTAACCTTTTTATTGAGCCGTGCACTTGAATGTCAAGGCAAATATGATTTGATTTTTTTGTGATCTGTCTTTCCTTCCTCTAGCAAAATAATAACGAAAATCTTGAATAGTGTAAATAACAGTTGATTTTAAGAAGAGGTTTAATGGCGCTAATTAGTCAACAATTTTTTATTTCATAACCAAAGACCAGCTCTACTTCTGCAACAGATAACAATAATTTGAACAAAACCACTACGCATCCATTTCTATATATTTGTCATATACTTTGTGTGCATCATGAATTAGACACTTATCTTAGATTTTGTCTTGCCTTATTTCCTATTATTTTTTTTTATTCTTTTTAAACATATTTATTCAACTTCCAAAAACAATAACAATCAACAGCTCAAGAAATATACAAAAAAAGTAAAGGTTTTACAAAGTAAACAATTTCAAAGAAAATATAGAAGAAAAAAAAAAAGAAATTATGAATTACTGTTACTTTCAAAAAATGTATCTTTAAACAATGAAAAATAATCATAACTTCTTTTTAACATAAAAGTTTCTTTCCATCTCGAGCATCATCTTCATAGCTGTTTTAAATCTATAAAGAGTAGGTATGGTATTGGTATATTTACATGTGAAAATAAAATATTTAGCGTGAAAAATAATGTAATTGTATTTATAATAGTTTTCATCAGTATAACCAAAAGCAATAACTTTATAATTCAAACTTAAAGTTACATCACTTAAAGTATCAACAAAACGTCATTCCAAAACTTAGATGAAATATTACATGACCAAAATAGATGCTTGAGGGTTTCACTGTCATTACCACAAAAGGAACAAAGGTCATTATCTAGTATTTTTAACTTGTGGAGGTAGCTATTTACAGGAAGTATTTTGTGAATGAATTTAAATTGGAAATAATGGATTTTTGTTTCGCGGACTGCTATAAAACAATTAGAAAAAATAACCTGCCATTCTCTGTCATTTATATCAAAAAAACGATCCCAGTAATATTTAGTAATATGTGTCGCCCTGTTTGAATGACATAAATGATTATAACTCCACTTTGTGACTTTATTAACCCGTACAATGTTACTTAAAACGTTTTCTTGATAAGAAGGTATTTTCCTCTGAAAAGTACAAATATCAGATTTCCATTGCTTAGGAATGGCAGAGATCAACCCATAGAAAAATGTAAAATTCTTAGAATTTATATCATAAACATCGTTAAAAGATTTAAAATTATAGATATGACCAGCGCCGGAGTATAGATCTGAAACATATTTAACACCCTTTGAGACATAATTATTACTAAAAACTGTAAAATTGCCAATACGAATAGAATGATTGTTCCAAATAATTTCGGAGTTAAAATTACAGGTAGGTTTGACATGACTTAATTTACTCCATGAGATACACACATCTCTCAAATTGATTAGGAATCTTAACAACATCAAATTCACTGAAATTGCATCTGAATATAAAATCTTTGCCAAATTTACTGAGATATAAGTCAAAAATAATTTCCATGGCTTAAACATAGTATCAATATACCTCTTCACCCACAATAATTTAATGGCATGAATAAAATTAGACAGATCAATCATATTCAAACCTCCTGGTTATAAGGGAGGCACATAGTCACACGAAGTACTTTGTCTGGTTTTCCCGACCATATAAACTTGAAAAGAAAAGTATTTACTTCTTTAACAAAACTGATATTTGGGTTAGGTAGAACAGAAATAAGATAAACAAGTTGGAATATCCCAAAAGTTTTTAATTAATGTAATCTTCCCCAAAGGGATGAGATCTCGTTGAGACCAAAGGTTGAGCTGAGTGTTGAGACGAGACAACTTGGGTAGATAATTGAGACTATAAAGATCAGCTTTCTGGTGGGTTATATTAATACCTAGGTATCTTAATGGCCCATGTGTTATCTTAAAACCGTAATTTTGAAAATGAGGTGGGACATTCTTAACAAACGGTCCTAATGGAAATAAATTAGATTTAGATGAATTGATAGTGAGCCCAGAAACCTGGGCGAAATCATGAAGCATTTCTAAAACAGCTTTTAAAGAAGATATGTTGTCATTTAAAATCAAAGTTGTATCATCCGCATATTGAGTTAACTAAGTTCAGTATTGTAAACATGTATACCAATAAAATCATCGTTAAGACGTAATACAATAGACATAATCTCTATACAAAGGATAAACAAGTATGGACTCAATGGACACCCTTGCCTTACACCACGAATTATTTTAAAGAAACCTGAGGAATGTCCATTGTTCAAAGCACAAGAAGTAGGAATAGAATGAAGGGTTTTGATCCAGCGTTTAATGTCATTACCAAAGTGAAAATAATCCAGAGTTTTAAAAAAGAATGGCCATTCAAGGGTATCAAAAGCTTTACGAAAGTCTAAAAAAAGAAGAAAGCCTGGAATATTATTTTCATTGGTAAAATCTATAATGTCAAGAATGATACGAACGTTTTCCCCTATATACCGGTTTTTAAGAAAACCGGCTTGATCATGATTCACTATAACATCTAAAACATTTTTCATACGCTCAGCGATGCACTTGGCTGCGATTTTGTAATCCACATTAAGCAGTGAGATAGGTCTCCTATTATTGGACATTAAATAATTTCATTATTCATATAACCAATTGGATGTACGATCTTGTTATCTTTATATGAACTATAATATTGCATTGTCATAAACAAAATCGTATTGAAATATTAACATTTAAGCAAATTTAAGCAAGAATAATGAAAACTTGGCTAAATTCTTATTACTTCTGTAGCGTTTGTTATTTCGTAAATTGCACACATAAGAAAATGAAAAGAATGACGTTATCAAAAAAATCATTGAAAATATCTGTAGGATTTAAATGTCGTTAACTGAATGCAGCAAAAATAACCACAACTTGCTGAACGTGTGGAAGATGCAGCAAGTGTTTAATTGACCTTTTCAAACCGAGTTTAGCCGAACGTAACTTCTTCAGTACTTCGACCAATCAAATGCTGGGGGTACTTTTCCTTTGTTTCTCAACCAATCAGGTGCAGGTTTGAGAAAAAAAAATATAAGCAGCAATACGAGCGCGTATTTCCTTCATGTATAACACACGCTTGATACGTGAGCTTGAAAACATTTTTTCATACGCTTGGTCCCATAGCGTGCGTGAATTGTGCAGACGGATTAGATTCCTCCAGTATTTTGTTGGTCAATAAGATTCCTCCACTATACGATTGGTTCATTATGGACACGTGAATCTCAGCCATGTGACATTATTTAAATTAGATATTCGAAAATTTTTGATTCAGATTTGAAAAGGTCAATAGTAGCCCCGCGTATGTCTGATTTCCAAACGGAAGCGAGAAATGTGCTTATAACTGTATAATAGGTGCCTTTCGGAGTATGTGTCTTCATGTTGTTCCTTTTACTAACCTCTATCAAATAAAATGGATGTATTTGACCACCAAAATGGAAGTGTTCAACTAAACAGCATTTTATAGTCCATTCTGCTGGAGCGATTATTGGGCCACATTATAACATTGACAATCTGTAAATAAACTGGTCAATGTATACAAGATTAAAGGAGCACTACATTCCCCGTCAAAAGTAAAAGAAACAAAGCCCCGCTTCCCCTTTTAATGTTGGCTCGGAAATCTGCACGCTGCGATTAGGTGCAACATTGAAAGCGGGAGAGAGGGCTTGACTTGATCTCATTTGGCACGCTGCGATTAGATGCAACATTGAAAGGGGAGAGGTGGCTGGAGTTGATCGTAGGCCGCACGCTGCAATTAGGTGCACCATTGAAAGAGGAGAGGTGGCTTGAGTTGATCTTAGACCGCACGCTGCGATTAGGTGCAACATTGAAAGGGGGAGAGTTGGTTTGGGTTGATCTTAGGCCGCAGGCTGTGATTAGATGCAACATTGAAAGGGGAAGAGAGGAGGCTTGAGTTGATCGGAGGCCACACGCTGCGACTAGGTGCAACATTGAAAGGGGGAGAGAGGGGGGCTTTAGTTGATCTTAGGCCGCACGCTGCGATTAGGTGCAAGATTGAAAGGGGGAGAGTAGGCAGGGTGGGGGGACGGGGGCTCCAGCTGATCTTAGGTTTTTCAAACTTCTTGCAGATTTTGCTACTTTGTTTTATTTGCTTTGTCGGAGATTGTAGAATGAAAAGTGAGGGCGTATTTCTAAGGGGTTCCCCGTAAAATCAAATAGTTATATAACACGCAACATTATAGTAATTTTCTGGTGAATATGGATATTCAAGTAACATTTTTCCCACATCGTAGTTGGGCTATGAAGGCATGAAGTTTTAAACATCGATGAATAGTTAATGTCATTTAAAAGTATCAAGCTTTTCTCTGATATTGTTTTTAATATAATAATTTCTATCATGTTTGAGCCATCTCTCTTTTGTTCGTGCCTATGCAGACTTTGAGAAACATTTCCAACAGCTCCGCTAAAACAAAATCAGTTACTGCTAATACCACGCACCCGGTAATCAGTAAGTACGAAACCTGTTACCTTGCTAATGACAAATTAGAATGCTCTTCTGGCACTGAGCAAGCCATTGGTTTAACCCTGTTCAGTAAATACTAGTACCACGAGACGAGGAAGCAGGGTTGGAGGTAGAAATTCCCAGGTTATAAAAGATGAAACCGTGGAAATTCCCAGGTCACAGGTATGTATAGGATAAGGTATGTTGATTTGTATTCATTGTTCTTTTGAGGTTTAACCAATGCACATTACATTTTATCAACGTATTTGAATGAAAAAAAATCAATAGAAAATATGACAAAATGCCTGTGACTTGTTTTTGGCATTTCCTAAACATTAACAAGGAATGAAATACCACAGCCTTGGGATGATTTCATGACACATTATTTGCCAAAATCTGGAAAATCCATGTTTAAAATGTCATTTATAAATTATAATATCCAAATGATACCGCTTAACGCCTCTAAAATATAGAATTTAATTATCTATCAATAGCGCCATCTACGACCTCGACCTATAACAGCTATCTATAACATCTTCTGTTGAAAAAAGGATTATTGATATAAAATCACTAAACCAGCAAGTCACATTGTAAAGATGTGAATGTTTGAACCACATCAGATATTCCCTTATAGGTATCGATATTGATAGATTTCGAATTCAAAAATGTTAATAACCCAGCCAGCAAAAAAGCTCACCTTTGACATTCTCTATAGGTATCGATATCGATAGAATTCAATTCAATTTTTTAAAACCCAGCAAGATATCTCACCTTTGACATTCTCTTATAGGTATCGATATTGATTGTTTTCGTCTTCAGAAATTTTAATATCCCAGCAAGAGACCTCACCTTTGACATTCCCTTATAGGTATCGATATCGATATATTTCGAATAAGGAAATTCTAATAACTCAGCAAGAGATCTCACTTTTGACATTTCCTAAAAGGTATCGATATCGATAGATTTCGAATTAAGAAATTTTAATAACCCAGCAAGAGATCTCACCTTTGACATTCCCTTATAGGTATCGATATCGATAGATTTCGAATTAAGACATTTTGATAACCCAGCAAGGGATCTCACCTTTGACATTCCCTTATAGGTATCGATATCGATAGATTTCGAATTAAGACATTTTGATAACCCAGCAAGGGATCTCACCTTTGACATTCCCTTATTGGTATCGATATCGATAGATTTCGAATTAAGAAATTTTAATAACCCAGCAAGGGATCTCACCTTTGACATTCCCTTATAGGTATCGATATCGATAGATTTCGAATTAAGAAATTTTAATAACCCAGCAAGAGATCTCACCTTTGTCATTCCTTTATAGGTATCGATATCGATATAATTCGTCTTCAGAAATTTTAATAACCCAGCAAGGGATCTCACCTTTGACATTCCCTTATAGGTATCGATATCGATAGATTTTGAATTAAGAAATTTTAATAACCCAGCAAGGGATCTCACTTTTGACATTCCCTTATAGGTATCGATATGGAAAGATTTCGAATTATGACATTTAATAACCCAGCAAAGGATCTCACCTTTGACATTCCCTTATAGGTATCGATATCGATAGATTTCGAATTAAGAAATGTTAATAACCCAGCAAGAGATCTCACCTTTGACATTCCTTTATAGGTATCGATATCGATAGAATTCGTCTTCAGAAATTTTAATAACCCAGCAAGGGATATCACCTTTGACTGCTAATATAGGTTTTACAGTACGTCGTTCAGAATGAATTATACGTTCTCCGTCTATTCATCGATTTATGAAAAGGTAAAGGGATGCCTAAAAGACAGAAGTGTTTGCGACTTTTAATTTCTAAATCAGTAAATACATGTTTTGTTTTTGACTGATTTTCATATCCGTGAACGCTTTGAACAGTTGTGTTAGTGTTTTATTGTTTTTTTACAAGGAATAAATTATTCCTATGTTGTTTTGAAGAAGCCCATGTTGTCGAATATTTACGAATCATGCCGAGTAATTATTTAGCATGGTAAAGTAACCCACATCAGATATAGATAGAAATCGGTTTCTTTGTTGAACAGTATCAGTATACATTCCAATGGATTCCCAATGAAACTAAAAACCTACTCCATTTCGATTCTCGCTATCTGAGGAAACATACATCCAAAATACAGCTCGACTCATTTAAAATATTACAACAGTTTAACCAGCTATCAATACACTCCCTCTGTCTCATAGATCAGCTATCTGCAACATCTTTCGTTGGAAAAAGGATTGTTAATATACAATCACTAAACCAAGCAAGTCATATTGTAAAGATGTGAATGTTTTCGTCTGTAGAAATAAAAATAACCCAGCAAAAAAGCTCACCTTTAATATTCCCATATAGGTATCGATATCGATATATTTCGAATTAATTTTTGTTAATAACCCAGCAAGAGATCTCACCTTTGACATTCCCTTATAGGTATCGATTTTGATAGATTTCGAATTAAGAAATTTTAATAACCCAGCAAGAGATCTCACCTTTGACATTCCTTTATAGGTATCGATATCGATAAAATTCGTCTTCAGAAATTTTAATAACCCAGCAAGGGATATCACCTTTGACTGCTAATATAGGTTTTACAGTACGTCGTTCAGATGAATTATATGTTCTCCGTATATTCATCGATTTATGAAAAGGTAAAGGGATGCCTAAAAGACAGAAGTGTTTGCGACTTTTAATTTCTAAATCAGTAAATACATGTTTTGTTTTTGACTGATTTTCATATCCGTGAACGCTTTGAACAGTTGTGTTGGTGTTTTATTGTTTTTTTTTACGAGGAATAAATTATTCCTTTGTTGTTTTGAAGAAGCACATGTTGTCGAATATTTACGAATCATGCCGAGTAATTATTTAGCATGGTAAAGTAACCCATATCAGATATAGATAGAAATCGGTTTCTTTGTTGAACAGTATCATTATACATTCCAATGGACTCCCATTGAAATTTAAAAACTTACTTCATTTCGATTCTCGCTATCTGAGGAAACATACATCCAAAATACAGCTCGACTATCAATACACTCCCTCTATCTCATAGATCAGCTATCTGCAACATCTTCCGTTGGAAAAAGGATTGTTAATATACAATCACGAAACCAAGCAAGCCACATTGTAAAGATGTGAATGTTTTCGTCTGTAGAAATAAAAATAACCCATCAAAAATCTCACCTTTAATATTCTCTTATAGGTATCGATATCGATATATTTCGATTTTTTTAATAACGAAGAGATCTCACCTTTGACATTCCCTTATAGGTATCGATATCAATAGATTTCGAATTAAGACATTTTAATAACCCAGCAAGAGATCTCACCTTGGTATCGATATCGATAGATTTCTTTAATAACCCAGCAAGGGTTTGATTCGATATATCGATATCAAAAGATTTCGAATTCAGAAATTTTAATAACCCAGCAAGAGATCTCACGTTTGACATTCCCTTATAGGTATCGATATCAATTGTTTTCGTCCTAAGACATTTTGATAACCCAGCAAGAGATATCACCTTCAGACTTTTGAAATTCCCTTATAGGTATCGATATTGATAGATTTCGAATTCAGAAATTTTAATAACCCAGCAAGAGATCTCACCTTTGACTACTATAATAGATTTAATCGTAACTTACGCAGAATGAATTATATGCTCAACATATATCCATCGATGTATAAAAAGGTAAAGAGATACTTGAAAGACAGAAGGTTTCCACAAAAAATAATTCAAATTCCGGAGCAGGGTCACATTGTAATGATGTGATCATTTGATAACAGTATGGTACATTATCAATATATTCCCTTACAGATATTGCTTTCGCTGTTGAAAAGTATTATTACACACCACTCGTCCATAGCACATTTATATTTGGTCTTCTGAAATCTCATTAGAACATAAAGACTAACTATTCATCACGTTTCTCTGCTATGCTAAATCTGCAAACCGATCCCAGGGACCTTTGTTCCAACTCATCTACGCTACTATTTGTTGAACTAACAATCTGGTTAATCTTTTTACTTTTTATGATATAATTTTGCAGTCAAAAATAAATATTTCCTTGGATTTTTTCCTTTTATTCTCATCTTTCATGTTGCATGTTCTGATAGTTGTGCTTGTATCATCTGAAATAACCCTGCAAAATACACAATAAAAGAAGCTTATTTTGCTGTAAGCGAGGAAAAACAGTTTGAAAAAAAAAGAATCCTCCACACGACATTCGCTGACAAGGCTGTTTCCCGCTATTCTCCTCGTAAATGGAATCAAGTACTTATTTACACAAGAATGCAAAACCTTGCAATTTAAAAAAATGAAGCATACTCTGTTTGGACTTCCCCTTAAAAATTAGTTTCTTGTGCCTGATTAGCGCACTAGTGCAATATATTGGTTTCCGGTGCTATGTGATTAACACTGAATGATTGATCGATTGACTGACTCTCACCATCTAAATCATACAAATCTGTTATACCCACCCATGCTGCTCACTTTACGAGAATTTAGGAGAGATATAAGAAAACGTATACCCACTCAATCAATATCTATGTAGAAATAAATCACATATATAAGTTAATCAAAGGAAATCAAGCAAAGCACACACACAGTCATTTGTTACATCTGACATGTTGCATTTCTATATAAAGAAAATTTGATCAATCGTATTCAACAATTAATAATGCTGTTTCCAAAATTTTGTGCAACAATTTTCACAATTGGATTTTCAGGCTGTCCAATAGACTATAAACTATAAATCGCATGTATTAACTTCCTATTTCATTTTGAATAGTATTGTTTAATTTTATACTGACTCCTGATTAATGTACCTAAAATTTACTGTTAAAATTTTAGCTACTTTAAACAGAAGCTCAGCACTAAATATCATTAGTGCTGATCTTCTGATTGATGTAAGTAAAATTTAAGAGTAAATTTTAGTTGCATTAAACAATTAACTTACTATAGTAACTTAATTGTTTGATGCAATTAAAATCTAATAGTAAATTTTAGTTGCATTAAACAATTAACTTACTATAGTAAGTTAATTGTTTGATGCAATTAAAATTTAATAGTAAATTTTAGTTGCATTAAACAATTACCTTACTATACTACTCCTACCCTACTAAATGGCTGAAAAAGAAAGAAGATTTTTCTTCTTCATCAAACATTCTATTAAGCCAAATTTCTCTGGCATTTATTGTGAGAAGTATAAATGATACATAACACACAGAGGTGAAGAAAGTCAAAGATCGAATGAAAGCCGGGGGACGTATGATCCATGAACCCCAAAATGGTGCCGTAGTTTGAACTTTAGCTTTCAATCGAAAAAATACTCAATCGAAAGCTAACGGACGTGTTAATTGTGAACCCCAGAAACGGTGCCATAGCTTTCATTTAGCTTTTATTCTATTTTACGCCAAATGCTGCGCCCGCTCGGATCCCCTACCCCACCCATTATCCTACCTTTCATCACACCCATTACCCCACCCCTTACACCATTCCTTAAAGCTACCCTTACCCCACCCAAAAGTTCTACCCCAAAGTCCCACCGCAAAGTCCCACCACAAAATCCCGCCCCAAATTCCTGCCCAAAGTCCCACTCCTTCCATCGAGTCCCACCCTCCCATCAAGTTCCGTCCCAAAGTCCCACCCTTCCATCAAGTTCCGACCCAAAGTCCCATCCCTTCCATCAAGTCCCGCCCCAAAGTCCCACCCCTTCCATCAAGTCCCGCCCCAAAGTCCCACCCCTTCCATCACGTCCCGCCCCAAAGGCCCGCCAGTTTTCTTATTTTCTGGATTTTTATGGTTTTTCTTAGGTTTTTGATTTTACTACTTTTGGGTGTTGGACCTTCCAGAGCACTGTCTGCCCATCCTTTCCTGACTTTTGCGGTCAATAGCGTTCACTCGACTTTTAAGGTCGGCTCTCTCCCATTTTCTTTACCAGGGATCAGATCAGTAATCGCGGCTTTCATTTATGCTCTAGCGCCTGCAAGGGCGCATCCCCGCATTGGAAATATTAACCCCGTCATTGGAAACAGAGCAGGTATAACAGATCATTTCTACCGTTTTGTGTCTTAACCAACCGCACCATTGCTTTGGGTTTGGTGAGCCCCTTATCGCTGGTTCTGGAGAAAATGATCATGCCAGCTTCTTTGCCTATTTGATATCTTCCCACTGGTTTACCCTATACACAGTTGCAAATACCAGGTCATTTCTACCATTTTGGTGTTGTGTCTCGGCCAACGGCACTATTGATTTGGGTTTGGGAGCCCCTTATCGCTGGTTCTGGTAAAGATGATCATGCCAGCTTTTTTGTCTCTTTGACATTTTCTCACTGGCTTACCCTATACACAGTTGCAAATAAAAGTCTTACTCAGGCTTTGGTGTCTTATAAAAGCTCCCAATACACAAAATATTCCATATATGAGAATCCAGAAAATACGTTAGTCCCAATAGATAAAATATTCCACGTAAAACAGAGTGAATTAATCCAAAAATTAAGCAAAATGAATGGTTGCGGAGTGAAAATAAAGCAGCTCAAAAATCTAAATGAAACTGCATAGTTATTTATTTCACATTATGAGTGCGTGTGTTGCAATTTCTAGAATGTAGTCATAGACAGAGTAAACAATCAATCAACAGTATAAAGGTAGGGTGCTTATCCAGTATTTAAAAAAATGGTCTAAAGAGATGTTTTTTAATAAAAATAAATGGCTAGATCACTTAAAATTTAAAAAAAATTGATAGCATTTATGATAAATTTATCAATGATGCTACTTAAGATTTCTTAAACAAAAAATAACATCAAGTCAGTTGCGTGAAAAAGATAATCAAATTTACTACATATAAAAAAATACTTTAGAAAAACTTAAAAAAAGCTTTAAAGAGAATTAATTAAATCCTCACGACCCCCCGAAGATATTTTTTGATCCTTCTTTATTCGCAGAGGTGAAGGCTGCTATGGCTGCTACCGTTAACAATAATGTTGGAAAAGATAGACTATCTTTGGTTGAAATTAATTCGAGGAATACAAATTATAGAGAATGTTTTTTTTTCTTATAAGGGAAATCCTAAAATGATAGGTAAATTTGTCCATAATAAAGAGGGCAAACTGATATTCCACAAAACTATTGATTTTGTTTACAGAGAATAGGCAACAGTTTGATGACGCTCTGTCTAAACAATATGATGAATTTGGAGCATTTAAAGCACAATTTACTTTAAAAATTGTAGAAAAAACATAGATTGTAGATTAAAATAGAAAGCAACAAATAAAAATAAAGAGAAGTTTTGTATCTCAGAACAACGCTAGTGGAAATGCTTACTAAAGAATCAACTTCTGAAACAATGATTAAACTTATGAAAGATATTGAGGAAAAATATAAATACATTTTTAAACAGTCTGGAGTATAGTTCTTGTTAGAAAAAAATCTTTATAAATGTACTACAATTAAAACCAATAAATGGATCAAAATTTATTCCAATCCTAAAAATTTATATATAATAAAAAATGTTCATTAAATATCCAAAATAAAGGTAATAAATGTTTTCTTTGGTCAATCCTTGCACATCTTTATTCGGTAGAGATTAATAAAGGTACAATATTTAATTTCAAAAAACATGAACACAAAATAAACAATATCCGAATTTCCCGTGGCGCTAAGGGATATTCCAAAAATAGAAAAGGATAATAATATTGTTGTAAATGTGTATCAATGTAAATTCATTGAATGATATAAATCCTGTATATTACAGTAAACATGATTCTAGTATCAAACGAATTAGTGTACTATTTTTATACAACAAAGTTGTGTCGCAAGATGGTCCCATTGTGCCAGAGATGGCCACTATATTCTCATAGCTATATTTAATAATTTATTTTATTCTATTTCTAAAAGATGGTAAGCAAAAATATTTTTGCGATTTATGTAATCAACATTTCACTTCTAAAAAATACGAGCTGATCATCGTGAGAATTGAATAAACATAACAACTCCAGCTTACAAAGAATGCTATCCTACTAAAAAAAGGGCATGACAGGAAACATATTTAAATTTTGGAACTACAGAATTATGGAAAAAGCACCATTTTTCATTAATGCAAATTTTAAATGCACTCTTCAACGGAGTCAAATGGCTTCTAAATCCAGTGCCAAACTAAAATAGCCGAGGCACACACGACGACAACGTGTGAACACACAATAACAATGATGGGGTCGTCGCCTGCGTATTTGGTTATGATAGTAACAATGCTATCACGAAACGCTTAATACGACCCGGACGAGAACACAGGTACGACGTGCGGACAGACATAACATCGACAACCAAGTCAATGTCCACGGTCGTTGATAACCAGTTGTGGTGCACCGGCGTGTCTACCCAACCCAGGCTTGAACCCAGCGCCTCGTGGTCTGTAGACAGGTATGATAACCGCTACACCACAGTAGGTAGATTCCAACCATCCGACGACGAGTGAACACACAATTACAATGACGGGGTTGTCGCATGCGTGTTCGGTTATGATAGTAACAATACTATCACGAAACGCTTAATACGACCCGGACGAGAACACAGGTACGACGTACGGACAGACATAACATCGACAACCAAGTCAATGTCCACAGCCTTTGATAACCAGTTGTGGTGCACTGACAATTGTCACGTTAGCTTCAGTATATAGACAGTATATTAACGTCCTTAGACTAATACAAGTATATCTCCCTCGTTATAGTTAAGCTGATATAATTCAGGATCACAATGCCGCCTAACCATCCCCGACGAGTGAACACACAATTACAATGACGGGGTCGTCGCCTGCGTATTCGGTTATGATAGTAAACAATGCTATTACGAAACGCTTAATACGACCCGGACGAGAACACAGGTACGACGTGCGGACAGACATAACATTGACAACCAAGTCAATGTCCACGGTCGTTGATAACCAGTTGTGGTGCACCGGCGTGTCTACCCAACCCAGGCTTGAACTCAGGGCCTTGTAGTCTGTAGACATGTATGATAACCGCTACACCACAGTTGGTAGGCAACAGAGATACACAAGGTTTGTACTTATTTGTATATGGTTGTGTTTAATGGCGGAGTATTCTATCAGGAATCTTTCACAGCTACAACTGAAGAAGAATCGGAAAATCTTGGATCAAAGATTTGATAATCATTATCAGCAACTCATAAAAAAATAAGAAACCACATAATAGCAAATCAAAAATAATTAGTAATGACTCCAGAGGAAGAAAGAATATCCAACAAAGCAACAACTTTTGGATATGTAAGGAAAGATTCTTTCGAGGTAAATTAGAAAAAGACAGCCCCATCGAAAAGTAGAGATCATAATCACTTACTGAAGAGTTTCGCGATTCAGCACGTGATAGATGTAATAGAAAACATCGTAAAGAGAAAGAATATTTAAATATACCGGTATTTTTTCACAACTTAAGAGGTATTGATTCTCACATTATCATTTCTTCTTAACAAAATAAAGAAAAAGTAACCTGCATTCCTCATGATTACGAAAAATACTTGGGATTTAATATCAAATGTCCAAATGGTGTACTGGTATTCAAAGACAATATTCAGTTTATATTTCTTTAAATCAACTTGTGAAAACCTGCATGGAAATGGTAAAGGTAAGGAAAAGTTCCATTTTCTTGATCACTTACCAACATCGACTGTTTTGATAAGAAAACCGAAAAATTGAATTTATTGTACACAAAGGTATATACCCTGATGAATATATAGGATTCTTTCGAAAAACGAACACCACCTGCCGCCAATCGAAGGAGTTTTATGACGGTTTGAATAATAAAGAATGTAAATCAGATGACTATAAACATGATAAAAAGTATGGGAAACATTCGAATGTGTAACTATGAAAATTATCACAATCTATACCTAAAGACAGATGTTTATCTTATAGCAAATGTGTTTGAAAATTTCAGGACACAGTCAATGAAAGATTATGAACTTGATCCTGCTCATGACTTCGACAACTCCAAGTTTTCATGGGATTCATTGCTCAAAACATTGGCAGTAAAACTTAAATTGTTCATAGAAGATCAAATAGATATGTATCATTTTATTGAACGAAGAATTCGAGGTGGTATAGTATGCGCTTTTCGGTACTGCAAGGCAAAGAACAAGTATTCAAATGAAAAAGTGGAGAATCCAAATTATATACAATATTATGATGTAAACAGTCTATACTCAACTGGTATGACCCGCAAATTAGCTGTTGGTGATTTTAGGTGGGCAGAACTATCAAATGATGACGAAAAAAGAGAGTTTTTATAATTTAAAAGCAAAGGTCCTTTCGCCAAGAGTTTTGTGCTGAATACGGGAAAAAAAAGAGAGACCTGAAACAAAATCATAGGGGATGGTTTTTAAACTACCACTTCACATAATTAATTAAGAACAAGGCCTTTTAATGCACTTGAATACTTGTAAAATAACTTTATAATCAATTCACTGTTTGACTGGTAACCAGTAAAGGGACTTCAAAACAGCATTAATGTGAGATAATTATGGTTGTCTGAAAATCAATTGAGTATTCTTTGAATTCTGTTAAGTTGATTATCAGGTAGGCCAACAAGAAATGCATTACAATAATCAATGTGACTTACATGTATAGCAAAAGCATTAATAAAGTTCTTTTTTAAAATCCAGATTTACAGTAAGTATTTGGCAATCTGACGAATAATATAAAAACCGTGATAAGCTTTGGAACAAACTTTCCCAATATGAATATATATAAACATGTGATTGTCCAAATAAACCCCAAAATTATTACAATATCATATGGTTTTATTTCAGCATCACCAACTTTGATGGATTGGACTCGGCTTTCTTCAGCTAATTGCTGACATAGTGCCGATTAGAAGATATTCAGTCTTGGAGTCATTGATACTCTAACCCTCTGAAAGCTTTAACAACATTCCATACTCAAAACCTATACAGTTAATGAGGCTGCATAGTGAACCTAACTTCCTTCTCCAGCCTCTTGGAAGTTCCTCCTAACCAAAACATAAGATATTCAATAACAATAGAACTAGCTGTCTCATAATGAGAACAAAGAAATCACTTCTTCTGTCAAGAATCTGATTGATAGATGAGAGACAACCACAGCCACCAAATACAAACAAAGCAAACAGGATGAGAGAACAGTGACTGCATTGTGGATGTAGCTAAATACACCAAGGGACTAATAAAAAGTTAAAACTGGAAAGAAAAAAAAAAAAAACACACAAAACCAACTAAATAGTTTTCATTAAAGGAACAGTAATGAGTAAGTTAAAGGGGACCAGGAAAAATATAAATGTTACCAATCAACGTAAGTAAATGAACAATAACTAATTTTAGTTAAGAACTCGCATGGAACTCCAAAATTACACTTGAAGTAATGTTATTTGCAAATAACAAATAAACATGAATAGCAACCCATAGGCAAAAAGAAATACTTATTTCAATGGCCTAAGTAAACTAATAACAAGTAAAAGTTTAATATGCTTGAATCACACCCTTCTGGGTATGGAACTGTACAAAATAAAAAGTAAAGATAAGCAACCAAGAAAAATAATTTTCCAACTTCTTACATTAACTTTTTCCAAAAAATATTAAATATACAGTATGTACTGTACATGTACATTACAAGAAGTAAATAATACTGATGGATTGAAAATGATGAAATATCATACATATCCATCATATTTTTCTTTATGTACTTCTTTATTTACTAATCTTAAACTTTCAACATGAATTTGTAGTGAACTATGCTTTGCTACTGTATATGTAAATAAAATGAAAACATAATTCAGCACACCAATGTTACTGTAATATCATTTTTCAAAGAAATATAATTACAACGAATGAAGCAACAAAGAATCTTCAATAATATTTCACTCTGTAAAACGATGTATAATAATGTACAAAAAATAACATTTTTTTACAAAAAGAAAAGAAAAAGTGAACTTACAGTACTTAAAGTAAACAATGGAGCCCAGAATAAAGATTTGAAATACATAATGTGCCATCTTTTTCTAATTCACATACCCTAACTTTCATTATTTTTTTATTCCAACCCTAACTCCCTGCCCTGATAGAGCATTTTGTAATTACAGTAGATGTATTTACCTACATAAAAAGAAAAAAGTGCAAGAAAAAAAAATGAAAATGTATAGGTTTCATGTTTAAATCTGCTATCAATTTTTTAAATGGTTCTAGGCCTAAATAGTCCTTGTGGTATTTGATCAGCATGTTAATTTTTAAAACATGATATGTGTAAAAAAAATGCCAGATTACATGCTGTAATAAATTACCAATGGCTACAATAATTTTTACACCCGAAGTATTTATTCTCATAATATTTTACTTGCTTATGTGCTTTTTGCCATTAAAACAAAAAAACACTAGCAAGCTTATCTTCATACGGTGAAGGCCTTTTCTTTATGTTACAAATACATTCACTTGACGAAAACTACTATTGTCTTTCTTTGTCAAGGGGTAAGTACATGGCATAGTAGCAGTTGATGGCATTGGTTCTGAGGTTACATCAGTACATATAGGAGGGGAAACAGTGCATTTAGGAGGGGCATCAGTGCATTTATGAAGGGCATCATTGTGTGTAGTAGGGGCATCAGTGCCTGTAGTGGCGTCAAGCGATTTTGAACACTCGCTACAATCACATTGCTTGAGTGATGGAAACGTTGAGTCCGAGGGCAAATAACCAACTTCATTTTTTTCCATTCACAATCTCACCTTGTCTTGGCAAATTTACATGTACTTCACAGGCTTTGTTCCTTATTCTCTTCTTTTTTTATTTAGGCGTCTTACCTTACTTTTTCTCTTGACTTTTGCCTTTCACATCTCTTCTTTAATGTACTTTTCAATCTGTAAAATGAAATCAAAAATAATTAATTAATTAATATAACTACTGTAAATATGCTCTCCAATTGCATCGAGACTAAGTATGATGCTTTTAACACACTGACTGATAAAAGGTTAAGAAAACCCACAAGAGAATCATGTGAGTTAGCACGACATAAGAAAGAGCGGAATGGCTGTTTAAGTCAATTTCCATTTAGACTTGCATATTTTTACGTCACATAATGTAGATAAAAAGAGTCTAATAAATTTACATGCATCATCAACTATCACAAGTCAAAGAGATCCAAGAAATCCAACTCACTTTATCATACTATGAATTCCCTGCTGCACAAACAGGGATTTCTTTTTATATTTTTACCAAATTAAGTTTGCCTTTGTGAAGTCATTATGCACTTGTCAGTTGTTTGACTCACCCTACTACCCCCGGAAATGTCAGTCAAAGGTGAGTCATTGCTATATGAAATGTGTGTCATTGTACCAATTGTCAGTCACCAGAGTGACTCTGGTGTGGGTCAATTTACTTCAGACCCATTGATTTTGTACAGAGGAGATTGATTTGGGGTAAGTCATTTCTTAAAAAATGTCAGTCACCTACACTAAGTGACTGAGGGGTGCGTCAATATATATGTTTTGTCCACCGGATTTGGTGCAATGACCCACCTTGTCCGGGAGTGCAGGGGTGCGTCACACAATTGACAAGTGCATTAGTGCAAATATATTCTGTTTCATAATTGGAAGGAAAAAACTATTTTGGATGCGTACTAAAATGGGGGTAAGATTGGCTAAACGAAAATAGTACACATTAAGAACAAGAAGAAAGAAAAATTAGCATCAAAATCAATTCCATTTTAATTTTGCCGCGTTTTGAAGATCTTTGAACAAGTATGCACACAAATATGCAAATTATATATTATGCTGAGCTTTGCAAGCCCTATAAACCTTTGTTCTTGTAGAAATATTCTAAAATAGCTGCAATTTTATTAATTTTTTGTCATATTGCTGTAATAATTTTCACAAGAGATAGAAAATGTTGAGAAAAGCTACATAGGCTAACGTTAGCTATTAGTCATATCCCACAATACACTTTTTGACATACAGGTGGTGTGTAAAGTAGGTTATTACACTTTCCATACATAAAGTAGGTGTGTAGGCTACCAAACTTAGGCCCATGGTCAATTGGGCGAAATTCGCTCCAAACTTGCTATCTTACAATATTATGTACCTTTCTTACTTTAATTCTTATACGTTCTTTAAAGATTGTTTACAGTAGTGCTCAAAAAGACAAAATTAGAAGACTATATGCTTGTTTTGACAAAAACCTTTTTCCCAGTCGGATCTCAGAAGTTTCTGTCACTCGTGTCAGGCTCCTGTTATTTATGTTGACACCATACTACTTCTATGCTTGTCGTACAGTTGATTGGATAACAACCCATGCACATTCAACTAACACGTAAACATTTTTATTGAGCTTTGACCTCATGAATAATCAACAAAATTTAGTTCCGGTCTTAAAGTAATTGCCGAATAATTGTTCGCATCGAGAATAGAAGACTTAACAGAAAATAGATCAATCTTACCATTTCCGAGTAATTTTCATAAAGATTATTTTGTGGATAAACAATACATTTGTTGTTGGCCTAAAGCATTATTCTCACAGTAACACTAACAGTGTAACACAAAACTTCAGTACAGTAAGTATAGTATCACGAAACAGGTTAGCGCAACACTGTATATTCTGGCCCAACTTTAAAATGTTCCGAACTGTGTCACAGCCAAGGTCGTTAGGCTATTTGCTATGAGCTTGAAGCCAAGTAAAATTATGATCAACTACCAGACAGATTAAAAAAAAGGATTTAAATGAATATAAAACTCACTCACTTATTTCTTGATTTGAAACAGCAATAAATTCCTGTAATAAATCGGTTAAAATACGTTTCCAAATGACGGCTGGAAACGCGTAAATCAGTGCGAAGGCTCACGTGCAGGTTTCACGTCGTGCATTCCAATGCCGCCTTCTTGACTTAACGTTAGTAAAAATCCGAAACGACAAAAAAGAACAAACGTTAAAGAAATTCTTTTAATTTCCAGATTAGAACAATGACGTATGCACAAGAGAAATAACTTAATGAATAATGACCATTAAAGTAAGCAACATCAATATGAAAAGCATTCAGAAGTCATGTCATATCAGAAACAAATAGACAGGGGAAGAAGTTACTCTGATGGATCGGCAAGATTTTTAAATTCGTCTTAATACCAGGCGACAAAATAATTACGTAATACCTGAGCTGTGTCCTTGAAATGGGAAATAAATGCCACTGGCTGATTTAACCCGTCGTTGTTTCAAGGGGCGCTTTCTTCAAATGCGAATTTGGTATCATACAAAACAGTCCGGTCCACGCTTCCGAACGAAAGATTGTTGCCATTATAACCCACAAATCGTCTTTTTAATTTAAATTGCTATAAAGAAATACGTAACAGTTAAATAGCTTTAAGCCACAGGTTGGGAAACGCATACGAAATATTCAAATTTTATTGGTGTAAAAGGTGTCTTTCACCAGGATATTTTGACGTTGTCTTCGAAAATTAATCTCAATATTTTTAGAAGAGCGGATTTTAAGATTTTAATCACCAGCAAAAGCTCAAATTATACAAAAATCATAATTCAATATCATTTCCAAAGTATACAACTTTAGAATTACAGAATTTGATAAGGAAAACAAAATTAACTGCTGAAGTTATTATCAACAATTTAAATTATGGTCACTGGGCATGTATTATATCCCAATCGGGAGATATCCCGATCGAAAGCGTGACTGGACTGCTAAAAATATGCGAATCTAATTCAATCAAATTTATAATTAAGATAAACAGTAAAAGTATAATGGACTTACCGTGAATGTGTTAACAATTAAAATAACAATTATATTTAAAGAAGACATGAAGTCTGACAAAATCCTTAGTTCATATGATAGAAATAAAAAAACAAAAAACAATGTTGACCAACTCTCATACCTCCTAAAGCATTCTAGCATGCTGCTACTACAAGAGACGCCATTTTGATTTTGAAACATGTAAGAATTGATGTCATCAGCTCAACAGGTTGTTAGAATGCTTTGTATTACTTTATAATTTATCTCAGGTTTTCAAGCTTACGAAAAATTGTTTCCCTTTTGTAAGGATCAATGACATAACTGTCTATACATAAAATGATCAAAAATTGCTATTTAATCTTTGTGTTACATCATTTTTGGCATAAAAGCCTTAAACAACTTTATAAAGAAATATAACAAAATTATGTCATCATGAACAAGACTTCCGAAATTGTAGTCTCCATATGTCGACTCAAACACGGATAACTTCAGATATAAAGGATAGATTTTGGTAGTTGGTCTAGATTTCTTCTATAATAATGATTGTATCAGACTGCATGTCCCTTTAAGGATCAGACAAAAAAATATTCAAAATTAAGCCGCAGCTTAATCATCAACCACTTCTAATTTATTTTCATGTTTATTGCTTACTGCTGCCTTGAGCCTATGATACAGCTAGTGGTATGTCTTTAATAGGAAAAATGACAATAAGGTGGAACATGCTTTATTCGAGTCGAAGAGATGAATACAATTTGTAATAACTAATCAATATTCACAATGATGGTTACAATAATGATTCAGTTGCAACGATTTGAATTGTATATATTTTAATATATCCATCAACCAGCGATCTTTTCAATTACTTGCTGTGCTTCGTGCTCGCTGAGCAAGGAGGAGATTTACTGCAAGATGTTGTGGAAATTCTTGATTTTAATAGTCTTTGGCTTCATTCTTTCTGTTGGTGAGTAAATGTTTTTGTTTTTATCAGAAAACGGAAATTAAGGCGATTCTTGTCTAGTCCCATTGTTCTTAACCTTCTTAACCTTCATACATTGATAAGTTCTTTACTAACTCTGGGCGTCTTTGATTTTTATGTTATGTTATGTTATATGAAAATATTGGCTCTCCAGTCCAGTCCGTCTTGTACTAAAAGGTACCGTGATCAAAACTCAGCCAAAGCTCGGCGCCGTGTCCTTGCATTGAGCAGGACACTTGTATAATATCCCATTTTCTTCTGTTTCCTTAGCTGTGATATGAGTACCACTTTCGTCTAAGGAGTTACCCTAAGATAGACAGATGTCCCATTGAACGTGAGGTACTCTTATCCTTCCTTTTATCACCATGGAAACCAGGTATAAGCACCGGCTCTACAAACTCAATAGAACCCAGTAAAATTGAGCTTTTTCAGGTCCTTAGGAATTATTATGCATGTACATATGATATCCTTGGTATAATCTTATCTTCTTTTTGAATCCATTGTTTTTATCCCTTGTCACAAACAGTCGCTGTTACCGCTAGAATTTTACTGAAAAAAGATTTTTTTAAATTTAATACGTGTATTTGCCAATATACTCACAAAAAATCAGTATCAAATTAAAACACAATTTTATAATATGTTTAAAGGAATTATTTAAAAGCCTTAGTGAAACATCAATACTCTTCTAAAAGTGAAACACGTTAGGTACACACTACATTTCACCTTAAAATGCCATATATTACTGTAGTTGTTGTTTTTGTTTTTAACTTGTGTTGTGCTCCAAGTTTATGTTTTGAATCGTGAACGAGATATAATCTCCTTTTTGGTTATAGCCATCGCATCACACCAGGGTATGACATTTCTTTTTACACCAACGTTTTTCATTTATTGCTGTAAGAAGCAACACTTTATCGTGGTTGAAACCTTCGCTTTCTAATGAATGTTTGTTTCACAAACAAAGTGCACCCGTTTCACAAGAATAACGTTCCAACTTTCCGCTAACATGGTTGATAACCTTAGAAATCATTTCAAGAGTGTATTGTATAACACACCCATTCTTTTTTTCCCCTGCAATAAACTACTTACTGGTTATCACCGTTTATTTTGAATAAAATGTTTAAATCATCTATTTCAGAAGATTCTTTGTATAGTTTATGAATATTAAATATTGCGAATATAAGAAATAATAATACAAAGATATATCACAGGAAAGATTCGTTTTGTTTTCTATAAAATATCATAATACATACGACCAATAGAAAAAACTAAGGCCCAAAGCAAAAATGTAGTTGTCATTAAGAGTGAAAATTAAAATATTCACAGTTTCATTTTGCTAAAAATGTGCCACTTTCTTTTTCAATTTCCAAAGTACCATAACTTCATTGAAATTAAGAAAGGAGAGTTAAAGACCAAGGCGATGAACATTTATTTCCTTATTTTCGGTCTTAATATATTCTATATTAGTGAAGCAGGTGTGGAAATGTTTGTTGCGAAATGCTCCAAGCAAACAAAAAAGAAAGAAATGACATCTATATTGCATTCTGAAGTACACATGATACAATGATAACATTTATCTCACTCTGAATGACCATTTCAGACCATGTGAGGAAAAACTTATGATTAAAATACGAATATCGGTGAAAGTCCGTATCAAAATTCGTTGTTTTCAATCATTTAGATTTTGTGATTGAAGTTTTTGTAGTAACTTCCTGCCATGACCTTTACAGTTAAAATAAAGTCTTTTTAATCAGCATAGAATATTCATTCTTCTTTTTTTACTATACATTCATATCAAAAGTTTGGCTTTGTTTTATAGTACATGTATGATGGTATTATTGAAAGTTTGATTAACAAATAAAATAATGCATTGATTAAACAATAAACTGGTGCTTTTCTCCATCAATTTTTCGATTTTAAAAGAGGCGACAGAGAAAATTGTACCTAGGGATTTCATGATATGTAATATAGTATGTTATCGTGGAAACAAATATAAATAGCAAAATCAATATGATGACTTTGCTAGTCTGTGTGCGTTCTGGATTCAAAAAAACGCACAGGATAAAACAGAAACAGTCAGCAGGAGAAAAAAATATAGGAACATTAATTAACAATTGGTTAAAGAGAAACGTATAATATAAAAAAAAAAACTCATAAAAATGACGTTTATTTATTTAAAATATGAACAATATGTATTAAAACTTGTATGTCTAAAGGGTACGAGGACAGACATAAAATAGTAAATCAATAAGCAAAAAATAAATTGAAAAATTCAAAAAATGGCAACCTCATAATATATTTTGCTACTTAGTTGTAAAATGGTCTCGCTGAGTCCCTAATTAAAGTTCTGCTTACAGAGCTTTATTGAATATCGTTTCCAGATAAAATATTAGATCATCAATTACTAATTGGTAACATTTCAAGATTGATTGGTCGATATCAGTGATCCATATGGCAAAGTAAATTCCAATAACACGATCTATATTGTGAATCTTGGAAACAAATGAGTTTACAAGGTAACAATAAAAGATGAATTAATGAAAAGTTTCAAACATGAAATAAAAGTTCTTTTTAAAATCATAAAATCCATCAACTTTTCAATCTTAAATTTGAAATGGCGTTAATATTGATATATTCGTTAAGATTAATCTCGCTTGTGGTTTGAAGATTTATTCAATATTAAAGGCTCTAAACTGGATAAAGACAACTTATAGACAACACTCCTGTCTAGAATCTTAAAAGTAAAGGAATACAAAGTGATCTCTAATATGGAGATTTCCGCCCGACTGATCTATCAAAAAAAGTCAACTCTTTCGAATAGCACATTTCTAAAAAAATATTTTTTGAAGAAGTTGGTGCTTCAAATTACTTAACATGAAGACAATTAAAAGTTTACTGAGTGAGAGATGCACATGGTCATAAATAACGTGCTGGCAATGAAACGTATGTGAATCGATATTGTATTAAAACACTTTTGCCTTTGAAGGGCTATAATGGCATACAACGGTCACTGTGTTCCATGCTCCTGATCAGGAGATCTCCCGATTATGAGATCGAAGCATGCGCGTTAACGGAATTCCAACTATTTCAAAAACATGCAGCCGTTAAGTGAAAGCGGGATGTATTTTTGTGCATTTTCTTTTGATTGATTATTATATAGATTCTACCTCTACAAAAGTAGGTTTTTGATGCATATTAAACAAATGGTAATGATATTTTAAGTTATAAAACCTTGTCTTCGACAATGAATTTAAAAATCTTCTGAATGGAGACTAACAAAACATTTTCTTAAGATTATTTACACATTTAGAAATAACTAACAGCAATAAGATCTGAAATGTTTGTATTTGTAATTCCTTTTCTATTTTAATATAAAACAAATACACAAATAATTAAAATGCTTCATTTTGGGTAATGGTTGGGAAAAATACCTTCCTCCCTGTTAACAGTTTGCATATTATTCAACTTGATAGTATCCTCTTTGTTGAATGGTATGGTGGTATCATCTGAGAAAAGAATAAAATAGTGTATGACGCACTTAATAAATTGGTGTATTTCATGAAAAAATAAAATGGTGCTTTAAATGATATATAAAGGGGGTTGCATCCAATAGAATAATTAAAGTTCTGGGTAGGTTTTAAATCAATCTCGTATTTTTAAAAGAGCCGACATCAAATAGCGTATCTAGAATTTGAATTTCGTATAATACAATCTTTTCTTTTACTCGTGGAAACAAATATCAAAGCCATTATGATGAATATGCTTTATGTATATGCGCTTGTTTAGAATATAAAATCTAGCTCTTAAGAAAACAATATATTGGTAAACACGTTTACAAATTGAGAGATTGAAAATTGAACGCTAAGGTTATTAAAATATAACGTAAAAAGCAAGAAGATAATTAAAAATAGAAATGACAATGATTTATTCCAAAGGATGTAGAGAAAGGCATACAATAGTGAATAGCATAGCATTGAATCTTTTAAAGAGTGTCATTGTGTTTAGATTTTGCTAAATGAAGGTGATTTTTAATTACAGTTCTGCTCGCAGAGGCTTATTAAATAACATTCTGAGATGACAATTACATTGTTCATCTCTTATTGCATCAGTAGTTCATAACTAATGAAGTTCCTTGCTATCTGATTGGTTGAAATAATTAACCAGTGCTGTAGGAAAGTGAAATTGATCAATACAATTGTTATGTCACATATTGCAATGGATACACATGGGTTGACATGGTAACAAACGATGGGTGAACCATTGATTGCTTTGATACCTTTGTGAGCTTCTGTCTATCTATCAGCCAAAAAGGTGTCTCAGGTCTAGTGACAAGCAATTGCTAGATATACCAATGTGGAGACTGAAATATTTTGGTTACAGGTCTTTCACAGTGGCAGCCGCCAGAAAATGGAATGATATTCCGAAATCCATAAAAGACATTACATTTTAAAATACGTTTAAATCTCAGCTCAAAACATATTTGTTTAAGAAGTATTATTGATATTTTATTATAATTTAATTTAATCGAATATTTACATTAACCTATTTTTTTTATAAGCGCTTTGAGCATACTCCACAGTGTGGATTAAGAGCTAAAAAGTGCTGCAATTTTATTTACATAAACGCCTTGGGCGCTTATTACGTCGCTTACAGTATTTAAATAAACAATACTGTAGTTCATCATTACCATTTTTTAGAGCTTGGATTGTTTTGCGTGCTTAGCGTGTACACGCTAAACATATGCAAGTGCCCTAAATATTGACTGATTATTGAATTGTGGGTAATCATTTTTCATTGTCGTCTTGCCGTTGAAAATCAATATAATTGATTCTAATCACACACACATTTGGCTGACAATATTCCAATTAATGACTTTTACAAACTGTAAAACAGATAAACATAATCCTTTCTAAATGCATGAATCGCCAATGCGCAGTAATCCCCTATAAATGGAGATATTTTGCACTTTAGGGCAGACCTCAACACAAATTTGATTATCAATCCCCAGTACTTTGCTAATTCACAGGAGTCACAGCGGTTGAATTCATATACTATAGACCACACTTGTAGGCGACACTTATTATTGTTAGGCTGCATAGGAAAAACCTCAAACTTTGTTGAATTTTAATTCTTATTTAAAAAACTCTTGCATCCATGAAACTCTAAAAAATTGCATGCAAGATAAAAATTCCTGAAAAATCTATTCCCTGAAAGACAAAAAAGAATAAAAACTTTACTACTGTGGAGCCAGCACAACACTCAAAATTAGAAGACAAAGGAAACACTACAAATATATTTGCCAAATTGAACTATGGGTCGTTCTTAAAATGACAAGTGTGGAACCACCGGAGCCGCTCGAGGGTGTATATGTGCAGTATGAGTTAAACATTCCTATCCCAAGCACAGAACCATTGTAGATTCTCTCGGTGTATGTATGAGATTATGCAAAATAACAATCACAAGCATAATTTTATCCCAAAAGTCCACAGAGCCACACTAGAGGGTATCGATGGGAATTTGGTAAATTCATTCTAAAAGTCCACGGAGCCAAAACAGGGAATTGTCTGCCTAAAATATTGCTCAAGATAAATTCGTTCATACTTAACTTAACATTAACGGGGTTTTCTGCAACTAGGCCTAAGCCTACAACCCCCCTGTCCTTCCCCGAAAATCCCAAATCATGACTCCGGAGGCCCAATCCCAAACCACAGACCAATCCCCCACCCCTTCCCTTTGAATACCAATCCTATTTAACACTGACCCACACGCGCACATATTTTCTGGAACTGTTCAATCTGATAATTTACTGAACAGACTGTATATTGCCTAGCCTATGTCTATTAGTATTACATAACACTAGGCTCTTAGTCATATGTGATAACATGGTAGGCAAACAAGATTTGGAACAAAGAAAATTGAATCAGATAAGAAATTTTAAGTGGAATATCTTCACTTATACTTTTCATAAATCAGCTAAAAATGTGTAATCTTGAAAAAACTTTTGAATTTACATCATAAAACTTACCCTGGTTGTAAAGATGTATACATGCTCTGATTTTCTCCGAGTTTTGTATAAGTTTTGTAATCCGTTTCGAACAAGAGTTGGCAGTTGGAAGTGGTGGTACGATACTAATACCAGGCCTATTAAGAGTGTGATGAAACTACAACGTCACAATTCTCAAGTGTTTTTTAGGTTTTCGATAGAATGGGGCCTACTAAACTGTAAGTATCAAACGTGGAGGCAAATAAGACGTTTATTCAATTTTAGTGTTATTAATATTTTGTAATTATACCCCACAAAGAAATATTTACATTCTTTTGTTCTCATATTGGCAAATATTTCAACTCCCTTCTTCTTTTTCGGACAATTTGCTTTAATTTCAAGAAGGGAAATCAAAATTTCAAACTTTAATCATATCTATCTATCTATCTTCACTCTCCCGTTAAAATCTCTCCCCTCCCCCCTCCCCTAATTGGGAGTGTGTAGGGGGAGGGGGGAGGGGGATAACATGTTTAATTTTCAAATTTTACAAAAATTGAAGCAAATTTCCAAAAATTAAGCAAATTTGCGAAAATAAAAGAAACTTTCCAAAATTTACTGGAAATTTTCCAAAAATAAAGACAATTTAATACAAATTTAAAAAAAATTCCACTAGATTTGATGCATTTTTCTAAAAATGAAAAAAATTCCTAAAAATGAATGACATTTTACGAAAATTGATGCAAACTTTCAGGTGTATAACATATTTTCCAACTGGAAATCAGAATTTCCAATTTCGGAGAAAATTTCAGTCAAGATTTACTGGTTTTAACAGGGACTTGTAAAAGTCCTTGTTGGAAACAATAAATGTTCGTTGATTCCAGTTAAACATAACTGGTTATAACAGGGATTTGCAATAGTCACTGTTAAAAAAAAAAATGTCTGTTGGTTCCAATTAAATCTATCTGGTTTTAACAGGTGATGTGTTCATTACCAGTTAAAAACAGTTTTGTGTGCATTTCCATTGTGTTTTTTCTTCTGCTGCGTATATATATATATATATATATATATATATATATATATATATATATATATATATATATATATATATATATATATATATATATATATATATATATATATATATATATATATATATATATATATATATATATATATATATATATACATATATATATATATATATATATATATATATATATATATATATATATATATATATATATATATATATATATATATATATATATATATATATATATATATATATATATATATATATATATATATATATATATATATATATATATATATATATATATATATACATATATATATATATATATATATATATATATATATATATATATATATATATATATATATACATATATATATATATATATATATATATATATATATATATATATATATATATATATATATATATATATATATATATATATATATATATAT
>JAIGNY010000084.1:0-5000 GCA_020152595.1 Chiridota heheva | reverse complement strand
CACCTTCAACTTCCTAATAATAATAACCAAGTTAAGCCATTTAAAATAAATAACCGAATAGGACTTTCATTTTCTCTGGAAGTAAAAATTAACGAGACCCAACATAAAATGACCACTAGCAGGTCACGATGTAAATTGGTCAATATATTTCTAAAGTCTTAAGGTTATTGATCTTTTTTTACCATTTCCCCCTATAGTGATGGAATGGTAAGTGTGACGTGAGCATGAATGGCGTCATACAGTAGGGTACGGTAAATGTGAAAAAAAAAATCAGAAGTTATTTGAGAGAACAGGACCGAGGGGTAGTAGGTCAGAGGAATAAGCCGCAGCGATTTTAGTGGGTAATTTTTGTATTCATTTGTACATTTTGGCGGCATTTTAAACTCAAAAAGGACAAAATCATTACCAACCATATGTTGTACCTTGGTACATGAATTTTTGTCCTCGTAGACTCTGGGGTCAAAAGGTCCAAAGGTCACAGATCTATTGATTTCTTTTTACCATTTCCCCTATAGTTATGGAATGGTAAGTGTGACGTGAGCATGAATGGTGTCATACAGTAAGGTACAATAAATATGAAAAAAATTCAGAAGTTATTTTAGTTATTATTTTACAACACAGACGTGATCAATTTAACACGGACTTTTTAAGCACCATTCAACTAACGTCTTGCTTATACTCAGTAATCAGCTGGCCTCCAAAGTAGCTGGCAAATATAATTAAATGTTGCCGTGATTTAATATTTGAGCATATTTGAACATTATAGCTTATTATTTAGATTATCTATACCTTCTAACCTAATTTGATTTTACAATTCTCGAACATATCAAAATAGCAACGAAATCGTGTTCAAGGGACAGTTGTTGATGTAAAAGCAGTTAAATATGTGAAAAAGGGATATTTCTTGTGTTATAATTTATAAGTATTTGCAAGTAGATAAAAAAAGTATTCTTCAATCAATCAATCAATCAGTGGCTTTTGATACAAACCATAATGCAAACGTCTCTGATTTCGATATATGCATTTTTCTTATTATTCCATTTGTTTCAGTCAACTCAGCTGTAAACAAAAGTCATCGACTCTCATCCACTTACACCACGAGATGGGGATATGTCTGCTTTATGCACATTTTCGTGTAAGGAACGAATTCAAGTTTCGTTAATATAAGGAAGATTCACTAGTTGATAGCATTCTCACAAATGAAATAATTCTTGTCTCTTTATCATTCTTAGATTCGAAAAAAAAATGTAGTTTGGGCCAAGAGCCTGACTCTGCAGGAAGGATGAAGTGGGTGCTTATCGAGGATCATCCGCTACAATGTACGGAGTTAATGCCAGGAGGATTCAACACAAAGCCAGCTAACACAACAATAGGCCGAGTATTCTTCGACAAACCTTTCTTTAGCAATGAAAGAGCAAAAGTTATCAATTTCGTGAAAAATGGTGAGAAAATGTATATAATACGTGGCTATAAATGTACGAAGATAATATACAGAACATACAGTACATAATGTATGAAGTTATCCGTATTATTGCATTTTTTTAAAAGTAGTTAGCCTTTCATTGATAATTTCTATCATAATGTCAAAACTTGCAATTTGAATTAATATATTTGTGTACATTCTATTTCCGTGAAGATTGTATTTGTTATGCAACAGCAGGGGCGTAGATGGACCTTTTACCATAGAGGAATCCTAGTTATGATCCATAGTTACCATTACGTTACCTGCATGAGAGGTAGCCGATTGTTAAAAAAAATCACTATAAGACTTTTTGTTCGAATGTTATGTACAAGTTTTGAATGTAATAAAGCTGCCTCGAGGTAAATAAACATAATTGATCAATTGAAGAAAACACTACAAGTAGTAGAAAATAAAGCCAACTAAAAGTCGATTCACTTCCATAGCTATTAACATATATAATAGAAACAGTAAATGATGAGAACAACAAGTTCAATATTGATAACAAAATATTGAAAAAAAACATGAAATTTGGCACCAAATGTCAGAATGTCAAAAAGTTAGAGGAAAAAAAATCCTCACATGTCACCAGGGGATATGAGAGTTTTGAAATTATTTGTACTTTAAAACGTTAAGCTTTTAAGCCTTCACGTCAAATTCAAAGGATAGGACACAATTTTTGTCCATTTAACTTTCTTCGTACTTCGTTTTTAAGAAAAATGTTTCAAATTTCAAAACGGCAGTATATCTGGTCGTAAATGCTCTAATGGAGGTCTCTAGCAACATAGGAAACTCTTGGCATATCAACTCAAAGCCTCACAGTGAGCTTTTAGAGGATTTGAGACCGATACAATTTGTCAATTATTTTTCTCTTAAGTATTGTATGATTTAGCAAAATGTTGTGACTTGAATCCTCTTTATATTCACTTCTTTGATACAGGAATCCAGTGCTACGAAAAGCTAGACAATAGACCATTCGCCAATGGTTCGGTATCGTGTGATGGCTATAAATTTGAGAATAACTGCACATATACCTGTAACCCGGGATATAAAATCAAAACCTTGGGAAAGCTGCATGCGACACGGTCATGCATGGAGACAGGGGAGTGGTCTGAGTCTGCTCCTGTCTGTGAAGGTAAACACAAAACATTTTTCGCAACATTTCTGCTACAATATTTGTATAATATCAAAATATAAATAGCATACAGCTACTGTCTTTGTAAAACATGCAAATAACATGTCTTGACGACCTTTCTGTAAGCATTGAAAGGTAAACTATTAAGAAATGTATCGAAAATTTGTATAACAATTCATTATCGTATTTCTTGGGTTTACTAATGTTAACTTTTAAAAGAAATTTGGAATTAGGAGGATGCGGAGGAGAAAAATGCGGAAGAAGGAGGAGGAGGAGGAGGAGGAGGTCAGGAGAGGAGGAGAGGAGGGGAGGGGAAGAGGAGGATGGGAGGAGGAGGGGAGAAAGAGGAGGAGAGGAGGAGTGGGGAGGAGGAAGAGGAGGAGGAGGAGGAGGAGAAGGAGGAGGAGGGGAGGAGGAGGGGGAGGGGAAAAGGGAGGAGGAGAGTGGGGAGGAGCAGGAGAAGGAGAAGGAGGGGGGAGGACGAGGAGGGGAGGAGAAGGAGGAGGAGGAGGAGGAGGGGGGAGGAGGAGGGGGGGGAGGAGGAATAGGGGAAGGAGGAGGTGGGGGGGAGGGGAGGAGGAAGAGGAGGAGGAGGGGGTAGAAGGAAAAGGAAGAGGAGGAGGAGGAGGAGGAGAGAAGGGAGAGAAGGAGGAGGGGAGGTGGAGGAGGGGAGGAGGAGGAGGGAGGAGGAGGGGGGGAGGAGGGGGGAGGAGGACGAGGGGAGGAGGTGGGAGGAGGAGGGGGGAGGGAAGGAGA
Source organism: Chiridota heheva (assembly GCA_020152595.1). Classification (NCBI taxonomy): domain Eukaryota; kingdom Metazoa; phylum Echinodermata; class Holothuroidea; order Apodida; family Chiridotidae; genus Chiridota; species Chiridota heheva. The sequence continues at coordinate 1,650 of JAIGNY010000084.1, read as the reverse complement.
GGGAATTGTCGACGACGAAGAAGCTTGTGATATTCTAGGCCTGGAAGACGAGCTTATGAAAGAAAAAAGCCTTCCTCTGAAATACATTTTGTCGATTTCTAATGTATGCAAGAAGACAAGCTCGACAGCGGAAGATATTTACACGTGCCAATCTATTGTGTAGCACATTGTGTTTGGGTGAACTGTATCCAAAACGAAGATAGTCATCAAGATTGCGTGTCATGTGGTAAAGGAAAACACGTCTTCTCGGGAAGAAACAATCAAAAAGACTTTTGCAGTTGGTTGATTTCTCCAGAAAACAAAGAGAGCACAGCCATTGCTCACACCATGAAAGATACGACGGTCATCTTATTCTTGATCACATGAATAACATTGGAATGTGTCTAAACGTTTTGAAGAACGGAGCCAAGCTGATGAGCATTGACTTGAAAGAAAAAGCAAGGAACAAGAAAAGAAAGATGTCACGACCCTGAGGACCATCGAATCGTGTAACTTCATTCCGGCTCCTCTTTCTTTTTTCCCAAGACGTTCGGGTTGACGGAAAAGAAGAAGTGTTATTTCACGTACAATTTTACACTCATCCTTATAAAAATTACGTAAGTCCTTAGCCTACAGTCGAATACTACGATCCTGATCACATAAAACCTGCTCAACGCAAAGCTTTTTTTCTTGTGGTACGAAGAACAGAAGAACAAGACTTTTGAAATGGCTCGTGAAATGTACCAGTACTGTTGTAGCGATGTAGAACTACTCCAGCTAGGATGTTTGTGTTTCCGAAAAGAGTTTTTTGAAACTACAGGCGATGATCTCCTCAAAAAATGCAGCACTATTTCTATGGCCTGCATGCGCATGTTTCGACGAAAGTCGCCGAAGGTCGAAACAACCGTCGAAGATGAGACTGGCTGAACAATGAAGGTCTTCGAAAGGCTAAAAACTGGTGGAAATCTGGGAATGTGAGTTCCGAGACGAAGTGGAGAGAAACCCGCAAACGAAAGACTTCGTCGGTAACCTGAAACTGAGCGAATCTCTCCAACCCCGAGATGCGTTCTTTGGTGGACGGACCAATGTCGTCAAGTTTCATGAAGTCGTCAAAAAAGACGAACTGATCAAGTACGTCGATGTTTGCTCGCTCTACCCTTACGGTAACAAGTATTGTAAATACCATATAGGTCATCCGGATATCATCAAAATCCCGGACACCACCGACGCACTGACTACAAAGGACTGATCAGATGCACCATCTTGCCTCCTTGTGGTCTGTACCATCCCGTACCTACGACCCGATGTCGAGGAAAACTCATGTTTCCGTGTACCACTTGCGCAGAGACTCTGGGCAAAGGACGATGTAAACACTTCGATGAACAACAAGCGCTTCACGGGACGTGGGGAGCTGCGAGTTATAGAAAGCCGTAGTGATGGGGTACGAGGTATTACATATCGACGAGGTGTGGTATTTCAAGGAGACGATGCAGTATGTTCCTGAAACGGAAAAACCCGGTTTGTTCACGGCTTACATCAATACGTTTTTGAAAATGAAACAGGAAGCCAGCGGGTGGCCAGAAGGCTGCGAAACCGAAGAAGAGCGTCATTGGTACATCGACGAGAACATGGCCCGCGAAAAGATCAGACTGGACTACGCTAACATCGCCC
>JAIGNY010000083.1:0-141140 GCA_020152595.1 Chiridota heheva | reverse complement strand
CCCCAATAGTTTTGGAATGGTAAGAGTGTCATCTGAGCACAGGCTGTGTCATATAGTAGGGTAAGATAAATGCCAACACATTTCAGATGTTGTTTTTGTGGTTAGGGTCAATGGTCAAATATGCGATTTTAGGAGTAATTATGTCTCCAAGGTTTTGGGGTACAAAGGTCACAGGTCAAATGAAACAAGTTTTGGTGATAGTTGTAACTTTAGGAATTACTTGGTTACCTTTACAAATTGCATAGGTGGGTAGGATTTAAGATTCTTAAAAATCTACAAATAATTGGAGGTCAAAAAGTCATGGGTCAAATAAGCGTTTTTATGCAAAATTTCGTGGCATTTTAAACTCAACTTAAAATACAAGACCTATACCAGCCCTATGTTGTACCGTGATACCTTGGTACATAAATTTGTGTCCCATAGACTTTGGGGTCAAAAGGTCAAAGAGCTATTGACCACTTTTCACTATTTCCCCCTATAGTTATGAAATGGTAAATGTGACATGGGCATGAATGGTGTCATACAGTAGAGTACAATAAATGTGAAAAATTCAGAAGCTTTTTCAGTAGTTAGGGTCAAGGGTTAGAGGTCAAATATGTGATTTTAGTGGGTAATTGTGTACTAATGTGTACATTTTTGTGCCAAAAGTCACAGAGCTATAGTGACCCTGTTAGCTATTTCTCCCACTATGCTGTATGCTTAAGGTGATATGAGATCAGCAACTCCATGGATTGCTTTCTTGTTTGCATTTCACTCTGTTTGGGGCAAGTTCAATATTCCATATGAAGATCAGTACAATTGACTAAACATGATCTAAATCTTGCTGATTTTAAGTTGATCATGGTATAAAATAAGTTTCTATTCCTATTTACCTGAATTTTATCCTATATATCTTGATTGAAAATTTACACAAAAAAACCTGTCCCCCTCTCTCAGAATCAAACATCTTCCGCCACCGTTATCAACATGCACATGAGATGATAAGACTATTTAATCACAAATGAAGTAGAGGAAATTGGCACTCCCTATTAGCACAAAATTGTTTTGGATTTTTACAGATTTAAAGGGATGTCAGGCAAAAACATGTTTAAACTTTCCTGGCATCAGAATCATGGTAATAGAGTTATTGGTATTTCTTCCAGCACTATCATCTGCAGTGGACTTTGTAGAATTTTCTGTAAACTTAAATTAAATCTATGGAATGAAATGCAAGTGTTTGTATACGTACAATATCGTATGTTAGTGTACTGCTGGATATGGCTACTAAAGAGTTCAATTGCCCCTTCTTCAAATTTCTGGTTAGATCCCTGCTGGTCTGGGGTATTTTGGAGGGGGACTTGGCTTTTCGCTAAAATATATCAAGACTTTTAATGCATTTCCGGAATGTCAACAAATTTGTTTCCAATCAATACTGTCAATTTCCTAAAGTATTACTTGCCGCTGGATTAGATATTTTTGTGTGTATTTTTCACCTCCGCAAATCCTCCCCTCATACCAGTTTAAACATCAACTAGAACGGTAAATACCGTCATTGTTCGCATGCCCATGCAAATTGACACCCATATTATATGACTCGGCCAATTATAAAAATGGCATCTCACACTAAGTCCCACATGGCATCCCATGTACCACATGACATCTCACCCCATGTCCCACATGGCATCCCATCCCATGTCCCACATGGCATCCCACCCCATGTCCCACATGGCATCCCACCCCATGTCCCACGTGGCATCCCTAACCATGTCCCACATGGCATTCCACCATATCTTCCACATGGCATCCCATCCCATGTCCCACGTGGCATTCCATCATGTCCCACTGGGCATCCCATCCTATGACCCACATAGCATTTCACCATATCTTCCACATGGCATCCCATCCCATGTCCCACGTGACATCCCATGTCCCACGTGGCATTCCACCATGTCCCACAGGGCATCCCATCCTATGACCCACATGGCATTCCACCCTATGTCCCACATGGATCACATCCCATGTCCTAAATGACATCCCACCTCATGTACCACATGACATCCCATGCCTTGTCCCACATGGCATTCCACCATATCTCCCACAAGGCACTCCACCATACAGTGTCTCACATGGCATTCCACCATATATCCCACATGGCATCCCACGCTATGACCCACATGGATCCCATCCTACATGTATGTCCCACATTAATCCAGTCATATGTACCACATGACATCCCTTCCTATGTCCCACATGGCATCCCTCTCTGTATCCCGCATCAGTGGCTTCCCACCTGATGTTCCACACATCATCCCACCATATGTTCCACATGGTATCCCTTCCAATGTCCCAATGACATCCTACTTTATGTCCCACATGGCATCACATCCCATGTTCCACACCCCATGCCCCCATGGCATCCTACCCTATGTCCCACATAACCTCCTACCCTATGTCACACATGGCATCCTACCTTACGTCACACATGGCATCCTACCTTATGTTACATATGGCATCCTACCTTATGTCACACACGGCATCCTACCTTATGTCACACATGGCATCCTACCTTATGTCACATATGGCATCCCAACCTATGTCACATTCTGTGTTACTCGTGGCATCAAACCATGTTTCACATGGCATTCTACCCTGTTCCACATGGCATCCAACCCCATGTCCCACATGGCATCCCACCCCATGTCCCACATAACATCCCATAGGCTCCATAAGAAGTCTCATCCTAGCTACCACAGTCCCTGATTGAGCATACTATGTATGAAAGTGTCAGACCATATAATAACTTATATGCAAATGACTTGTTGAAATGGGGTGAGACGCCATGTCCCACATGACATTCCATCCCATGGCAATCCACCCTATATCCTGCATGGCATTCCACCACATATCCTATGTGGCATCCCACCCTGTTCCACATGGCATCCCACCTCATGCCCCACATGGCATCCCACCCCATGTCCTACATGGCATCCCTCCCCATGTCCCACATGGCATCCCACCCCATGTCCCACGGCATCCCCACCCCATGTTCCACATGGCATCCCAGCCTATGTCTCACATGACGTCCCATATGCTCCATAAGAAGTCTCATCCTAGCTATCAGTCCCTGATTGAGCATAATATGTATGAAAGTGTCAGGTCATATAATAACTTATATGCAAATGAGTTGTTGAATAAGAAAAAAAGGTGTAGTCAATTAATTATGCCTGTAATAGCCCTTAATGTATACAAAATGGTAAATATTATATCATATGTCCCTCATGGCCCGCATCCATGTCCCACATGGCATCCCTCCCTATGTCCATATGCAATCACATCCTGTCACACTCCCTGACTAAGCATACTAAATAAAAAAAGTCTGGTCAGTTCATATACTGTAGCAACTTTATGCAAATGAGCACAATAGTAAAGGCGGAGTTTAATAATCATGCCTGATACAACTGTTGGTGCCCAAATATTTTGAAGAACTTTAAAAATTTTAAATTTCAAGTAATACAAGAGAGACTTGAGGATCTCTGAAAAATGTTGAAAAATTATATTATTTTACAATTATCTTCTAAGAAAATACTAAATGTTTTGTAGACTTTTTAAGGAAACTAGTTTTCAATCCTGTTTTAGGTATCTCTGAAAAACTTTTACATTTTATAGGGAAATTTCAACCTTCCATAAGAATATTTGAAGAAATTTTAACTTTTTCTGAGGAACTTTGAAGAAACTTTAACATTTTCTGAGCAATTCTCAAAAAACTTTAACATTTCTGAGGAAATCTCAGGACAAATTTGTGGACAGACGGATGGCCGGACGGACGTAATCGCCATTACATAGGCTCGCATAATGCTTCGCATGCGAACCAAAAATAAAATTCAAACACATTTTAGCATTTGATTGCAGCACATTGTGAAGTTGGAATTCGCTTTCCACAAAATGTAAGACGATCACCTTGTTAAGTACCACCGGAGGTCAACCAATCATTAGGAGGGGTGTAGCCAGCTCTTTGGATTGGAGGATGTGGGGGACTGGATGGGTTGTAAACGAAAAGTGCGGATAACATAAAATTAGTTTCAAAAATTGTGTCTTTAAACTTTTTGTAGGTTAAATTTTACTGAACAGCAAAAGACTTGAATGGTCACTGCCTCAATATCTGGTTCGTGTCACGTCCGTAGTCAGGAATTTGAAAGGGAGGTTCGTGTCTCGTAAAAAAATCTTGAAATTCCGGGTGCTTGTTGTTTTATTAGATTCCAAAAGGGCACTTTCTCAACAAAAGGCGGTTCAGGAATTTGAAATGGGCTTCGTTTGTGTATAGAAGGGCAACAAGCCTTGAAATTCGGGTACTTATTGTATTTCTAATTCAAAAAGCGCACTTTCTCAACGAAAGGGGTTTGTTTGCTCGGATGACCCCCCCCCCCTCCCTCTCTCTCTCTCTCCTTCTTTCCCCACTACAGGCATGCTTGTAACAAGTTTTCTGGACCTATAGGTGAAATTTCTTGAACTTTTTACCATTTGGGCTTCAAGCCGCTGGCTACACCCATGATTATCCTATATAGGACAAAGAAAAGATAAGGTGGCATTTTTTAAATCTATTCTTATTTTCTTGCATTATTTTCTGATAATATATACTGTAGACCCATCCCTGGCCCCTCCTAGGTCCAACATGGCGAAATCATAGTCCCCCCCTTTTTTGGATAATACACAACTGCTGTTGGTGTGAATGCAAGTTCTAAATCCAACATCCTGCAAAAGTATCACTCACCAAACGTGAAAATGCACAAACGAAATAAACAATCAGTGACAAATTAGTATTTTTTGTTTGGTTTCTTCTGTAATAGTAAAATATATAGATGCTTTCTTTGCAATTATCTTATATAGATTATGACAAAATACTGACTGTTTAAAGGGTTAGTAAGTGGTCAAGCAAGCCCATGTTCAGTAAAAGAGGGCTTCAAAAGATACAAAATAGTGAAGGATTCATAATTCTTATTTCATTAAGGAGATATTCAAATTTTAAAGGTGTATAAACAGAAAGCTTTAACTTCTGAACTTTTGACTTTTTTACTAATATTAAAAATCATGAAATTTGCATTACAAATGCAATAAATTAGAATGTGATGCTACTCCTGTACAATATATTTGTTACCCAGTTAATCATGTTATCCTTAAGCTATGAATCATGAAGCAGTTTGCCACTCAAATTCCCATAAAAACATATATTTTAATTTAATGGAATATTCCCATGGTTTTTTGTCAAAATTTTATTTCAAAGAGCATACTTTTACAACCAATTAGGTACACAAATCAGGTTGATAACATATTCCGTTCAGGAGTTGTGAATTTAACAAAAATTCCCACTTGCATTTTAAAGTTTTTGTACAGTATAATGAATTCTTGTTTGATGTTGTCATAGAGACAATTCCATTGCAATGTTTATGTATATCTTTGAACGTTAATTGGTTGTTTCTGTATGATGAGAAATGATAATTTTCCAAAAGTTATTAAAGTATAGGGTATATTTGGCAATGTATATAAATACCTAATTCATACCAATCTATTTTTCTTGCAGGTTTTACTCCCGGTTTTACTAATAAAAAAGGATGATAGATTTTAATGAAATACATAAACTTTGTAGGAGAATGTGTTGTTGTGATGTCATACTGAAATTTCGTATTCATTTATTGGGATTTTTGTAAACCTTAAAATTTGAATATCTCCTGGTCAGAATGACATATCAACATGATTGTTCTACTAAATTGTTTATAAAATGTTTCTCTTTGCTAAAAAAGTTTAAAAAAAAAAAAAAAACATGGGAATATTCCTTTAAAATACTTTTTGTGTCTCAATGATTAGTCACTTTAATTGTTGTTATACAACTGATGCTAATTTTTAAGGAGGAAAAAACAAAGGAATAAGATTTTTATACTTTTCCAAATAATGTACTTTTAAACATATACCTTCCAAAGATATACAACTAAAAATATGTCCTACACATTTTTAACTTGAATTATTCCTATATATCACATCGTCTTTGTTTTGACACACAAGAAGAATTTGTATTTTCAACTTAAAACATTTACTATGAAAGAATTAATATGCATGAATCAATATTGTTTATCCATGGTTGTTGATTTTCACATGAAGAAGTATGGCAAGAAAGAACGTAACAAAGAAAATGAAATTCTTTACAAAATACAATTTCAAAAATTATAATTTTGGAATCACATACAACAGCATCGTAAAATAAATCTCGGATATCAATAAGACTACATTGACATTTAAGGCTTTCTCGTGATCAGCCTTCAAAGATCTTTGACAGTAGATTAAAGACCAATGGGTTTCCAAAGGATACTATAGAACTTGACCTACAGTATAATCAAAGATTAGATTAGGGGTTAAGGAAGTTTATCTAATATGAAAGAGGACTTAATTGAAAACAAAATGGTGAAAAAACTACTTCAATATCTTATCCCGTTAAGGAGATTTGTAAGTTTAAAGGATAAGTTCAGGGGTCAAGCAAGTTTATCTTATGTGAAAAATGACTTCAAAAGAAACAAAATAGTGAAAAAAGCATTCAAAAATCTGATTCTGCTAAGAAGATATCAAAGTTTAAAGTTTAATATCATTTGTGTCAAAGGACTGAAACCAAACCAGTTGTGATGTCATAGCCTCAGATTCCTCAGTCTTTACGTATTCTATCAAGTTTTGTCCTGCAATTTTGTGGCTTAAAAACCATGGGATATGTCAAAAAAAAGTAGTAAATCTGAATTTAGGAAGGGTATGTATAATATACCACCTGAAGAAAGTTTGAGGAAAACTAATTTAAATAGTGAAAAAATTAAATAAATTTCCTTTAAGATACATTAGCAATTCTTAAGAATGTGAGGATCAAGATACCAGCTTCCCACAGTAGACTTAACTACACCCAGTCATTTTTACACAGATAACTGGATAAGATAAAGCTTTATACTTGAATATCTCCTTAACGGAAAAATATTTTTGAACGCTTGCTTCACCATTTTGTTAAGATGGACATGCTTGACCACTGAACTAATCCGTTAAAGCAGCTTTATCTTTGTAAGTCTACTATGGAAGGTTGGCGCCCTCATATTCACATTCTTAACAATTGTTAATGTACATTCAAGAAATTTTATTTCAACTTTTTTTTACTATTTCAATTATTTTTTCTTGTACTCTTCTCAGGTAGTAAACAATACTTACCCTTCCTAGATTCTGTTGTACTACTTTCCTGCCACATTCAATGGTTTTGAAGCTACAATATCATAAGACAAAATATGATAGAACACAACAATTTGAGGAATCTGAGGATGTAACGTCACAACTAGCCTCATTTCAGTCGTTTCTACAAAAATGATAGCAAACTTTAAACTTAAATATCTCCTTAATGAAATAAGATTTTTGAATGCTTTCTTCAGTATTTAGTTTCCTTTGAAGTCATCTTTTAGATACGATGAACTTGGTTGATCTCCAAACAAATTCTTTGACATATCAGATTTACTTATTGAGAAGCTGCAAAACGGAATATTTAAAGAATTTGTATGGAATTATTATTGCACTTTTTCCATACCTTTGATATATACATCTTCAGATAATTGATCTACGATTATCCATGCACCTTTAATGATAACTTGATTTTGTTTGTTGATGTTTAAAGGCACCACGACAGTCAGAGTCAAATGTGCCAAGAGGGTTTTAAAAACTAAGGTGCTTGAATTAGGACAGAGAGGAAAGAGAGGTGGGATAGAGGGAGAGAGGTGGGATAGAGGGAGAGTAGGTAAATAAGGGAAAGAAGTTAAGGTAATAAAAGGAAGGTGATGGAGGTAAGGCAGATAAGGGAAGGAAAGGGAGGTTTAGATCAAAAGGAATAAATTGCTGTTGCGGAGAAAGGTGATGGAGTTGGAGGTAGGATTGTTCTGGAAAACAGCGGAATTGAGATGGAGGGTGAGAGGTGTGACCTGGAGTTCAGGTATATGGGACAGCTTAAGAGGATATGCTTGGTCGAGAGATTGGTGTTGCATGTAGGGCAGAGAGGAGTAGGGAAGCTGGGGAGTAGGTGAAAGTGAGTAAGAAAGGTGTGAGTGAGAAAGGTATGGCCGAGGCGAATACACTTGATAACAACATCTTTCCTGCAGTTGTGACTTTGCAGGGGGACGTTGGTCCCAACTTTGGGTTTAATGGTGTGAAGTTTAGTTACTGGTCTCGAGATTCCAGGAGTCTTGCCAGGTCTTACTGAGGTTGCTGGAAGTGGAGAAACGGAGGTCTGAGTGGAGGATAGGAAAAGGAGAGATGTGATTCGACAGAGTGTTGTTGGCGGCTCTTATCGGCTCTCACATTGCCGGGAATGCTGACATGGCTAGGGATCAAAAAAGATTTTTTTCCCTTAAGGAGAAAAGAGCATGAAGTTTATTGAGGATTTGTAGGATAAGTGGATCGGACCAGAGCATGTTGCGGATGCCAGTGAGAACGGGTTTAGAGTCGGAGAAGATGACAAAGCGGGGGCGGAAGGAGAGTTTAACAAAGTTTAAGGCCAGGAGGATGGCCTTTGCTTCAGAAGAGTAGATTAAGGCTCCATCGGGCAGCCTTGAGGAGAGGGTGAGGCCGGAACAGGCGGCGGCTGCAAATGAGCCTTCCCATGTGGAGTCGTCAGTGAAGAGGAAAGAGAAGTTGTGGAAATGTCTGCTGATATAGCAGTATTTCGAGCAAAAGAAAGCTGGGTTGTGGAGAGCTTTCGTGTAGGAGGAAAGGCCAAGGAAAATCTTGAGGGGATTAAAAACCCAGGTGGGCGTGAGAAGGATAGTGTCCCTGGCAATCGAGAAAATGTTGATGTTGGCTTTGGTAAAGTGAGAGTGCATCCGGATCCCGAATGGTGAGGGGATGCGTTTGTTGAGGTTGGTGAAGGAGGGAGAGCAAATGGAATGGAGGAAAGGGTTCCGCGGATCAGTGAGGATATGAAGAGCGAAGAAGAGGCAGGTGCTGGTGTACCTGAGGTCAAAGGGGAATTCATTGGCATCTACGTGGAGACTGGGGATGGTATGGGTGGTGCCAAGGCAGAGCCTTAGGGCAGTGTTTTCAGTAACCTTGAGATGCCTCAAGTAAAATTTGCGGACGGAGGCATATATGAAACTGCCAGAGTCCAGCTTGGACCTGAGGAGGAAGCGGTATAAGGTGAGTAGGATGGGACGATTAGCTCCCTAATGATAATTTCAAGGTATATCTTAATGAATTTGTCCTGTTCAATTAAGGCATGAATTTGTTACAATTTCTTATATCCATTGCAGCAAATAATATACAGCAAAATTAACCTTGTTGACTCTGCAAAATAATAATTATTTTTGTTGTTGTTAATATTTGGAAGGAAAAGAAGTAACGAAAGCTAAATTCATACTATATTGTTATTTGAATATCAGTTTGCCTATAAAGATGCACCTGGATGAAATACATTGCTAGTAGCATGGTTGAAAATCTATATATATACATGTGGTAAGCATAGGTGTAGGAATAGGTGAGTAGGATGAAAACTGTCCCCCCTGAAAACTGGCTAAAATTTCCCGAAAACTGGCCTAAATTTCCCAAAAATTGGTCAAAATTTCTCAAATTTGAAGAAAATTCTCCAAGAATAAAAAAAAAAATTAAAGAAATTTCCCAGAAATTGATTTTTTTTCTCGCCAGAATAATGAAAGGGATTTCCCGATTAGCAATAACTTTTGATGGAAATTTAATTTACCGGTGCAATTTTTCCATTTGTCACTGGGAAATTTTTCCATTTGTCACTGCAAAATTTTTCCATTTGTCACCGCGAATGTTTTTGGGGATTTTTGCCACCCTGAGGTGACCCTTCTTATTCCCCTGGTGATAAGAATACTATACTCTGATTTGTCTAAATTTGTCAACTGACCATGGTTCAACGTTTATACCTCACAGCAATGTGAATTTAACCAAATTCCATTTGTTGATGGAAGTGATCCTGTGATATTTGTATAAAAATGAAACTTAATAAGGCCCTACAAAAAATATAATTAGCCTATTACCCTCGCGTATCTTTTTTAGGATAATCCCAGATTTTGTTTAAGCTTTGTACATTTTTTTCGGTTCAGTCATTCAGCGTCCATACTTCCATTTCTATCTACTTTCAGCCGAAATACGAATGATCACTTCAGATAGTTTTCAAGTTCTACTACACCTGATATATAGTTGACCTAATCTGTAGCCTTACAAATTACCAAAGTTAATTGGCTTGGGGAAAAAATAAAAACTGCCCGCCAACATCGCTTTTTCAAGTGGGTTTGGGTGATAAGCTAATAATTTTTTCATAGGCCCCTAATTAATAAGAGCTGTATCATATCCCAGCCATTAACTTGTTTTATCAATAACTAATTGTGTGTTGTTACAGATTAACCAAGAAGCAGGTTCACTGGATATCGATGGATGCATCTGCCTTCACCTCTTTCATTCCTCAATTCAGTTCCCCAGCTTCTATGGTTAAAGATTTATAAACAGGTAGCAACAGCTTAATTGGACAAAAATATGCAATAAACCAAGAAAATAGGCTATAAACCAGAATATATTACTCTGCTTTTGACTTGGGGTCTTATGGCAAACTGTATTGAAGTAAAATCAGGAAACCACCATAAACGATCTTGGGAAAAAAATAAAATTTTGAATTTAAATAGCTTAATTCAAATCAAGAAAATATACATATTGCACAATCAACCTGAAACAAAGAATCTGGCATATTTTTTAAGTCTTAGTATATTGCATAATGTATGGCAAAATATCATTAAAGCAAATATTTCCCTTTTTCTACATGAAGGATGTGATCAAACTGGACCATCGTCTTCAACTGACCACTCATAAATTAGGAGGTCAAGCATTTTTGTGACATTCAATCAATATTTGATTTCTCTTAGTGCAGGGTCAAAGGGCACCAACAAATCACATTTCTGCTAAAACAGGGAAAACCCATGCCTTTATTCACTCAGCAGCATAATTTACCTCTTCCAGATTTTGTTGACAGTCCCAATGTTTTGTTGTTGTTTTTTTTGTGGATATTTGAGGCCAAAAATATAGATTGATTTTAACTTCAAAAGGATCACAAAATGATAACTATTTCCTATTGTTGTACACAAGGCTTAAAGAACTATATTCTTATTGCTATTGTACTGGTTAGAGCCCCTGACCTTCTGACATGCATGCATAGACTGACTGTCCTTTTTCTTGAATCTAATTAGAGAAAAAGGGCTTGATCAGTATCTATATAGTATGTACGTTGTACACAAGCAAAAAAAAGGTCCATATTATCAGATCTTGAAAGGGTTAAGATCCTTCACTTTCTGACATGTAGGCCTATACACAGATTGAATGCCCTTTTGCTTTAATCCAAATTTTTAAGCATGTGAGGATCTTATACATTATAAACAATGCTTAACCTTTACTCTACCACGCGGCGATATTATAACCGTTTTGGGTGTCCAATCTGTAACTCCGCCTCCCGAGCGCATTTTCAATCAAAGTGCTGATAGAGAAAGGGTTAATCAACCCGTGACAAGTGTGCCAACTCAAAAATATATGCAGCATGATCCGGGTGGGCAGCCCAGCGGGTCACTGGATCAGCCCTTGATTAACCCTTACTCTGCCACGCAGCGATATTGTCGCCGTTTTGGGTTGCCAATCTTTGACTCTGCCTCCCGAGCGCATTTTCAATAAAGTGCTTGTAGAGTAAGGGTTAAAAAACTATGTCTACATTTTGCAGCCCTTGTAAGGATTAGAACCCTGACGTTCTGACATGAATACATAAATTGAATGCATTTTTTTCTTGAATCTAATTCTTACAAAGTGTCAGTATTTTATATGCTATATACAAAGTTGAAAGACCTATGTCCATATTATTCAGTTTATGCAAGGACAAAAGTTCTTGAACATTTATTATAAGGAATGGATTGTCCAGGAATTTAACTTTCCATTTCTGGGAGAATCTTATAACCAGGGATGCAAGAGTTTTTAAGAATCACATTTCAACAAAAAATAAGGTTTTTCTTATGCAGCCTAACCATTCATGACCCCTATGGTTGCCATTTCAACTGCGACATATAGGTGACCACCATTCTCATACACACCTCTAAAAACATCTAGTAAAAAACTATTTGATAATTTCATTTCCATCTCAAACAAAATAAAACGATGATGTAAAATCAAAAAATAAAAATATACAAAATGGCAATTATCACCCCTATAATGATATACCATCTCATATTTGAACTACGTGTACTTTGCTCGACCTTCCTGGTTTGCAATGGGGCCTCCACTCTCTCCCAGATAGTCTCAATGGCTTTTCTTGCTCCGTCCCACTTTCCTGGTCCTTGCAAACGGTACTGATACGGCGAATACGGACCAAACACAATCCTCAGACAAAACAGCGGGTCCTCTTTAAGCATTTTCCAGAAATCTGGTTTGACCCCGAATATTTTGGCAATCTGATCAACATAATCTATGTGATCTACTTGGATTGTGTGTCGCTGAGAGGCGACGTACCGCTTAGCCATCGTCTCTTTTTTCTCGAGAATGTCTTTCAACATTTCCGATTTTGGCGGGAGACTGGTGGCGCCTTTGAAAATCTGGACAGCCCAGCGGCATTGCATTTCTGATATGGGATTAATTGCACCCCATGGCTGAATAAAACCAATCACGGCAAGGGTCGGTTTTTCCAACTGTGGAGGAAAGACATATTTGTAAAGGGAAAGTTCGTTCTTCTGAATATTCACCACAGACTTTGGAAGGAAAGGAAAATCAAATATGTAACCTGTTCCGAGAATAACGACATCAATGTTGTCTTCGAATGTTCCGTCTACAAATTCCACACCGGTTTTTGTAAATCGCTTGATGTCTGGCTTTAGGATGATCTGACCGTTGGCAAGACGGTTGGCTAAATCATCGTTGACGGTGGGGTGTGCTGAAAGAGGACCATGGGCTGGTTCCAATCCATACAGTTTGTGATTCAAGCGAACAGAGAGAAGGAACTTGAAGAACATGTTCTGGAACCAGATTGGAGGCCAAAACGAATACCTTCTTAGATTTCTGTAGTCAATGGGAAGTCCTCCTGCTGTGAGTCGATGAATCACCCAGGTGCCCCTCCTTGTGCTCAAATACACCTAAAAAAAAAAAAAAAAAAAAACAATGATTGAGTAAACTTTAACGATTAAACCAGACATTGCAAACGATACAAATTCCCTCTCCGATTATAACACACCTTCCACATGGTATCCCACCTTCTATTCCAAATGCCATTCTATCCTACATCCCATACAAGAAATCATATATTAAATTCGGATACAATTCCATCACATGACCTATTTGCCATCACACCTGCAATTAAGATAACATCCCACCACACATCATGCCACCCTGTCCCACATACTATGCAACCCTGTCCCACGCGATATGCAACCCTGTCCCACACACTATCCCAACCTGTCCCAAATTCAGTACAGTACAGCTAGCTAACTAAACACACAAGTTTATAATAAGTGATCGGAGACAGGAATAAACAATAAACTATCGCGATGCGGATAACTTTCGCACATTGGTAGCCTCCGGAATTGGCCCTGAACTACTGTATATTCCCTCACCCACATCATCAACATTTTAATTCTAGTTTAGAAATGGCACTTCAGTCGTAAAGTGGATGTGAAAAAAGAAGAAGTTTTTTTTACAATAACTTAGATTAAACTAAATTAGATAGCTATTCAAAATTGAACCAAACATCGCAAACAATACACATTCCCTTGCCACTAATAACAAGCTTTCCAGCCTCTGTCACACCTGCCATCCCACCCTCTCTCTGTTCCACATATCATACCATGCTACTTCCCTCCCTACAGGAAATCATACATGAAATCCAGATACCATTCCATCCATCCATCCATCCATCCATGTTCATTTGTAGTAGGCGCCTTTTCCATAGGATACAAAGCGCCCAGAATGCTGCCCCAAAGTTCAGTAAGTAATACATGATTAAAAAGAAAAGTCTTGAGACGTGTTTTGAACTGTCCAAGTGAACTGGCATGGCGAATGTGTGAAGGCAAAGAGTTCCAAACGTGGGGTGCTGCAGCTGAAAAAGCCCTAGAACCAGCTTGTTGTTAGTTCTGAGTTCAGTCAGGAAGTTTTCAGAAGAGGAGCGAAGGGATCGTGCTGGTGTATAAAGTTTCAGACTGTTGGATATGTATTCAGGTGATTGATGTATCAGGGATTTGTAGACAATAAGACATGTTTTGTATAAAATTCGCTGTGACACAGGGAGCCAATGCAATTTGTTGAGCAAGGGTGAGGCATGATCACGACGACGTTTCCTGAAGATAAACTTAGCAGCTTTATTTTGGAGTTTCTGTAGGCGATTTACATTTTTCATGGTAATACCATTCAAAAGGGAATTACAGTAGTCCACAACATCACTTGTATGCCATCACACCCGAAATCAAGTGACATTCCCCTATATGCCTTGCCACCCTCTCCCATATACCATGCCACCCTGTCCCATATGCCTTGCCACCCTCTCCCACATGCCATCCCACCCTGTCCCACATGCCATCCCACCCTGTCCCACATTTCATCCCATCTCGTCCCTCATGCCACCTTCATCCTAATTCCTACATCTACCAATCCTTCTACCATCTTCCACCCAACATTCTTTCCTCTCACTCCCATTCCCTCACTTCTATCAACTCAACATGCCTCATTCACCTACCAACCCCCATCACCTGCCATCCCCCGTTCATTTGCAATCCTCTATTCACCTGCCATCCTCTATTCCCAAACATGCCCCATCACCGTACCATTCTCCATTCACCTACCACCCCCCATTCACCTAACATCCTCCATTCACCTACCATCATCCATTCACCTACTACCCCAATCCACTTTTTGCCATCCACTCATCTACCAAATATACTCTTAACTAACTCAACCTTTCAACCTTCAGTATAACCTCTACTCTCTCCATTGCACTATAGCACCCCCTCATCCCCTTTCTCCTCAGCCTTAACTTAAATCTGACACAAAATTATGCTCACCTTTTTTTTTCTTATAAACTAGATAGGGCTGATTTTCAAATTACAAAATCAGAGGAAATATTCAGTACAGATTAATTTGCAGACTTATCAAGTCTATTATGTGTCCCTCTATTCAAGCTAAGACTTAATGGGGTTTTTTTGCTATTCATTCGCAAGACACTTCATTATACATTCCATTCAGTCATCAGATCTATTATTCAACTTTTTTTCATCCCAGAACAAATTCTTTAATTGCTCCTATTCAAGTCTGGAATGCATTTGTAACTCATCATTCCAACCTTCATTATAACCTTCACTCTGTTGCACCACAAGAATCCTTCTCATTACCTCCTCATAATTTGCATAAACATTAGGCTACCCTTTAACTTAAATCTGAAACTCTAAATAAAAACATGCTTGACTTTATATTTTCCCTTATAATCCAGACAGGGCTGGTCCATCTACCAAATCAGAATGACAATTAATTGCAGATTAATTTAGAGACTAATTGTTTATACTTCTATTCTCCCCCAAGACCAGTGGCAATGCCAGGATTTTGGTCATGGGTGCAAGAGAGGGGCAATTTTGTCTCAAATGGGGACAAAAGCCTACAAACGGGCAAAATATGTCACATTACAAAATTGTCTGGGAGGAGGGAGTGCAAGTGGGGTAAGGGGAAAAGCTATCTCAAGGGAGGGGGGGAGAATGCCCTCCATAGCTGCAATGCTGCCACTGCCTAATATATCTAAGTACACAAATTGTTTTTTACTTTTCTTTCATGCCAGAACAAATATTTTAATTGATATTAATGTTCTTTGCAGGTAACAGACTCCTTTATATAAAAATGTTTTAAAGCAAGCAACAAAAATAGTTTGACTTCCTTTCCAAGGCAGAAATGTTTTGTTCCCCGGGCCAAAAGCTTAACAATATGGTTGGATAGACAAAGGATGTGGACAAAGGGATGGAAAGATGAAAGATAAAGATGTTGACATGTGGATGCTTCGATGTTTATCTTGATGGTAATGGAGAACTACAATATTTAAATTTGATTACTTATCAAAAGGGGCATAGCTTTTGTAGTAAAAGTCTTATTCTAGTTATTGATATTAAAAGTTCGCAGATTTTTTTTCTCTGATGCGATATTTATCATCTATAATATGTAGTATTTTTAAGCTAAGAGACATATATGTACAACATTATGAGGAGAAAAAGCAAGTACATGTACAATATGAGTGATATCACGACTTCAATATTTTTGAAAATTTACAGATTAATCACAAACCTGAGAAGTTACACGGCTCAGTTCAACAGCTGCATCACCTCCGAGTTTCCGATACCGATGACCACCACACGCTTGTCCTCGTAACCTGCTGCTGACCTGTACTCATGGGTATGAACCTTAGGTCCCTCAAAATCATCCAGGCCCTCAAACGAGGGTATATTCTTTTGTGCGTGATGACCCGAACAGATGAACAAAGCGTCAAATATCTCCTGTCTTGTCTCTCCCGTCTGTTCGCTTTTGACGTCAACTACCCACCGACCTGATAAGGCAAAGTCTTCCGCTTTCTCAACTTTTGTGATGGAGGAATGGAACTGAATGTGCTTGCGTAAATTAAAATGGTCCGCGTATAGCTGGAAATATTCTTGTACTTTTGTGTTGTGCATAAAGTTAGGAAAGTCCTTTGGAATAGGGAAGTCACTGTACGCCATGATTTCTTTGCTGGTGTTAATGACAGTTGTTTTGAACACACAGGCGAGATCGTTGAATTTGGTGTCTTCTCGATAACGCCACAATCCACCTATGTCATCAGTTTTCTCAAAGCAGACAGGTTCCAGCCCTTCATCTAAACATTCTTTGATGGCAACTAGGCCACTGGCCCCTGCTCCAAGAATACCCACTCTCACCATTGTGGCAAATTAGAGTGTCATGTGACCTGAAAAATAAACGAAAGTACTTGTTTACATGTATGGCAACAGTCACCAATAAAGATACAAATTGTCCAGTCTACTACTTATAGTCACATACCAACAAAATACTTTAGAAATACTGGTGGTGTGACGCCAAATGATGAGTGAACAACAACAACCACAAAATATGTCAGCAAACAGAAATGGACTCAAACTAAAAAAATGCTGGCCGAACAAATGTTACGGTTCCAAAACTATAGGTCTCAGCTACCGAAGAGTAAAAGCTTTACCTGGTGATCAGGAGTGCTGAAATAATTAACCTAAGTTAAATAATTGACAGCTTTTTCAGCCAATCACCGCATGAATTTACCTAGCAACATAGGCTTACGGAGCAGGAGAAAGGAGGGGGAGGGGGCATCTTTTTTGGGGGCAGCCAAGAATTCAGGAAAATGGGTATCAAAATTCGGGCCAAACTGTGTTTAAAAAAAGTGACTTAAATATTTTCTGAATAAAAAAAGGTTTTTTTTAAAGATTTAAATATGATCTTTAAAACTTTGTTCAGTTGTTTGTTGTTTAAAAGCAGATGATTTGGCATTGTGGCAACATGAAATGTGGATTTTATGAGTATATTTATAAACTGTGTTAAATTAGAACAAGATTGGAGGATTCAGGCAAAAAATGTTCTGCCTCCCCACTCCCTCCCCTTCCAAAAATAAAACTGTCCCGTACGCCTATGCCTAGCAACAAAATCTGCATAACTAAGTGAGGTAAAAAAACCTATGGGTACTGGTACAGTACGGCTAGCTAACGCCGCACGCTCATGCAGTCAAAACAAATTTCTGCTCACACAAAACGAGTGACGACAAAATAGTGAACAAAAATTGCACTTTGTAAATCCAGGGAGTTGTTAAGAACAACTCCCTGGTAAATCTGGTTCCTCTCACCAAAGAGCTTCTACATACAATTAGCCTACAGAATTTTGTTAATTCCTTTTGCTAAAATCTTTAACCTGCTTTAAAGATCCAGAGATGCGCCATAAATGGATTTAAACTTACCGCAGGACACATGACATCTAAATGTCAGCGTATTAGTCATACATGATTGCAGTTTTGAGGTTTGTTTGCTTCACCTAGTTACCGCGTTGCTATGGTGGTTGTGGCCTTTTTCTGTACTTAGTGAGGTCAATTAGTCTAATGGTCCAACATGTCTACTTTGTATGAAAGATGTCTAAAATAAACAGAACTGAGAAGAAACTTATCTTGTTCCATTTAAGATTACAATGTGAAAAGGTGGCAAACAGTGACAACCTCCCAAACTTTCTTAACACATGTAGTTTATTGAAAATCAAATTCATTTTTTCTAATTACAGACATTTTACTTGTCCAATATAGCTCTACTCACCAACATTAAAAGGAAGAAGCTTTAAATTTGGTACTCGTACTGGGCATCAATACATCAATTTACAGTGCACATTATTTTTTCCATCTTTTAAAAGTTTTAAGCCATTAATCTTAGCATTTGATTAACAGTACTATGCATGTACAGATTCACAGAGAAAAACAAAACAAGTATGTTGCTAACAAGCTGTTACCGTGCAATAACATAGAAATCTGCAAAGGTTTGCAAAGTGTCAGTGCCCTAGCTTAATCGGCTGTTTCAGAAGGGCGGCCCACCCTCCCCCTCTGTTGGCTCGCCCTGTCCCCCTTTTGGTTCGCCCTTTCCCTCACCAGACAAAATGTAAAAAACAATTCTTTTAGAACAAATTTCAGATTCCAAAAAATTATTTAAACACTTAATAGGCTAATCTAAATTAACCTCATAAATTTTATGGATACAAGAGTGATAGCATAGAAAAAAATTGTCCTGTTTGGCTCATGAACTTAAACAGTCCTTATTGGTCTAGTTTTAATTCTATAATAGTATGATTCTAAGGTATAATAGCTAAAATCCCATAGCTTCACCAGAGCTTTTAGGGGGCTGCATATAATGTAAAAAATAATCTTTCAGTGACATGTCACATCTTTTGCAAAACACAACATAACATCATCCTTTATCAACCCACCAAGTAAAAACCTGAATCCTAATCCAATTCGAGACCCTAACCCAAAAGTTTAATACAGTATTATTCATAACATAATTTTG
This sequence comes from Chiridota heheva, assembly GCA_020152595.1. Taxonomy (NCBI): domain Eukaryota; kingdom Metazoa; phylum Echinodermata; class Holothuroidea; order Apodida; family Chiridotidae; genus Chiridota; species Chiridota heheva. The sequence goes on along the minus strand of JAIGNY010000083.1, from coordinate 122,043 downwards.
TGGAAAATAAAACAAGTGATTTACCGCTATACCGTATACGAGGAGATACCAACAATATAACATATCAGAGAGGAGATATCTACAGTATAACATAGCAGAGGAGATACCTACAGTATAACATAGCAGAGCGAAGATACCAACAGTATAGCATAACAGAGAGGAGATACATACAGTATAACCTAGCAGAGATAAGATACCTACAGTATAATCTAACAGAGAGAAGACACCTACAGTATAAATATATATATATATATATATATATATATATATATATATATATATATATATATGTATATATATATATATATATATATATATATATATATATATATATATATATATATATATATATATATATATATACATATATATATATATATATATATATATATATATATATATATATATATATATATATATATATATATATATATATATATATATATATATATATATATATATATATATATATATATATATATATATATATATATATATATATATATATATATATATATATATATATATATATATATATATATATATATGGATATGGAACATACCTTTGAAAGTTACTGTAGTTACCTCTTTTTAATTACACCACCTTAAATCCAAGGTTACAAAATGTCCACGAACTTGATTACTTGCTACATGGGTATAAACCACTGTGTATACCAGGCACCAACAATGTAACTCTTATCTTAAAAATCACAAGATCATTTAATGTACTACAGTTGTGGGAAGTATGCGCGTAGATAGGGGTCAAAGTTTGACTCTGCCAGATAAGCTACTATATAAACTATCCACTCATTACAATCAATGGAAGCTCTTTGAATTAACAGGGTGCGTGCTGAATGAAAATAGAGTATATTTTCATGCGTGAACGCTAATAATACTAGACTGTTAAAAAAACTCATGCAAAGTTCAAGTTGGAGCTTTTGTTTACTTGCGAAACAAATTTTCAGTTAAAATCACAACCGTGTGGATTACTCCCCTCTACTATTCTGCATAGAAGTAATTGACTAAATGCAAATGTTTTTTGCAAAATTAATGATCAAATTGGTCAAAATAATCCATTTTATATTTATTTACTGATAAGCAATCGAGCACAATATGTATAGTTCGCATACGTACAGTGTCCCACACTGTGCCTACCAATTATACTGTACATATATTCACATGGATATCTGGAAATTTCGTGACTTCGGGTCGTCAGACGGCTAAATCCGAGATTCAATGGGTCAAATTCGACAGCCTGGTGTGAAAACAATCTTTAACCGCTTAAATAGGTTGCTACTTCCAGCGCCCCTCATGGGCTAGGGACCATGTATAAAACCCCTTCCCCTATTTCAACATATTGTACTATGTACATATAATGTAATAACATAAAAAATATTGGATATATTTCATTAATAAATGAATTTATGGCAAATTTTAGCATTTAAAAATCGGGAAAATATCCCCATTGAGTTACCGCAGCAAATTTTTTCGAAGAAAACCCCTCTTAAACCGCCCAAATAGGTTGCTACTTTCGGCGCCGCTCACGGGCTAGGGATCATGTGTATAACCCCTTCCCTTATTTTAACATATTATACTATGTACATATAATGTAATAACATAAGAATATTGGATAGATTTGAGAAATAAAATGATTTTATGGCCAATTTTAGCATAAAAAAATCAGAAAAATATCCCCATTGGGTTAACGCAGCAAATTTTTCCGAAAAAAAAAACATTATCTTAAACCGCCCAAATAGATTGCTACTTTGGGCGCCGCTCACGGGCTAGGGACCATGTATATAACCCCTTCCCTTATTCTAACATATTGCACTATGTACATATAATGTAATAACATAAAAATATTGGATGGATCTGAGAAATATAGGATTTGAGCAATGTAGCATGCTACCAAGGAGCTTCCTTGATGCTACACACTTTCAGTAGCCCCAAGTAAAATACCGAGTGTACGAATGCTCATCAAATTGGAGGATATTTTTGGTATGTTTAGATTTCCAGAACATAAACAGGGAGACCATGCCGCCATGGGCGGACTGGCCCATCGATCAAGTGATCCTCGATCGGTCTGTCGGTAAAACGGTGGAATAAAATGATTTGGCCAGTCCTCCCCTCAGTGCCGTGCCAGCATGCCTGATTAAAATATGGAAGTGGCGGATTTCATGCATGTACGGCTCGCCATAGGGACGAAGAGATTCACTTGTGCCCTCCTCATATGGGGCGAAAGATGTTTGAATATGGAGGGGAGGAGGGGGTACCGTATCAGAGGGCGCATCTAGCTATCGTATTTTCAAAGCATAGGGTCACCCCACCCCCCGGAATATTTCTAAACTTTTATTGGTCCGTAAATTATGAGTCATTTTCCTCATTGTTTTAAGTTTACAGCTTCAGAAATTCAAGATTAGAAAAATGTATTGCTTTTGCTTATGAATCGGAATACATTTATTGTCTAATAATATGTAAACTAACTAAGCAAATAAGGGGTCGTTCATTCAGGAGACTCATTTTCTTGCTGAAAATAAAATACTCAATATTAAGTAGGCCTATGAAATTCTTTAGCTAGTCAGTGGCAGAATCTATTTAAAGGATTAGTTCAGTAGTCAAACATGTTTATCTAATATGAAAGAGGACTTCAAAAATCATATTCCGTTAAGGAGATATTTTAGTATAAAGATTGGCATCATTTGTGTTGAAACTACTGAAATCAGACTAGTTGTGATGTCATAGCCTCAGGTTTCTCAAAGTCTTTATGTATCCTATCATTTTTTCCTGCGATTTTGTGGCTTTAAATCCATGGGGTATGTCAAAAAAAGTAGTAAAATTGAAGCTAGGAAGGGTATTTATAATATACCACCAGAAGAAAGTTTGAGGGAAAATAATTTAAATAGTGAAAAATTAAATAAACTTTCTTTAAAACACATAAAGATTTTGAGGAATCTGAGGCTGTGACATCACAACTAGTCTGATTTCAGTCGTTTCTACAGAAATGATACCAAACCTTAAACTTGAATATCTCCTTAACGGAATAAGATTTTGCAATGCTTTTTTCACAATTTTGTTTCTTCGGAAGTCCTCTTTTATATAAGATAGACACCATTAACCACTGAACTAATCCTTTAAAGGCGCTCCACAATTAAAATATGTGGTAATTTGCATGATGTTTATGTTACATTCTTCAATCTGTCAATAAAAAGCTCAATTTATAATAAGCAGATCGGGGGACTTGAACATATTTTGATATTTAAAATAAAGACATTTTTTAAATCTCTGTAAAGGGCACCTTTTAGTATTTACAAAGAAGATGGGAGGGCCACCTCAGTTTGTGCCATTAAACTATGGCCCGGGTCCAACTAATAAGTTTTGCCCTACATGGCCTATTTCAAACATGCCCCACTAACTGACTAATGAAACCCGGGATGGCTTGCATTCTATAGCAAGGCCCCATTCTAAAGAGATTTTACAAATTAAAAGTTGGGAAAACAAAGGCGCAGAGGTAAAGACCTTTTATAGTCCAATATGTTCATCTTTATTTTCATCTCTAAAAAAAGGCACTTTCTAAGCTTTGGAGAAAGTGTGGATGGGACACGTGCCCCTGTTCCCCGGTTCCGCCGCCTATGTTTCTCCTAAAGATTATATATTTATTGTTTGATGTATTGAATTATATGTATAATTGAACAGATATTAATTTTATGCCCAATTATTTTTTTGCACCTCCAATTTAAATAGGGAGGTAGAAGCCCGTTCATGCAGTACATCACAAATATGCATAACAATGTGCATATCAAGACATTAAAAAAAAAAAAGCCAAAAAGCTTTTAAAATGTATCTTAACCTATTTGACTGTTTTATGTTTTTTGCTATTTTTATAGAATTTATTCAATTTCTAAACAAGTCAGATATTATTTTCCCTGCCTATACTTATTAAATCCAAAGTGTGTGTTTTTGTCATACGCTTCTATGTACATGTATGACTATTTTTATGCTTTGGAATGTAACAGACAAAAAATCCACAAAACTTTGTTTTTCTCTGATATCAAAACTAAGGAATATGGTCGGAGAAGACACCGTCACACCAGGGAGTAACAACTCCCTGGTCACACCGGCTGACCGGCAGACACTAACAGTGTGATCAGCAGACAAGGTAGGTGTGGTAAGCGTAAGCTAGCTGGTGCATGACATCTTCGTGTCAGAGGCGCATGGGATGGGATGGATGTTTTTGTAGAATTTCCATATATGGAGATATGTTCCATGGCAGTCCATATTTTTCTATAATGCTTTCCAAGGAACTTTTGAAAAATGTGATCATTACGTAATAATACGACATCAGTCCGGTATGTTCCAGCAAAGAGCTTCCACAAGAGCTTTGTGTGGAAGCTCTTTGGTTCCAGGTGCCTCTCAATATATGGCTGACTTCCTCTCGTTAACTTTTAAACCAAGGACTCTTCATTTGTTTTAAATAAATTAATCCATCCAAATAATTCCAAGTTTTTTTGTATTTTTAATTTCCGGCCGACCTTCTGTTCCAATTAACAGAATAAAGGATAGTAGAAGTGGTCAAACAGCTTGCGGGGTATACAACATAAAGACAAATGAAACTACCCTGATATCTTGCTTCGTCTATTCTAAAATAAAAGGTATTTATGTTTCCGGCTCTCACTGAGGCTCAACCGACCATCGAAGAAAAGTGCCGCATTATAAACTGTTTGTCAACTAAAAAGGAAGACAAAATGTTTTTGTTTTTTTTGGTTTGATATAGGGAATTATTTGAAATTAGTGGCGGCGTCATGCCACCACGATTCCTCGGATTTGAAACGGCGAGTTGTGGAAGACTATATTCAATTTATTTTGTCCCTTAGTAGCTTTTTAAGTATGGCAGCAAATTATGAACAAACAAATGTTTCGAGTCTTTTTTTCTCACACCCCGAGACCGGAACACTTCCAATTCTAGCAGAAATAGACCCTTACATATTTTGTCAGTGACTTTCATTTTTGATGGGTTAAACACTTGTTTGAAGACTCTTAGTTGTCAGAACCGACTGGAAGTTAAAAAACTTTGCAAAACCTAATTCCTTCTTTATTTGATCGTGTTTTGCAATAACAAAGTAGTCTACGATCGATACCTTCTTTCAATTTTTATTGTTTTGAAGAGATTTTTACAGCTCTTGATGTATTTCCTTTTTTTCGTTTTAACAGTAAAAAAAAAAAATAAAAAAAACCCATGTAAAGTGTGTGATAAAGGAAAATTTTCGGGATTTTAAGAAGAATTTTTTTCGGAATAACAATGCTAAACCTTTGGTAAAGGCGAAAGGATCTAAAAATTGCCGTGACGTTATGCATAGACAAGACTGATATTTCTAACAAATCATATATTTGTAATGTGTACACGAACAACATAGAACGTAAAATTTCATTGTAATTTGAATTGTAAAAGAGAATTTGATGATAATTTGTATATAACAATTATATCAATTATGACCTGCAAGGATGACATTCAAAAATATAAGTAAGTCCTTAAATTGACTAAAACTAAGAAATAAATCAATATCATTGTGTAGATGATATTTTTTACACAAATTTGCAGCGAGCCGAGCAAACTTAAAAAAAAAAAAAGTTCTTATCGATCAACGTTTTGCATTAAAAAATTGCCAAAATGATCCTTACTTCAAAACCGCACACACTAAGAAGATCTGAGGTTTTTCGATGTGTTAAGGTGGATTTTTCGGGAGAATTTCGACCCCGAAAAATACCTTCTCGGCCAGCATAATTTATTGAACGAATCTTCGTGCTTCAATCTGCGTTTTGGAGATTTTCGACGCCGAAAAATACCTTCTCGACCAGCATAATTTATTTAAAGAATCTTCGTTTTAGAGTTTGTTTTGGAGATTTTCGAAATCTTCGTTCTTAGTTCTTCATTTTGGAGATTTTCGACCCTCGAAAAACACCTTCTCGACGAGCATAATTTATTTCAGCTAAAGAATCTTGGTTCTTCGTTCCTTGTTTTAAGAGTTTTTCGTTTCGGAGGTTTTCGACCCTCAAAAAATACCTTCTCGACTAGCATAATCTATTTTTTTTAAATTCGTTCTTCGTTCATCGTTTTGGAAATTTTCAAACCAATCCTAAATTATAATCGAATAAATCAAAAGAACAAGCGCCGAAAATGTGGTACAATGAAGCCTAATAAGGGTTTTTTTTACCTGAAAAGTGGGCGCGGAAGTATTTTTTGACATTTTTGACTAGGGGGAGGGGGGTGGCCAAAGCCCCCTAACCCTTCACTTCCTACACCCTTGTAATGGTGAGACTACCAACTATCCCATAAAATAGCAATTTACTGCGTCAGTGACTTAAAGGTATGATAACATCTACAGACAACTTGAGCCTAATTGATTCGAATATAGAATGGACCATTAATACAGAAAAAACTCCCATAAAAATCAGCGAAATAGTGACCATTTTACATGCATTTCCAATTTGTTGACGTTATTGCGTAATAATTTGTAACATAGTCAGTTGAATACCTCTTTAATTGTTTATATAAATTCTTTGTTTTTAAACCCTCTAAAATATATTTTAGTCAAAATCTTGTTCTAGTCAGGTATCATACCCCTCCTATATCAACGGTTATATCAACGGTTATTCAGCCAAAATTGTAGGCCTATAAATTTGTCTTTGTATAAATTGTGCTATGTTCGTTCAGGGATCTGTTCAAGTTACGAATCTCTGTTTGGTCCCCCGCATGCACATGATATGTAACCAAAGATGACCGACCATTTGCCGACCACTGCTTGATTGGCGTGGGATAATATGAAGATGATAAAACATACTTGTTATGCAGTCATATAACCAGATATAACCAGGGCCCCAGAGAATAATTGGGGTCACTCGGTCAAGACTACTTGTGTAGTTTAACTATTTGCAATGAATTACTTGGTACCCGGGAGGAGGGTGGGGGCACTTCTTTCTAAAAGTCGTAGTGGTGTGCAGCCCACCAACCAAAAACATTGCCGGAGTATTGCAAATATTTTGGTAACTGCAGTATATATATATATATATATATATATATATATATATATATATATATATATATATATATATATATATATATATATATATATATATATATATATATATATATATATATATATATATATATATATATATATATATATATATATATATATATATATATATATATATATATATATATATATATATATATATATATATATATATATATATATATATATATAAATACATATATATATATATATATATATATATATATATATATATATATATATATATATATATATATATATATATATATATATATATATATATATATATATATATATATATATATATATATATATATATATATATATATACCTCACATATGGAAGGCTTCCTTCCTTCCTCCCCCCCTTCCCTCCTTTTCTTCCGGCTTGGTACTTACTAACTGGGCACTCTATCCCGTTTGCCTCAGCTCCACTCGGCTGCTGTCTGTTCAGTCTGTTCAGCTGTTAGTTCGGGATGTGAAACGGAGTACAGGCTTTGATGGGGAGTTATCAGTCCTGCGATGGACGCACGTTCAGGGTGATGGGGGCGTCCTGTTCAAAGGGGATAAGCACTGGCTCTATGGGCCCAATAGCTCTAATGAATTTACTACTTAACCAATGTACAAACTGGCTTCTAATTTGTCTTCAGACTGTGAGGAAAAAGTTGAATTCACATAAACTAATAACAAAATAAAAGCTTTATTTTGTTTTTTGATAATTATTTGGCCGCCAGTTCCCTGTTTGAATGTTTTTGTATTTATGACAAATTATGACATATGCAAAAAATTTCCTTTCGTTTTTGAAAAAGGGCACTTTGCGACTAATTGTATAACAACGTTTCATACGGTAATATCTAATAAACATCACAAATCACAAAGTCATATAAGCAACACTTATTCAATATGAACAATCACGGCCGCCGAGAGAGGTCAAGTCGGGCCCGGAACAAAATATCCTATCCCGTGAGCCTGAGGGGCGCCGAAAGTAGCAACCTATTTGGGCGGTTTAAGAGTGGGGCTACTGAAAGTGTGTAGCATGCTACATTGCTCAAATCCTATATTTTTCAAGTCCATCTAATATTTTTATGTTATTACATTATATGTACATAGTACAATATGTTAAAATAGGGGAATAGGTTATAGGCCTATACATGGTCCCTAGCCCGTGAGCGGCGCCCAAAGTAGCAATCTATTTGGGCGGTTTAAGATAATGTTTTTTTCGAAAAAATTTGCTGCGTTAACTCAATGGGGATATTTTCCCGATTTTTTATGCTAAAATTGACCATAAATTCATTTATTTCTCAAATCTATCCAATATTTTTATGTTATTACATTATATGTATATAGTACAATATGTTGAAATAGGGGAAGGGGTTATACACATGGTCCCTAGCCCGTGAGCGGCGCCGAAAGTGGCAACCTATTTGGGCGGTTTTAAGATAGATTTTTTTTTTTGGAAAAATTTGCTGCGTTAAGTCAATAGGGATATTTTCCCGATGTTTAAATGCTAAAATTTGCCATAAATTCATTTATTACTCAAATCCATCCAATGTTTTTATGTTATTACATTATATGTATATAGTACAATATGTTAAAATAGGGGAAGGGGTTATACACATGGTCCCTAGCCCGTGAGGGGCGCCGAAAGTAGCAACCTATTTGGGCGGTTTGAAACAGATTTCTTTTACCTGCTTGCTCCAAGAATTTGACCTATGTACAGATGTTGTACAGATGTAAGCGCCACTTTCCTGGTTCACTGTGCAAGCGTTGAAGTATCTGCACCTAATTTATTGAAAACACTGCGAACGTCCAAGGTGTCAAAAGAATCCGTGGGCATACACCACTAAATCGAACAAGTAGCGTGCATACCAATAATAATAGAGCATGGATGTTAATAAGTATGAACGAGATCTGACAACAATACGTAACATATACCACATGGTGAATGTAAACGATATATCTTTTTGAGGGTGCAAAAACTAAGATAAGGTTTGTTCCACATGTTACGGAAAAAGTGTAACTTTCTTTATGGCATCATTGCTGAATGGGCATAAATCCAGGGCCCGACTGGGGTATATGTCACCCACTTTTGGCTAGTGGGATAGTACAGACAATCACTTCCCTCCCCCCCCCCCCCCCTCTCCATCCATGTAATTTTTTGAACCTATATTATACCCCAAATTGACATGCATGAAAACAGTTTACCGCAAACTCTAATTTGTTATTAAGAAATTGAATCTTAAGTAGTTCAGATAGGAAAAGAATCGTGTGTACCGCTTCCCCCACACACACATTATCCCTCTTTCAAAGGTTTTGCTTCCAAGTAACAATTTGGATATATTCCCGATTCTTAAAAGTCATTTTGAAGAAAAAGATTTTAAAGGTTTAGAGACAAGGGCATATGAAGAGTCATCTCCCAAAAGGAAAGAATATAAATCAAAAACATTTCAGTCACAAGAGGAATTTTTTCCAAGATTGATGTTTAGTCATATTTGCTTGAAATCTCTTGCAAACAGCTTAGTCTTCAGAAATCTAACGTTTTCTCAATTTCCCATTTTTTCAAACTATAGTACCCAATTCCATCTCCCAAGCAGAAACATAATAATGTAGGCTAACTAGGTAAAGGTAAGATCCTCTAACTATGGGAGGAGCAGTTTTCTCTGTTCAGGACCTAGGCAGCTATTAGTCAGAATACATTTTGGTAAAACATAGTCCCCAACGTTCACGGTCCCCCCCCCCCCCCACACACACACACACTTCTTTAAGGAAAATTTTAGTCATGCACTATGCTTACATTATTCAGGGGCGACTGAAACGGGACAGGGAATTCAGCCCTAAAAATTTTAGGTGCACATGTGTTATTACGTTACACCTCATTTTATCCAACAGTATTTTTATCACGTATTTGACTTCATTACCCCCCCCCTCCCACGCCCTCGCGAATATGTTGAAAGCTCACTCATGCACTATGCTTACATTATTCAGGGGCGACTGAAACGGGGCAGGGAGATTCAGCCCTAAGAATTTTAGGTGCACATGTGTTATTACGTTACACCTCATTTTATCCAACAGTATTTTATCACGTATTGGACTTCATTACCACCCCCCTTCCCCACCCCCCGCCCTCGCGAATATGTTGAAAGCTCCGCCGTCAAAACATTTCTTCCATTTCACGATATTTTCCAGTGTGTAATTCAATTTTCATAACGTCAGAACGTGCGTTATATGATTTGTACCATTATGAAGACGTCAGTGGTTGAATTTGATTATGTGTCAACTGACCATGATGCCATCGAACTGCTTAATTTGAACCATATTAGTCACCGTTGTTCATGTACATAGGCGGGATTTGAGAGGGAAATTTAAAGGAAGGCACCCCCTCCCCAACCCACACACTTTTTCCAAATTTGTACCTTTTTAAGATTATTTTTGGCAACTTAGCGTAATTTTGTCCCCTGCCCCGCACCCCCAACTTTGGACTTTTTCGGTCGAAAAGAAATTCCGCCCATTTTTCCTGTTGGTACAGTACCGCCCACATTAAATTGGCCGTCGCGTCGTCTATCGTGATCACGATAAAAATTCATATTGAGATACCTGAACACTTGCTAACGTTTTAGCATATACAACGGTATATTACGATAGAACGTTATATTGTATTATCGCGCATCAACGATATCGTACATTCTAGCTGCATAAACGGTAATGCGTAATATCGGATTTTAACCTGAGTGCATCCAGATTCGTAACTAAAATTCGGCTCCGTTTTTTTCTTCATGTTTTTTTGGTAGGTCGTAATAACATAAATTCCGGCGTCAGTGAGTTCATATTGTGTGAGACAAAATCTAAGAATTGTTATTGTCTCAAGGTTTGCTGGACAATCTTAGTAACATTTGCCTAACGGTACTACTAAGGGGCCCACGTATACGCTTACATGTAAAAATACTAGCTTAGGCACACAATTGTTTTGAACTATTTTCACAATATACTGCAGTCAAATTGACCTTTGCCCTCGTATATTATCGGTAATCGACCAAAACAAGATGGCAACAACCATTGAGTTGCACATTAAAATTGATACAAAACGGCTTATAACTTTTGTTAGAAGCATATTTTTTCTTAGCAGTCACTGAAACAATTTATATAATGCTAAACAGTGTATGGCTACACATACCCTGGCCTGAAGTGTACCAATCATGATGGCCATAAAATCGGGTGCGTCCCCTTCCCCTAGCCCCTAATAAATTCTTATAAGAATAGCCTACAGCGAAATTAGTGTAAAGTTTATTTGATACATTTTTGGTCATGACTCTGGTCTATTTTTTATTCCATGAAAATCTAATGTTATTTTCTCCTTGTTTCTTTCTTTTTATGGAGATAAGTATACTTTATCCTTGTATTATTTATTTCTTTTAATTTCTTTAATTACTGTTTAGCATGCTATACTTCATTGGTTTTACATCGTCTTCAATGAGTTTTCTTTTGTTTTTTCTGCACGATTTTGTTTTCATTCTTCTTGATCACATTTCCTAACTGGCAGATCATGAATCAAAAGGATATTTCTTCTCTTCGTCTTATTGTTTACTTACAGTATATGACCATTATCCAACATTCAGGATCCAAGTTCTTAAGAATTGCCCCTTTAACCTCTCCTGCTCACTGCATAAGCAATGGGACAAGTTAATAATATTAAAAGTACAAATGTTTTGAGAGTAAAAAATGTGTTTCAAAATCATATATTTGTACTCAGTTGAAGACAATCTGATCATGGGTGCCTAAGAAAACTTGACTGCTCCTACCTCAGTAATTTTAAAGAGTTGGCAATTAATAACTAATTTTCTCAATTTCAATTTTGCACCAACCACGAAATGTTACTAGGTCATGAAGTGCAGTAGATTGCCCCCTAGATAATATATGATATATGGATCCCACTTGGAAATGTTGAATGTGTTCTTGTTGGAAAAGTGTTCCTAAAAATAAAATTCCCCTTTACTTTTTTTTGGGCTCAATAATTTACTAGTGGAACATGTATGTCTACGACTTTGGAAGAACCCCTCCCCCCTCCCTACACCCTGTATATATGATAGGCAAGAATTTCAGGAAGTTTTTATAATAAATTTAGAACAATAATGCAAAGAATCAAGCATATACCCCGAGTCAGACAACTGTCAAGTCTAGCCAAGCAAAATTAAAACAGCGAGGCCCCCAGAAAAGAGTACCTCTTGATGACTCAACGAGGTTAGCGGACTGACCCATGACACTGCTTAAAATCCTCTAGTGCTTCCTGTATCTTTAAGAATTGAGGGTTTATAAATTAGTTTAGTAACACCTCGCAAGTATCTCTAGCACAGGAATGATATAGCATATAACTTAAAGGAATAGTTCAGTGGTCAAGCATGTCTATACCTTATGTGAAAAAGGACTTAAATAGAAACAAATGGCGAAGAAATTAATTAAATATCTTATTCCATTAAGGAGATTTTCCAGTTTTAAGCTCTTGTCTTATCTGTCTAGAAATGACTGGTGTAGTAAGTCTGCAATGAAAAGTTGGCGCCCCGATCCACACATTCCTAGCAATTGTTAAAGTATTTTAAAGAAAATTTATCAAAGTTTTTTACTATTTGAATTATTTTTTCTCATAATTTCTTCAGATGGTATCTTATAATTAGTTTTTCCAGATTCTGTTTTACTACTTTCCTGACATATGCAATCTTTTAAGCCACAAAATTGCAGGACAAACTATAATAAAATACATAAAGATGTTGAGGAATCTGAGGCTGTGATGTCACAACTAGTCTGATTCAGTCGTTTCTATACAAATTATATCAAACTTTATACTTAAATATCTCATTAACTGAATAAGAATTTTGAATGCTTTCTGCACCAAATTGTTTATTACAGTAGTAAACCAAGTTTAGACTAAAAATAAATGATTTTCTGCTTATTAATTAGCTGTGTGATGTATTCTTACGAATGTCAAAATTTCATATTTTTTTTTGGAAGAACTATTTTCAATGATTTCATTGCAACTAGGTGTTGAAAAAATTTGAAGACTGTTGCACTTACAAGACTCCGTACTATATTAAAAATGTGTAGCCTCCGTATTCTGTTAATATTTCATTTGAATCAATAAGCTTATTTGCAATTTTGATAGATGGATCATGGAAGAAAGAAATTATATCTCAATTACTGCTGCATATAGTTGAAATGAGCCCAGGACAACAGTAGCTGCATCTCTCCCCTACGAGATCGCTTCCCCATCACAAGATTGCTCCCCACACACATGAGATCGCCCCCCCCCCACAAGATTGCTCCCCATACACATGAGATCGCTTTTCAGTTTTAGAGAGGGGCACTTTTCCAATGAGGACCCATTCCTCCCGTACATGGGACTGACACAAGCCGCCAGTTTCCTACTATTGGGACAGCATGTCAAAATGCGCCCTTACATCAGTGATGTTCGGAAAATCCACATGTGAACATTTTAAAAACATTTAACTACAAAAATTATGTTGATATGTTATTCCTAATGCTGTAGGAGATATTTAAGTTTGGGGAGTGACTTTTTTGTATGTTTCCAACCCTGGCTCTAGCTCACTTTTAAAATTTGTTTGGCAGGCTGGAATCAATTTAGGAAATATTTCAAGAATTTTTTCTCAACACTTAAGAGGTTCCAAAAATGCAAATGTTTCATAGACATTAAAACTTTGTTTACCAATCAAAAGAGCAGTACTGACAGTAGCTGGTCTAATAAGCATCATGTAACTGGTATTAATGGGAGTTTCAGGACAGGACATATAATTTTTGTGGGGTGTAAAACAGGCCACATACCATCTCAGTCAGGGACTCGTTTTCATTAGATACTATATGTCACTTACAACATAGAGCAATACAGGGTGCTAAATTGCTAATTTAAAATTATTTGACATATGTATAGACCCTTGATAATAAGTTATTTTATTAAAATAGAAATATTTAGTCTCAAGAGCAGTACAATTGATGTACAGTAGTTGTTCGTAAGTATCATGTGACTGGAAGTAATGTAGTGTGAAGGCAGCATATAGAGTACCATCTCATGTGGTCCTGAAGCATTGTCATATACTTTTTACTATTTAAGTTAGGAAGGCAGGGACTATCAGTCAGTCTAAGATGTCACCATTAACATTTACCAGTGTGCTTAATGCCTTTTATTTTCCATTCTTGCTTACAGCAATCTTGTCTTCTAATCATGAAGAGGTAGATCGATGAAAACTTCCTGCCAAGCAGTAGCAATTTACTCCACCAGATAGTGACTCCTTTCATTTTGGATTGCTATTAATAGCACAGCACAGAGTTGACAACCTCCAACTTCAGAAGTTCACATGGATTCTCTAGAGATCTTTGTTATTCTCATCTTGCTCTACTGAACATTGGATCAGACTTGCTGAGGCATATTTTCCTCTTTCTGCATGTGTTTACTATGGGGTTTACAGGAGGACATGATTTTACATTATTATTCTAGGGGCTTTCCAAAAATTATTTTAGATTTCTGTGTATAAGTGGACCTACATGTACAGTACAAATGATGATGCTAAATGAAGTTATTTTAATGTAATTTTATGGAAGCAATGTCCAGTGTTATTTTATCAATTTGTTAGTAATAATATACTTCTGGAAACATTAAAATGCTTTTAATGTGGGCAGCCTTAGTGAACTTTTGCTATAAAGTACTTCATTGTCAAAGCCAGCTTTCCTTGAAATTCACATTATTTTCAGTTCAATTTCTGAATGCCATTCATGAATGTTATTTCCATCATGTGTTTGAAGAGTCTGCCCTTTTCAGGTGCTTTCAAAGTTCATTGGAAATGTTTTTGTTGGGTATCACAGCTTTGGGCACAGGCATCTCTACCGTAGCAGGCCCATACAATAGTTTGGCTTTTTCAGAGGGTACTCCATTCTGCCCCTCTTATACCTTCACCCTGTTCATTTTCACTAAGCACTCTACATTTTGTTCACAAAATATACTTTTGAGAACTATTTTGAGTCATTTCTTGTCAATTTGACAAAATTAAAGAAAAAAATGTAACCCACCATTTCAGGTGTGCATGAAATTTGGTATATGTTAGGAATTATATATTATAAAAACACCCACAAAATTTTGGCCTCATTGCTCAAGTCATTTTTGAGATAAGGATGCCGTTGCCTAATTCTCGGTCACTTTTGTACTAATTTCTTGCCGTTGATGGTCATTTTGAAGTTCCAACTAAACAAATTCCCATTTTACTTTAAATTTGTTTTGTTTACCCCACAACGTTTTGAAAATTAGCATTGGACTGTTTTTGAAGGTGGGGAATCCAAAAATGGCACTTAAGTGCTCCTAGGGTAAGTCTTCATTCTGAATTATTCAGAAGAAAAAAATGTTTCAAAATGTCTCTATAATGTTTCATTTCGAAAGTCCTTGCAACAAAAGTATTTAATGTACACAGCTGAAAATTTGTATCTTAAGTGTATTAGTCTTTAGGCAATAAGTGACAATAGTTTTGTTTAATTTTGGAGTGTTTTTAATCTCAGTCAAATTGTTGGCCATTTTTTGTGATTTCTTTCAATTTTAAAATAATGTATATTTTATTTAAAAGAACTTAATTCAACTTATGTTATACCATTAATGCTTACTTCCTGAAATTATGGTATAGTGGAGTAACAGTATTTTAAATATCAAAGCTCTAAGATTGAATGATTTATTTTAATAGCATTTTAAAGGGTTATTTTGTAAAATTTGCATAAATTGTCAGCATGTTCAAGAAATTTCCTTCAATTCTGGCCATTTTTTTTAAATTTTCTTCCATTTTGGAAAATTTCTCTGGCAGTAACATCTTAAAGTATTTGTTGCTAATTAATGGTGAAGACAAATTTACAGAGAATGTTGTAGTACTAATAAGTAACATCTTAAACTATTTGTTGCTGATTAATGGTGAAGACACAAATTAACAGAGAATGTTGCAGTACTAAATTTGCGGTCTGTAGTTTCATGTACAATTTAATCATTGGTTCATTTTGGACCTTATTTTTAAAGCATGTAGAAATTTGTTCGCCTCATTAATTTTTTTGGTGGGACAGGGCCTCCATAGCTACACCACTGATTCTTCCTACCCAGGGACATACAATAGCTAAGGTACTTTGCTGAGGGCGGGGTCAAAATTCCTGACAAATTATATGTATGTGAGCTGTCATGAGTATGATTGCATAGCACAAAGCTTAATGGCGTGGGGTGCTAGGGGGTGCCAGAGGAATCCCTGGAAGTTTTGTTATTTGGAGGGGTAAATTTCGATCAGAATTGGCATAGAATTAATGTTCTTTTTAGAAAAAGCTATACCCATCTTTCATACAATACAAGTACAACTATGTATTTCCAGTGGCTTAGCTAAAGGGTGACAGGAGTGGACGGGCAATTTCCCTCTAGCCGTAAAATTTTCCAAAACTTAAGAAATTTGCGAATTCTACTTTGCAAAATAGAAACTACAGTATGTTTTTTTGGTAATCCTGATAAAAGCAATCGAGTCTGAAATTTTTAAAAGTAGGTCTAGAGTTATGAAATTTCTAACTTTTCCTTCAAAACTGATTGAAGTGTTTATTTGCTTTAAACATGACTTTTACTCAAAATTTTCAAAGTATCCCAAATATGCAGTATATATTCAAAATATCCCAAAGTTTCAGCATCGAGGGAGTAGGGGAGGGGTGGGAGGTAGGACTTAAAAGTCTAGCTACGCCACTGCCATTTTCTCAAACTCCCCTCTACCTTCTGTCGGGGCTTGTTTTTGATTTGTCAGGTTTTTTGGATATATAGGAACAATTTATGTGTTAAATAGCATATATTTCAAATTTTATCCCCCATGTTGGAAATACTTTACCCCCTTCATCGGCATATCTTGGCGCATTGCATGCATTATGAGATAGTTGTGGCTCTCAATAAAATAAATTTTAAGGGGGAGGTTGGACAAAAAAAGTCTAGCTACGCCACTGTCATTTTCTCAAACTCCACAGCCTCCCGTTGGGGATTGTTTTTTTATTTGTCAGGTTTGTCGGATAGGAACATTTTGTGTGTCAAGAACCATATATTTTGGAAAGACTATATATTCCCCTCCCCTTCCTCTCTTCCCCACCGGTATATCTTGGCGCATTGCATGCATTATGAGATTTGTGGCTCTTAATAAAAGAGGTTTGATCTTGCCGAAGCTGCAATCCCTATAACACCCACAATTAAATGAGTAGTCCTCAAGAACCTATTTTTGTGCAGGTAACAACAGTTTGGTTTATGTTCTTGTTTTGTAGATATATGAGCCACCAGGCTGATCCAGCAAACACGACAATTAAAAATCCCGCAATTATTGTAGAACAAAACGTCCAAAAATTTGGACTAAAGGGCTCGACATTGCCGCTCAGGACATAAGAATTATTAATTTTACATGTGTCGGCATAGATTTTAGTAATATTTCAGATGAAAAACTTTTTTACCTTGTCTGATTTACAAAGGCGTGGTTATAAAAAAAAAAATCCATGTGTTTATAATTCAATCAAACATAATATAATTTTTCCCTTGTGCATAAGTGAAACTGGAAAAAAATTTTTTTGAAGGAATTGATCATGTAAACGATCCCTTTTCTCCTGTACAAGAAATTTCTTGAAATATCAAGAAAATTAATTAAGGACAGCTTTCACCTATACAGATAGCATACAGAATGTGGCTATTTAAAGTGTGGCCTACTGTAGAGGTAATTATACATACAGAGTCAAATGACCAACTTGTGAGTTTGTTGCATACAGTATGCTGCCCCTCATACAAAAAAAAAACACATCTGGGTCTGACTGGTTACCTGCATGCTTCCAAGAACTTAAATCTTGTTTCCGGTTACTCAGAACTTTGCGTTGCTTCCTTGATTGTAAACAAATCCTTTAATGCAAAAAAATAGGGGTTCATATTTGACTAGCTCAAAAGCTTTAAAATATTGGTAATACCTGAAAAGTTGACAAGGAAAAAATTAAAACGGAGAGCTAAGCGACTGATCATTTGCATACTTTTTTCAAATATTTTCAACTGAAACTATTAAAGCAACGGTCAACTGCCACTAATTTTGATATGAGTGTTTGCATTCTTTTTTATGCAATGTTTCCAGATATAGTTCTCACTTCAAATTTCTTCTTCAAGGAGTGCTGTCCAGAGATTTACTGATAACATCTGCAAATTTTGTGATAGACATAAAAGTTTCTTCATTGTACATGGCATTTACTAATACAATTCGACCACTAATAGACAAATAGAAGGCATAATGTCCAGGCTGTGTGACAGTATAAATGCTGTGCTGTCTTCCACGTCGGGTGCCATTTATGTTGCAATGGAGGAAATTGGTGAAAGCATCTGCTCAACGGATGGGCGTATTGATTCCACAGCTTTGTCTGTAAAAATTCAAAGAAAAACAGACATTTCTTACTTTTTCTACCACTACAATACTGAACAAAAGGAAAAACTGCATGATTTGAAACGATTATGACTTCGTCTTATCTAAGATAATGCAAATTGACTACTGTGGTTTTTAAAAAAAAGTTATTTAGCAAGCATGTGCACAGCAAGTAGCTAAAACAAATGGAAAAATAAAGTAATACATTTCAGGAATGTTTTGCAGAACTGGTTTTACTGTATCCTATGACAGGTACCAAAATATTGTGTATGATGACCTAAAGGATAAATATGAACATATCAGAAGTAGGTAATAGAATAAAGACAAAATGGCCACTCAAACTTAAAAAGAGGCAAAATAATTTATGGACACAATATTTAGAATTCCATTCAAATTGTTTGATTGGTTGAAAATTCAAACACTTACTGCACAATTTGTTGGCTCTTATTTTCAGGTATATATTAATTAAAAACTCGGTGAAGGTCAACACATGTAATAGCCCAGTTGGTTAGGGAGATGGGTTTCGGGTCTTTTTCAAACCAATGATGTGAGTTTGAGCCCCAGTAGAATAATTTATTTCAATTTTTGTCTTTATCTTTCACAGTAATTTACATCTAGTGACTACTACTGCAGTATTATCTTACTAATATTTCACTTTCACTTTTTCTTTCTGACAAACACTTTGGAAAAAAAAAAACTTTATCAAAGTTATGCACTGCATGAAACTTCACACACACACAACATGCCGCTACCTTGACTACAAACATACGGTACATGGATCTTGTGTGGCACACAACCGAAAGTGACGTAAATGTTCTCATCACATAATTCTATTGAGACGAGCCTCCGTCTTTAAAATGTTCTTTAATAAACAGATACACTACTGTACACAAATTAGCTTGATTAAAAAAAAAGATTTTTTAGTTTACAAATCAATCCCTTCCTGGTTACTTCTTAATATCAATTCAATTTCAAGAAAATGTATTTATATGTAAACCAACTTTTGCATGAGTACGTACATAAAATATGTTTTAAAAAGAATTGAGATTTACAAAAAATATCAGATATACATTACAAACCCCAGTGAATGGGATTTTACAAATAAAAATAGATAATCTGTGAAGAAATTTAATATACAGGACTACCTGTACTGTATATTCAAAAGCATGAAATATCTTGATTCTCCTGTTCTCAAAAATTGTGACATCAAAAGCAATGTCAGGCAACACAAAAGACTACAGTAGCTTCAACAGTAATTAATACACTCAGCCATTGATATACATGTAGATGTTAATTGTGTCCATACTTACTGTAAATATAACAGGATCCAGCTTCTGTTGTGCGGGTTCACACTCTTCAAGGTTAAGAAGATGGTTGTCTATCAGTTGCTATCGAAAGTCCAACATGAGCAAAATTGTTGCAATTTCTACTGTGATCCATGGCTGGAAACAAAACATTGACGAGGTTATACATTAAAGTATGATAGGTGCTGGAAGTAAAATTGATGTAGGGTGTTAAATGGTTATGAGGGGATCAGAAACTGAAAAAGAACAAATTTTCATATTTGAAACGCATTTGCCTAGCTTCTATACCGAAATCAAGAAAAAATAATTCCTTGATATCATCGTGAGGACTGCAGATTACCCAATGTCTACATCTGGAACTCGCAACAACAATGTCTTTAATACTAGTAGCTGTTAATACTACACTGCAAATTTTAAGGACAATTTATATTTCAAATCTTCTGGTATATTAAAAGCTAGATAATATGCTAACATGGACAGACAATAAAAGTCATCATTTCTGATTTGTCATACTCAAATGCTGACAACCAATCAATAACTGCTGCTGACATTACTAGCACACTGTACATACACAAACTGTACATACACAAAATGCGTACAGTATACATGTCTATACAAGTATTTTTACGAATTATACTGAGAAGAGATTCCCTCTTTAACTTTAAGCTATGGTACTAGTCTACACTGCTCTGTTTAATTTTAATAGCCATTTTAATAAGTGTAAACAGTTTAGAGTACAACTCTGAGAGATGAAGCCATAAAACTAATTTTCAATCTAGACATACAGAATTTATCGCGCATAGCCCCATGCAGCCTAAGTTTATTCTTGAAAATTATGATGCTCCAGATCATGCAGGAATTCCTGTACAGTGAACATACAGTGCAGGAGACAATACTGTGCCATATTCAAACTGCCCGATGGTACAGGAACATGGCTGCTAGAAAGTGCCTGCTCAGATTACACGAATGAGTACTATACGCGAGCCATGTAGTATTGCAGGTGCTGCATGACACCGGAAAATGTTTATCTCACTAGCGTGGCTTGGGAGTCTAAGATTACACATAAAAAAGGTCTTAAAATTCAAAAAGCTGTTTTAAAGTAGGAGTGCCTTACATTAAACTGATGATATTATCATGTTGAAGTCCAAGTAATACTCTGTTTATTGTTTAAAAAAAATAAAAGGAGTATCATTGAATACAATTGTTTTGATAATGTCCCCGCTGTGCAGCAAACTTATGAGGTGGAAATATCAATTTCAATGATATCGGACAAAAATTGTGTCATTATTCCAGGGTTATGAATAGAAAATTAAGCATCAGAATCATCAACCATGACTTTACAGCACAGTTCTGAGGTGGCTAGTCTGCATTCCGTGCACTAAGACACAAACATCTTCGGTATGAAACTACTTCTTTCTTTGGCGTGTGGCAGCGGGAAAAGTAGATGGATCTTATTTGGCGTAACGGCATGGCAATAAAATATCTACCTTGGCATAAAAAAAACTATCGCGTGATTTGCGGCATTGGCAAACAGGACACACTGCATTATTTACCTAAAATACCAATAAATCTTATAGAATATACTAGGCCTATAAAACTAAATAACTTTGAAACAATCACACTTTAAGACACTCTAACTCATAGATTACCTTAGACAAACCATGCAATGACAGCCATTATGATAGAGGTGAAGTAGGGAGGGTGCAATGCTTAAATATTTTTTCTTTGCTACACCCCTATATATAGTTATGTGTATTCCTGTATCATTGACTTTATATAAATTACAAATAGAATACTATCAACAACTAATGCACTAATGCATTCATTAGTGTTATTTTAAAAGTAAAAGCAAATTTTGTCATAAAACCCTTGGCAGTGCACTGACTGAGTGCAGCACACTTTTAAGGTCAAATGTGAAATTCACCTGAGAATTCAGCTTAATTTGACATTCGACCTAAAAACTTCGCTGTCTCTTACAGTGAGATTCAAAGTGAACCTGTATTGTATAATTGCAAGCCTATCCATTTCAAGTATTCGGTCATCCAGACACTTTGAACATTAAGGACTCTTTATCAGTGAGCAACACGTACGTGAGCCTACGTACGCACAATAAATTTCACTTCAAAATGATCTATTCTACGATATTTCATCCAAATTTGCAAGAATTTCCTGCAAAAACACCCAAGTGAACTTAGAGCTTTAGGCCTGTAAATGTGACTGATAATTTTCACACTGGTATGGTAAACTGATTTGTTTTCACCAGGTTGTTCAGATTTACGCACGTTTCATGTCGTCATCCCAGATACTGGAATATTTACTCTACGTTTTATACCCACATAGGCCTACAGTCATAGGCCAAGAACTAGCTGTATCAAATATTTCAGTAGTACTATTACACTAACCTAAAAGACTTTTGCACTTGCATAACTCGGTGGGCCTGAGTAGTGTAAAGTTAGGCCTAACGTTAGTGTAATTTGCCTAGGCCTATACTTTAATACATATATAAATAATAAAAACAATGAATATAACAGTTGTACTTCATGATCTAACGTTAGGCTAGCTTAGTTTTTAATATCATATAGCTCTAGGCTACATATAATTATAAAAACTAATTCAAAGTGAAGAATTTATATATATTTGTTTTTTTCTCTCGCTGATTAGGTACTAACACTGCAGTAATTAACAACAACGTAAAATTGTGTTACTAACCTCGACTTCATCGTCTAATTTTCCCGTGAATTTCATTAAATGGAAATCGAATCAGGTTTTGCTATACCTCCTGTACATATTCAGATAAAAATTTTACAGAGTTGATTGCTTCACTGTATCTCCCGTTCGGCCGTGTGAGAGTAATCTTAATTCTGGATTTGGTAAATCATGCGTAGGCCTGCGTACGTCCGTATATGCGTAATGGTTTAAACGCGTGACGTACATGCACAGCTTGTAAAGAATGTGAGGGCGCTGCGAGTAGAAATGTACCAAATGTCGTGGATGTAAGGGCGCAATATTGGCATGGTAATTGAGGAGCACTGTCATTTTCGGAAAAGTCGGGGGCACTGTGGCCCCTACTTCCTACACCTATTCCTGGCTAAGCTACGCCACAGTAAAGAAGAATCTGACGTTCTTAGGTTGGAGAACATTTTTCACTGCGTGTTTTGTATGATCAGTCTGCTGTTGTGATATGGCATGACACATACTGCAACTCATTGTGGCCAGGAAATGTTGAAATGTCGTATGACTGTATGAGGATTAGCTGACACATGCAAGAAATAACAGGAAGTCCAAAGCATCACTACCAGATAGGAAATTAAAAACCTGAATCATATCGTCACGTACTCTTCTCAACTCAAGCGTGGTCAAACCAAGAATTCGCAACCTAGATTCATAAGAGAGATTACTTACTTCGGGAATAAGTCTGATGGCTCTTTACTGAACCTGCTCCAAAATGAACTTATATTTCTCATAGAAGGGACTCCAAGCCTGAATAGCATACTCAAGGTGAGGCCTGACCAACTGCTTATACAAACTAAGAACCTCTCTACCAAGAAAACTAAACAATTTTTTCTAATTAAACCAAGCACCCTATTTGCCCTTGCAATTGCTAAAGCACTCTGTTTAGAAGGCTTCAGATTGCCAGTAATGACAACACCTAGATCCCTTTCTTGATCAACACAACCAAGATTTGAGCCATTCATGCAATAATCAAAAGCCAAATTGCTCTGACCAAAATGAATAACTTTGCATTTATCAACATTGAATGACATCTGCCATGTTTGGGACTAAGAAACTATCTTATCCAGTTCAGTTTGCAAAAGTGAAGAATCCCTAGCGTCATCAACAATTCTGTAGAGCTTAGTGTCATCAGCAAATTTACAAAATCTTCTTCCATAAAGATACTTCACCATTACCAACAACTCTATGTGACCTGTTAACTAACCAAGAATATATCCAACTAGCACACTTTCCCTCCACACCAAGCGCTCTTGTTTTCATCATGAGCCTGCCCAATGGAACCTTATCAAATGCTTTTTGGAAATCTAATTAGATAATTCCCACATTATGACCAGAATTAACAAGTCTATTAACATCATCAAGAAAATCCAATAAATTAGAAACACAAGACCTCTAATCAGGTAAGAATCGATGTTGGAACAAATTCAACAAACCATTTGACTAGTAAATGTACAACATCCTTAACCTTACTCTACCATGCGACGATAGTATGGCCGTTTTCAAACCACCTTTTTCTAAAATAAAATTGTGACTTTACCAAAGTCCTATAGGAGTAATCTTGGAATCATTTTAAAATACTCGGATATTTCTTTCACAAAATGTAACCTTTTTATCAAGGTCATATTACAGAAATTTGAGAAAAAGTACCTTGAAAAAGGGTAAAACTCAAAAATGTACGAAAAATGTGTTTTTTCCCTTCAAATCTTGTGACAATAACTTCAAAATCACATTTTTGCTTCAAAATCCAACACGCAAGTCCTAAGACATGCTAGAATTGGTTTCTGGTCTAAATTGTATAATCCCTACCTGCAATCTTTTGTTTTGGTGAAGTTTCTTCAAAATTTCATGAATTTCTGCCATTTTAGACCCGTTTTTTATTTCAAAAAATTGTGTACCGAAAGCGTACAACGCACATGCTTCGTTGAACCACCGTTCGAAAGTGCCATGCAATTTCCTTCCATTTGATATATAAATTAAGGCATACGCGGTGCAGAGGAAATGTATGCGGCTAGCACGTGAGCGCTCCTCGTTCGAGTCTCACCGTGACCACTGCGTGATTATTTTGCTGCTGCAGTTTTCAGGGGTCTTTTGACTATAATCATTTTTGGTATTTTTTTATCTTTCCTTTCCTTCAAAAAATTATAAATTAGCATCATTGGAAGGAAATTTCATAAAAAATCTAAATATGTAACACAAAACTCTGTTTTCAATATTGACAAGAAGTTATACTTCTGCAATGATTGACTATTTGTTGACCAAATTTAGTCAGAAATTGCTTAATTTGCATATTTTTGTCCAGTTTTTCCTAATTTGGCTTTCATTACTCAAAAGATAAATATCTTAGCCTCTATTCCAACCAAAATTGTAACGAAAGAAATCGAAAGGAAAATTGTCAAATGTGCATATGAAAAAAATAGTTACGAAAACTGGGCACGCTTTTTTCAAAGCCCTGGTAGAGTAAGGGTTAACAATGAATTCCATAAACTTGCACACAACACTAGTACGACTCACTGGCCTATAGTTATAAGGCAAACTGGTCACCCTTTTTAAAAATAGGAGTGACATTAGCAATTCTCCAATCACTAGGAACAACACCAACATCAAATAACTTTGAAAAGATAATACTCAGGGGAACAGAAAGAACATCAGAACACTCACAGACTTTCTCTAATGGGACAAACCTATTTACACCCTCCAAAACTATAGTTCGAAAAACATCCCCATTCTGAAGTGCAACAAAGTCAGCATTTGTAATAGTGATTGTACTATGATAGGTCAAAATGAAAATCTAAATGGAAGTTTGTGTTAGGTTATCTGACTCAGTATTGCATGTAGTGTGTAGCATGTAGGACATACTGAGTGAGATGTTTTTCTTACTAGAAGTCACTATGCTAATACAAACGGTCCGCGAGTTTCTTTAACCTGTTAACACAAATTTTGTGATAAATGGGGAGGGGATGCTCTTACATTTGATTTAGGTAGTAGAATAATCATAGAGTGCACTTCAAGTGATTTTGTATGTTATATTTCAGTAACTATTTACTGCACTTACTTATGTTTTTTAAACCAAATTCGAATAGAAGGATGATACAATTCTCTCACCGCTTGTATTAAAATCACTCTAAACATTCGTTTAAAATTAACGTTTAAAAACTTTATTCATATGCCGCATTACCTTTATTTTAGATGTTCATCTCATTTGTTTCTTAACCTTTTGCAAATTCTTTACTGTTATGTAGTTTGAACTCACGTTTGTAAGTTAATGCACATTCTTTAAAAAAGATATCCTAGAATAGCGGTAAATCGCTATAGCCTACAGGAATTAATTTCAACATTTTAATATTAATAGCTGACCGATTTTCTTGAAACTTTCAGGATTTATAAAGGAAAGAATGAAAAAATCTGAAAGCATCAATTTTACTCAACAATTTGTGAAAATTGGGGATAAAAACGGATATTTATGTCAATCCCATGAAATTTGGAGGGAAAATTTAGTCTTCAAGCAAATCATGCTTAGTTATTTTAAAAAATCCTAAAACCTAATCCTAGACCCTAAGTCTATCCCTAAATTAACCTAACCTCAGACTATACTAAAGTTTCAACCGGAAAGCCAAAACGTAGGCATAGGCCTATTTAGTTATTATACACATCCCTCAGTACGGGTTGACATTGGGATTGCAGGGTTGTTATAGATTAGGTGCAATTTCTGGGTTTTTTTTTTAAATTCACACGTTGTAGAAAATTGATGATTGAAAAATAACTTACGTTTTGGATATTCTTATATCAATTAGTCTAATTAATACACTTTTTCCAGAAAACTTTTCCTAGATCTTTACCTATTAAGCACCACGACGGGATAAAATTCTCCGACATTCATATTTTGGTCGCAATTTTTTAAGTCACCGCACGTTTGGAGGGCGGCGCGACCTGACTGGAAATCAATCGTCCATTTACCTGTGCCATTTACACCATTAATATCGTAGAGGAATTTTCGAATAATTTTAAAAGATTTCATCTGAATCCTAAAATTAAGTAGTATTATTATATAACAAATTGAATCGGTAAGTCTAACTCGAATTATGTTTGGCCAAAGGAAGCAGTCACGTGACTCGATCTTTACCAAGATCACGTTGTTCAGGAAAACAGGTATACCGTTTACCAAGAATATAATTAATTGGGTGCTACCGTTCTTAAAAGAAAATGGCGGGCCTTACAACGTGAGTGGAATTTTTCTTGATCATTTACACTCTATAAGATCTAGGAATTTTGTTTAATTATTGCACAGTTTGTTAGTAACAAATTAATCTATTTGATATTGGATCTTAGCCGTAATTTTGGTGATGTTGTTTAGGACTTAAATCGAAAATAAGATCTTTAATATGCAACTTACCGTATCTAAGTTAGTTACGCTACAAATATCTGATTTTTGGTTCCATCTAACGTTAAGTTACTCTAATCTAAGTAAATTAGGCCGATCAGAGTTGGTAGATAACAATGATATTAGCTATCTGTTGTAATTGTTTTCATATTTTTATTTTTTTATATAATGGGTCATTTGAAAATTGAGTGGTGGCCAGGGCTTGCAAACAGTTTAGGCCTAAACTTTAGCCTAGGCCTAAGTTAAATTATCTTCTGTGCACACTTTAAAAACTATGCAGTCTTGGTTAGGACCAGGCCCTGTTACATGCAAAAAGTAATAATGTTAGTTATTGTCATAATCCAATTACATGTATGTTATTATAATAAAAAATAACAAATATACCCAACTTTAGAAAGTTTGGGACATTTTTGTTGTGTTATATTACCGCATAGGCTTACTACGCATAGTTTACGTTAGAATACCCCACTAAATACATTTCTTGGATGATGTAGTACATAGGCTCATAAACAATATTTAATTTTTCTACAGTTAATTTTAATGCTGCCCTCTATTTGTGACCACTACAGTGTCATCCATCTAAAACATGAAATATATGCCAAACTTGATATGGCAACCATAGGCCTAGGGATCATTAGTGTTTAATCTGCAAAGGAAAAACCTCAAATATTTGTTGAATTTGTATTCTTATTTAAAAACTTCAACATCCCTGATTATGAAACTTGGATTTGAAATATAAAGCTATTCTAAAGCCATGTTAAAACAACTGTTTGTTTGCAGCCTTCATGCTCCATCAGATTCGATACAGTTGAATGTACACTAGGTAGGCTATATGTACAAAGTCTGTTGACAAAACAATGCAAAAGTGTTGAAATTCTATTGGAGTTTAAACATTTGAATTTTACATAAGTTTGGAATAAAAATAGGCCAGAATTGTTGTAAATGCTTTATTGGTAGACCACATGATACGACTTGAGATCGATGCTTACATGTACACTTAGTAGGCACTACTTGCTGGGCAATACTTGCAGTACTGAGTGAGACATCCCACTATACACTCTTAGCGTTGAAAACCATCCAAACAACAACACATAACATAAGCTTGAAATGAAAACCCTTCTCAAAACTGACCCTGAAAAACTGATGATTTTAATTTCATTAGTGTCTTGAATCTTTAAAGTATCTTTCAAACCAACTTACAAATGAAATGATGAACATTTTGTACGTACATGTAAAAAGCGTCTAGGCCCTTACAACTTACAGAAGAAATGGCATTCCGATCACTTCGCAAATCCCTCAGTTTTGAGAACACGAACACAATTAGTTCGTGTATCATATGAGTGTGCTGGCAACTGCTATTTTGAAAATATTTGTCAGTAAACACCCTTCCTTGACTTGTTGCTCAAACAGCACCAATAAGAAAAGCGATTACACACAACAGTTTTCCTCCAATTTTTTCCACAATTTGATTAAAATTTGTCCAAATTTTGCAAGAAAATAAGAATCTCACTAGGTCAATTCATGATTTTTCCTTCTCTTGAAAATATTGAATCATATATGCCAGGCCCATTAGCTTTTAGAAAAAGTAGCTTTCTAGGAAACGATAAGAATGTAGCCTTTTTCATTTATCTTAATTGGTAACAAAAACTTATAGCAAACCACTGAAGGAATAATTAATTGGATTTTGTTATAGCATTAAAAAGGAATATGAAAGCAAAAAAGAATGATGATTGTATCAGGTTTCTAGCTAGACAAGTTTGAGTGCTGGCTTTCAGTGACAATCAGTGGTGTACCCAGGGTGATCTCCTAGATCCCCCTCACATGAAGAATTGTTCAAATTTAGTATATTTCTATTGACACATTTTCAACACAATTGTTTTTTTAATTTTTTTTATCAGAAACTCTTCTCTCAATCTATCTCAATTTCCATTGTTATTCATCTTGCCCAAACTTTGTACCGCTTTTATTTTTGTCGCAGTATCATTAGATGAAAGCCATACATTATTATGAATATTTCAAGTCAACTAGCGACAACTTGTCAATATCAAATTCCCCACAAATCCCAAGAATATAGATCTGTCTGTTATAATGTTAAGTGCATATGGTTTTTAAAAAATGTGATTGGTTACATACATTTGGACTGGTCTATAAGCATGCCTTGGGCCCTTGGGGTGTAATATTTACTTTGTTAAAGTTTGTATGGTAAGTGACTGACTTGGCAAGCTGCCAGCAGTAATTCACTAGGATTAAGATGTGAATCTGAACTGTGTGCATGTGAGTATGTTTATGAAGGTGACATGTATGGGTGATTTTATGATAATATGTATGTTCAATTGCGTTAAATTCCTATATAGTTCAGTTGTTTTGATCAGAATTTATTGTGAGTAATGTATGTGATGTTATGTGTGTAAATCAGCGGATGACATAAATAGAGCAAGATTAAAAGGAGATCTATTTAAACACTTAAAATTAATTAACCGAATTGAGCTTTTGTGTGCCTGGTGGAAGAGTGAATCTTAGCACCAAGTGTCGGGCGGGAATTGCGAGTCCTGCATGGGCCCGCCTAGCGCCGCCCACCGTAGCTAGAACCCTGGATTGTATAGTTCTGCTAATCAGCCAGTTCATGAGCAAAGCCTATTTTTGTCTACTTTCTCAAGAGCGGCCCTGGGGAGGGGCCTGGGGGGAGGAAAGAACCAAAACATAAAACCAAAATATAATCAGTCACCACATAAAAGACATAAATATGGAAAAAGTGGAGTGGGAAATCGGGGTCCTTACGGCCCATAATTCCATCTATGATACGACAAATGATATTCCTTCATATGCGCATATATAATTAAATGAAGTCTAAATATAAGCCAAATATTTGTTTTTCAATGTTCTGATTACAAACTTTAAAAATCTCATCAATCATGACGAATTTGGATAAGAGATAGCGTCGTATTATTACGTGATAAATCCCAGAATTAAGATTAAGAAATACAAAGTAAACAACAACACATTGACTATTTTACATATTTGGAATTTTCAGGTGTTATCAAAAAATTGTTTTATTGTCATGCCATGTTTACAAGCTTCAGGCATGTTTTTGCTGTTTTACCATTTTTCTTTATTAAACTCATGCACAAAATGTAAGTGAACTGCTCAATACAGTATCATTGCATAATTATTTTGTATTACATAAAAGTGATCCATGATAATAAAAGGCACTGTCAAAAGTTGACCTGAGATTGTCGCGGAAAGACCTAATTATTCTAGCGTGTAGTCAAAATTCATCTACGTTTCTATGCTAAGCCAATGCAGCAGTTTCAATGTTAAAAAGTATATAGTGATGTCTGACCGTGTATAGCAGCCATGTAGTGGCTATAGCGTATGATACGGTCAGGATGTTATCTGACTAATGTATTATAGGCCCACAAAAGGAAAATTGTGGGCCTAGGAATTAAGAAACTGTATTGAATTATTCCGAAAAAAGTAAAGCAAAGAATGGACGATATTGATTTTAAGAATCAAATTTGATTCTCTCTTTCAGATCAACACAAGAGTTACTACTGATTCTTAGTGGCCAGTCTTCTATTAAATCACAGGTATGTATTGCCTAAGATACAAGTTTGTTTGAATGACAGTGATGATGTGAAACTAATATAAATATTCACCACCCAGTCCTATCTTTGAATATTCAACACATGATTTTTTAATATGACCTCTTCAACCACAATGGGGCAGGGGTAGCATTGAAGTTTGAGGGAACATCAAGAAACTTATGTTACTTCAAGTAAACAATTCTCCTTCTTGCACATTTTGTTCACTTGTTTTAATAGAAGAAGAATAAAGTTTTCAATAACTCAGTTGCTTGAAGTTAGTGCTGACCCGAAGTTTGTGAACCTAATATTTCTCCTACTTACAGTAGACAAATTTATCTCAGATACAGTACTATTGAAGCAAAGCCTTTTTATGCTTTACTGGTACAACGGCTAAAAGTTAAATACGTTTATCATTAGTGCACAAAATTCGGGGTAATTTGGGATTTTCTGAAAAAAACGAAGAAACAAATTTCCTTTGATGAATATCTGGTAACAATATACCAATTTTCTCTGAAAAAGAAAATTAAAATAATTAATTTATATTTCTGAATTCAACAAGAAATTTAATCCGTTGAGGTGCATGAATTTTGGATTCACCATGCTGCTACACGAATAAATGAATGAATGTTGTGTAGTAGCTCCTCAAAGGATTAGTTCAGTGGTCAAGCAAGTTTATCTTAAATGAAAGAGGACATTAAAAGAAACAAAATGGTGAAGAAACTACTTCAACATCTTATTCCGACCAGGAGATATTCAAGTTTATTGGTCTTGACTTATCTGTGTAGAAATGACTGGTGGTGTAGTAAGTCTACTATGGAAGGTTGGCGCCTTCATTCTCATTTTCTTAACAATTGCTAATGTATTTAAATGGAAATGTATTTAACACTTTTGCTATTTGAATTATTTTTCCTTGAGCTTTCTTCAGGTGGTAAATTATGATTACCCTTTCTAGATTCTAATTTACTACTTTCCTGGACATTTCCAATGGTTTTTAAGCAACAAAATCGCAGGACAATTCTTCAAAGTTCTTTCTTTATGTTCAATCTGTGGAAATTATCAAAAAATATCTTCTCTACTTCTTAGATGTTGATTTTTGTCGGCAATTTAAAGCTCCTTGTATAAAATAGCTGCTTTTTGTTTCGCCTGCAAAGCAGGATAAAGATACATAGGGGTGATCCTGTCATCGGCGGCGGCATCCGCAAATGTCTAGCATGAGCTCATAACTTAAATTATGAGTATACATTCATGTAAATTGGCACAGAGTAGAGGACGTTAGTACTATTCAAATGAGCATGATTGGTGGGTTGTGTTTGCATACTAATTAGCTTATTTGCATAACAATGAAAATATTTGTATCTATGATATCTTTTGAATTCAAGCGGGTGTGGGGATTTTGTTCACACAAAGAGCATTGTCTATTCTTAATAGTGAGGTGTAGTGTGCATATCAATTATTTCATTTGCATAACAATAGACTTGCATACAAAATGTTTAACCTGAGACCATAACTTTAGTTATGAATGGTGTATATTTATGTAACTTGGCACAGGGGTAAAGTGTATTGGTACTGTTCAAATAAGCATGATTGGGGGTCGTGTGTGCATACTATTAAGCTTATAAGCATAACAATGAAAATATTTGTATTTATGATATCTCTTAAATCGAAGTGGGTGTGGGGATTTTGTTTACACAAATGATCATATATGTGCAGAGTATTGTCTACACTTAATGGTAAAGTGTAGTAGTGTGCATATTAAGTAAGTTATTTGCATAACAATAGAATTGCGTACAAAATGTTTAACCTGGGTTCAACTTAAGTTATGAATGGTGTTTACTCATGTTACTTGGCACATGAGGTAGAGAACATTGGTACTGTTCAAATGTGCATGATGGGGATGTGTGTGCATACTAATTAGTTTATTTGTACACCATTGAAAATATTTGTGTCTATGATATCTGTTAAGTTAAGGTGGGTGTGGTAATTTTGCTTTGACAAATAATCATATATGTGAAGAGCATTGTTCACACTTAATGGTGAGTGAAGCATGCATAACAATTAGGTTATTTGCATAACCATAGACTTTTGTGAAAACTGTTTCACCTGAGATCGTAACGTAAGTTATGAATGATGTACATTAAGGTAACTTGGTACAGAGGGAGAGGACATTGGTACTGTTCAGGTGAGCATGATAGGGGGTTGTGTGTGCATACTAATTAGCTTATTTACGTAACAATGAACATATTTGTATCTGATATTTCTTAAATTAAGGTGAATGTAGTGATTTTGCTTACACAAATGATCATTTATGTGAAGAGCATTGTTCACACTTAGTGGTGTGGTGTAGTGCGCATATTACTTTAGGTTATTTGCATAACCTCTGCTCATAATACTAAGTTAGGAGTGCTTTACATGTGTTTTCACAAATCTTACTGCCGCAGGTATTGAAAGCGTTGGACATTATGTATGAGTATTGGGAGTTCTGTGTTCATATAAAATGAGCTTATTTGCATAATAATTGAAATAGTTGTATATATATATATATATATATATATATATATATATTTATATATATATATATATATATATATATATATATATATATATATATATATATATATATATATATATATATACATACATACATACATACATACATACATACATACATACATACATACTAAAAACATACATACATACATACTGAATTGATACTTAAAATTGCCAACCATGGTCATAAAAGTCTCTTAGCACTTTTCTAATCTATGTTACCTCACTTACCTGTAAAAACATACATTGTTACTGATTTTAAAAGTGAGAAAATCAAAAATATATGGCAGGCGAGACTTACTAACTTCACATTTCTAGTCTTTGAAAGATTGTGACTAACAATCTATTGTAGAAGCAATTTAAGAAAATTGAGGCATTTGCCAATCATGAATTTGCATAACTATTTATTATGATGAATGAGGTATAGATATTCAAAATGACTTAAGTCTGACGTCATTTGGATTTGATAGGAAGTCTCTATTTAGATATATGCTGATTCATAGATGTTTAACTACTATAAACAGCTCAGGTAATGTTGTCTACCAGTTCATTGACGTTAAAGCGTCTAAATATCTAAAATATTGGTAAATTCTTCCTATCATTAATTTTTCAGATACAGTGTGTATAGGCCACACTGGAAATGGCATCCATAGGGCTCATTAGTGTTAAGCTGCATAGGAATTTTTTTATTTCTATTTAAAAATCTTGCGTCCCTGATCATGCAAAACAGGTTTAAAAATCTTGGCACATTATCTCTGACTGTCGCAGTGCCGTTAAACATCAACAAACCAAACCATTATTTATTAAGACCCTCTTGGCACATTATCTCTGACTGTCGCGGTGCCGTTAAACATTAACAAACCAAACCAAACCTTTTATTGGAAGAATATTTTACCCCAACTTTCAGATTTGTTGATGATCATATGTAAATGATTTACCTTGATTTTGTTAATAAAAACAACTGGATTTTCATTCTTAAGACCTCAAAATGTGTCTCAAATTTTGGCTCATTTTGCACCCAAGGAGGAAAGCTTTTAAATATTTTTTTGCTGAGAATGGATTCTCAAGGAATTTATCTTCCAATTTTTAGGTTTTTCATGACCAGGGATGCAAGAATTTTTAAATGAAAATCAAAAATCAACAAAAATTAGAGGTTTTTCCTGTGCAGCCTAACACTAATGACCCATGTGGTTGCCATTTCAAGTGTGGCCTGTAGTCTTTGCATGATCTTTTAACTTGCTTTCTAATTTAGTCTAAATAATGTAAATATTGTAATAGTAACTGCATAGGTGATGAGTTCCATTTCCTTTTAGTTTGTCCATATCACACAGACTTACGAGCTAAGTTCATTCCACACTATTATACTTCTCATCCTAATTTGCATAAATTGTGTTTCCTTGTAAATAGCAATTCCAAAAGAGTTTGCCAGTCGCTTTCTAATTTCATCAGGCATGCACTGAATTCCCGTCATGTTTGAAAATTTTCATTGTTACCATGATTATATATATTGTCTCTTTGTATTTGAGTTCTTGCTTCCTCAAGCCATTATGCTGTTTTATATTTTTGTCATTGTATAGATTGTAATGTGAAAAGGGGCCAATGGCCTGTAACGAAATAAATGTATGTATGTATGTTAATGGAACAGAAACTGCTAAACATTTATGTGAATAATGCTGTTATTGTTTAAGAAGATTTCTTTTGTTTATGACAATTTTGCATTTTCAGGAACTAATTAAGGAGGAGCTTACCACAAATAAAGACAGACTTCAGAATGGCATTTTAATTTACAAGCAGAGGAAGTAAGTACATGTAACACATAGGAACGATTTTGTTACACTTTTAGGCACATGCCAGGGAAAACACACATAAGTCAGCTTTGACTTGTTTTTAGTGTGGACCCAAGAAATTTGCTAGGACTGGAAGGGGTGAATCTTTAACCATCTGGACTGACTGCTTTACATCCCTCCGAAGGGCGGTGAGTGCCATTCAACCATTGGCCACTTTTCACAAAGATCGGGTGGGGAGAAGTTGTGATATAGAAGACAAATTTCTGCCCTTGATGCCAGCGTATCGCTCTGCATATCTGTGGAAAAATTGCTGGGTAAACCGCCTGGGATCTTCAGCATCTTAGTCATATATGCTCAGTTTCCCTAGTTACCAACCTAAAACACTAGTCTACTGTACAAGATATCATATGTATAATGAAATGTTAAATTTTAAGCTCTCTTGAAGTCTATGGTCACATCAAAGATATATTTTGTGTAATTGTATGTTTAAAAAAACATAAGTTATCCAGAGTATGATTGTAGGCAGACCCCTAGCTTTGCTGTTTTACAGGGGCATCCCGCCCTGCTCCTCCGTGGATATCCCGCCTTGCCCCTCCGTGGGCCAGCCCTGTCCCCTGGGGTTCGCCCTGCCCCTGAGGTCTGCCCTGCCCCTCAGAATATTTTTTATATTTTTTTTTAACTTTATAATCTTAATTAACCTCATAAATGAATACTTTACATGGATACAGAACACAGAATGATAGCATATTAAGCAATTGTCCTGTTTGGCTCATTAATGGTCCTTATCAATCAGAATAGTTTCATTCTGTGGTATGATTATAGCCAAAATCCGAGAGCTTCACCATGGGATTGAGCCTTTAGGGGCCCTAGGACTCCATGCCAAAAAACCGCGCTTTGCATGCGCATTAATGTACCCCTTGACAAGTCTAGCACTCTGCCCCTTTTTAAATCAAGCTAGAGGTCTGGTAGGTGTGCAAATGCTATATTAGGTTCAGAGATATGACTGATTGAAGTGTGAGAAATGTTTTGGATTAAGGTCTAATGTGATAGAATAACTTAGACATTTATTTACTGATATTTGCTATGAAAATGTACATCAAATTTACTGAAAAGGGACTTTATGGAATCTGTAACTGCCTTTATGAATCTGTAACTGCCTTTATCAGCATACAATTTGTTGTTAGACTATGCTCTGAGTGCATTTTATTTTGAGTATATGTTGGTTGGCACATATTGATTTAGAGCTTGTTGATTAAGAGCCTACTATTTGAGTGATGTTAGTCTAGATGGATATACATGTATACGACATGATTTACATGTTGATTCGATGCATCTTTTGTTTATTACATATGGATTCAGTGCAAATTGATGGAGTAAGCTTTGATTTATTTCAAGTTGATTGAGCACATTCTATTTTTTTTCCCCACAGTTCTGAATCAGAGAAAAAACTAAATGCAGACAAGAATGTCAGTCATTTGGAAAGACAATTTCTGATACACCTGAGTAAATTTCTGGTAAGTTCTTGTAAGCTTTTTTAAAATCTTTAGTATCCCCTTAACCTGTCCTTATTCCAGAACTCCAGAAGTCTCCTCTCCTCCTCCACTTTCATTTCTGATCTCTTCCAGAACAATCCCTCCTCCGACATCATCACCTTCCTCCGCAATAGCAACTTATTCCACCTGATCTAACCCTCACTCCCTTCCTTTTCTATCCTACCATCCTATTCCTCCTTCCCTTCTCTTACCTCTATTTGCCTTTTTATTATCCATACCATCCTAACTCTTGCACCTTAGATTTCTAACACCCTCTTGGCACACTTTACTCTGACTGTTGCGGTGCCGTTAAACATCAACAAACAACAACAACAACTATTGATGCAGCGTGATTTGCAAATATTGCCTTGTACAATACTGTACTTGAACTCAACAGTAATTGAGAGTCAATCTACAAAATAGTCATTATAATAAATCATTGGCGGTGACAATTGCATCCGACAAGAATGTATATCAATGACAAACTTCTAGTTATCTTTCACTGCTGGGAGAAAGTTTTTGTGAAAAATTGCAACATAAATAATAATAATGTAGCAAATACATCATTATATGCTGCCCTCTTTTGCAATGAATGTACTTTTCATTGCACAATTACATGGGGGACGTTTTAGAGCACATGTTTACCACATATAGGAGAATAGGTAGCTCAGTTGGCAGAGCGTATGGCTGAGATGCTGGAGGTCCCAGGTTCAAGCCCGCTCAGGTCTAACACGATTTTTTCACAGCAATGTAGACAGAAACGCCGAACATCAAAGTGGAAGCATTTTGTCTGCAGCTCCTACTCCTCATTCAGCTGTTGAGAAAAGTGACAATGATCGAATGGCGCACACTGTCCTTCGGAGGGGACGTTAAGCTGTCGGTCCCGATGGCAGGAGAGTCACCCCTGCCTGGTTTCTGGATACTATTCGAGAAGAGAAGCGTGAAAATGCGGTTGTTTATTCCCTTTCATATACTTAGTTCATGTGCACCCATATGCAGCCGGAGAACTAGTCTGTTAGCTGTAGAGCGCATTTGAATAGTGTTTTAAACTAGAAAATGCGCCATATAGATTCCATATATCATATCATATACTGTTGTTGTCTCAAGAAATCTAAGAAGAAAACAAAATAATTCTTGCCGCGAATTGCTGATTTTCCTGCGGTTGTAACCACCGTAACAGTAGATTTTTCCAGCTCCGTTCTATTTATGCACCTGTGCAACACCTGATCAAATGCTGCTGGCAGATACACCTTTTTATTAGTACTAAATGTGTATCAAAAACATGTTTCTTCTTCCCATTTATATATAATCTATGATTGCGAGCAAAAAATATCTCAAAGTACTAGCTATTATATCTTTTCTGTTAGTGTGCATCAACAAACCAAGTATCTTCATTGAAATAATTTGGTCATGTTTCCTTGCATTGTCACAGGACCTTGATGCGAATCAGTGCCAAGATTTGTTCAAGATATACCTATTGAATGCCTTTAGGGGGACAGGAACACAACTACAGGTGAGTACTATATTTAAGACCTTCAGAAGAACCTACCACTTGAAGCTTTGGAAGGAAGAGGGGAAAGATGGGGGGGGTGGGGGGGGGGGAGGGGACATAGTTTACTATATCATCATTAAAAGCTGATGAAGATTTTTCTGCATTCTCTGAGAAAATGCATACTCCTTATACTTACTGAATAATTTACTCTAGCTGATGGCTAATACAGAGAAGCAGTAAAGTATTACTTTCTTCAGTGGAAAAGTTTATACAATTGAGGACCCAACAGTGTTTTTTAGATATTTGTTATATTTTTTACATTGATTTACATTCTTTGCTTTCAGTCAATATTAAAAGATGACCGCAGTGTACAGGCCCTCATTCTGAAGGTGAGTTCTAAAAAAAATATTTTATAAATGGGACCTAAAAAGAATTCACTCTTAAGGTCACTTTTCAACACACTCGTAAAATCTTTGAAGTGCAATAAGTCCTAAATGGAATAAGATACCAATAAAGGGTTAATGAATAATGCATAAAAGCTGGGCACATATTGAGTGATGCATGAGGGCGGAGCCCGATTGCATCCAGCAATATGTGTGCAACCAGCTTCTATGCATTATTCTGTACGAACGCATAGCGTGTTATTTATTAACCCTGTTCATATATATATATTGACTATTTTTCATTTAAAAATTGCAAAATAAATTGGGAAATACATTGAAAAAACACACAAAATAATACTTTTTGAGTAATTTTTGAACATCATGACAATATGAACATGCGTACAATTCCACGCGTTGTTTAAAAATATGCTCATTGTACACCGGAGGAGAACAATGGAAATTTTAGACACACTGCCAAAACAATAGTGTGTGTGCATGATTTAATGCGCTCATGCATTCAGCGCAGGATAATGCATGATCGTTCAGGATACATTCTATATACTAGGTATGTATGAACAGGTATTATTCACTGCCGTGTTTTTTTAATAGTCTATCATATATGTAAGAATGAAAATTCACAGGAATATTCCTTTGAGAAGGGGAATGAAATTTTCTCTACCAGTCAATCTAAGATTTTGGAAGAACAAAATTGGAAAGAAACATATTGATAGATTTTTCGTTGTATCATTTACAGGTGTGTGATTTTTACCGATCAGAGCGCCTTCATCTCATCCACGCCATCAAATACATCATAGCATTTTGTGAAAATGTGGGTCATCCATACCAGGTTTGTTATCTAAATTCTATTTGCCAATAGAAACTCAGTATGTTCCATCTTTTACTTAAGATGAAAGTATTCTTGCAGCCTAGAAAATTACTCATAAGTAAATATCATCATCATCATCAGTTCCTCCTCTCTCGTGAAAGGCCATATAAGTAAATATAGGTTCCAAAATTATGCTAATCTTTGAAGATATTTAAAAACAAGTTTGTGTGATCTACAAGCTTTGTGTGCCAATTGTGTGGTGACTTATAGAAACATCCTCTGTCCCTCAGCTGCTATACTTCTTACTGCTACAAAAGCACAATTTCTGATTATAAAATATCAAATTTAACGTATTAAGCGCCCCTAATCTAATGGGCGCCCACCCAACGTTTTTTGAGTGATAACATACTTGATTGGATTAATATGAAGACTCATCATAAGTTTTGTTACATCTGTTTATTATTTGCTTAGTTTGCATCTGACGCTCACAACGTTTCTTGTGGTGGTTTGTTATTGTGGGGCTAGTATAGAACAGTTCACACAATGCAGTTCGAATAGCACACTGTATGCAGCCCAGAGCATGGGCGTTCATTTAGAAAAATGCATCTCTTTTCTTCATCATACCTCCTTCTACAACTATATTTAGTCTTCCTTTCCCATCCTTCTCCCCCCCCCCCCCTCCCTGCCTCCAAATTTTATTTTATTTTTTACCCCATTGCACTTTCTCTTATGATCCCAGCTTTATGTCTATTGCCTCTCAACCTTTTCTCAGATAAGTCCTCTTACCTTTTTTCCTACCTCTGCTGTTATCTAAGATCTCCGGCACAATATGATCTTTGCTGTCGTGGTGCTATTAAACCTCACCAAACAAATATTGAGGAGGCAGGAATGGCATTGGGGGTGTGAGACGGGTGTATAACATTTAAGAGGGAGGCATTACATTCAGGAGAATGGTGTTAGAGATGAATGGATAATATTTAAAGAATTGGTTCTCATTTGTAATTTTGTTTTCCGTCTTTGTCCATCCAGGTGCAATACTTGGACACTGTTGAAGAAATGAGTCAAGATTTGTTTGAAAGTCTTTTGTCTCAGTACAAGGACAGGTTTGAGGCAGCTGCACCCGAGAAACAAACTCATGGACCACTCATGGTTAGTGTAGTAGTCACTTCTCTGATCATCCCGGTATTGGATGTATTGATTATTTTTGTCTTTTGCATATGGGCATTATAAAGACATCTACATGTAGTATAATGAATAAGAAATTACACGAAAGTGTGTAAGTCAAATTTTTATTCAATTCAGAAAGTTCTATCAGCTGCTGTTCCTACCCAATGTACTTAATAAAGGAATCATCAGACAAATAACCAGTATATTTCAGCTTATTTTCTGGATAAGAATTTGATAGATCCTTATAAGGTTTTTCTCACAAAAGGGTGTTTCAGCTGATGTCATAAGGTCACGTGACTTTGTTTACATCACCATTTTGTTGGACGCTGTCGTCTGCTGAACACTTAATCAGACTTACAAACATTTGCATG
This sequence comes from Chiridota heheva, assembly GCA_020152595.1. Classification (NCBI taxonomy): domain Eukaryota; kingdom Metazoa; phylum Echinodermata; class Holothuroidea; order Apodida; family Chiridotidae; genus Chiridota; species Chiridota heheva. The sequence continues at coordinate 81,441 of JAIGNY010000083.1, read as the reverse complement.
TTGTTATGTAAGATAATTTTGGTAAGATAAATAAGCCGGAATCTTGCTGTGCTGTTGGTTGCACTAATAGACGTGTGCCGGGAAGTAAAAGACGTTTTCTCAATTTCCATCTGATCTTGATCGACGTTCGAAGTGGGTTTCTGCTGTACGAGGCAACGGCTTTCAACCTACAGTTCACACTAGGATTTGCAGCGAGCACTTTATGTCAGGTATGTAGGCTTTGTCTGCGTATAACGAACAATTAGATGGCATTCACATAAAAGCTTTTCTTCGTATACCCAGAGAAGGAAAATATGAAGTAAAATCAAAAGCGATTAAAAAAAAGAAAACTGCAATCAGTAAAATCTACTGAACTGCAGTAGTTAGGTTAGCATGCAGTATGTTTGTTGTACATGTACGCGTAATATGACTGAGCTGTTGAAGTTGCATAAAATGCAACAACATTTTTCCTGCAAAGTGGTTTGCAGATGAATCAGTCACATGATAAAATCCCTCTATATGTTATGACTTGCATGTTAACACGTGTCACATTATTATTTGAATTATATTTATAGCTCGTAAGGTATAGCTGATCAAACTTTAAGGAATTCTAATTGATGCAAAATTTGTAATGTTGAAAGAAAGCTGGAAGAAATTGTGTCTTTCCTGACATTTAATCATTGTAAATTTTTCCTCATTGTTAATTTTTCCTCATTGTAAATTTTTCCTCATTTAACTGCTGTTAGGGAATAAAGATTTAACTAAAACAAATCTTTTTGTGAATCCACTTTTTATCCATGATATTTTGACAATAGGGTAAAACCAAAACAAATTTGCATAAAAAAACTAGGAAGAAATCTGCCCTTTCATGCATCTCAATTTTGCATAAACATTTGCATGTTTTAGTTCTAAATTATATTTTTTAAAAGCTGTGAAACAACCAATTCTTAACCAATTTAGAAAACCTTTGCTATTTTCATGTCATGACTAGATTTAAAAACTAATTTGCGGATTGTAGCTCTGCCTGTCCAAACTGTCCTGTTCAAACTATTAGCTGAAGTAATAAATATCTGATTTTTTCTTCATTTTCTACAATTTTCAAGTTTATCGGTCACTATCTTTTGCACAACTGCGGTGTTCTTTCTTCCATTCCACCATTTTTTGTGTGGTAGAAGGCATAGGCAGGATTTGGGGGTAAGGGGCATTTTCTTCCTAACTGGTGATTATTTTTGTATATTAGCATGATTTTCCCTCACCAACAACACACTCACTTTTAAGACCCCCTCTCACTTTCAGTTGGCAAATTCCACCCATGGTAGGAGGTGTGACCTAGATTAAGCAACTTGTTTTGTTTGGTGCATCATAGACAGGAAATACTTTCATTTTCTGCAGGAGTGCACAATTTTGGATCTGACAGTATTAGAAATGAACAGAGAGATTAAATGTCTTGATTAAATTGTTGATTAGGAGCAGAATATGTACTTTCTTCACAAATAAACTTGAATCTCATTTTGGCTATTTTTCATTCCAGACTGAGAGACAGAAGATCTGTTGGTGTGTGCAATCTCTTCGCGAACAGGTAAGCAATTAATGAAGTCTTACACTACTTTCTGACCTTTTGTTCTTGAATTTCTCTCATTCTCTCCCTCTTTCCTTTCCTTCCTACCTCTAGAATGGTCTGACCTCTCAGGCACAATTTGACCTTTGTTGTCGTAGTGCCGTTAAGCCCTCATCAAACAAACAAACAAACTTACACTACTGTTGTACTTCAAAAATTTCCAAAATTGTTTGTAAAGTCATTAATACACAAAAGTGTAAGTGTTTTCAAGAAGGAGAGAAATGAAGTTTTTGTCATTGTCCATGAATGGACTTTGATTAGCAACATAATTGCTGTGCTCGTTCCATCAATTATATATATATATATTAATCTTACTTGAATTTTTGTAAACAACGCTTTTATTAAAAAAAAATGAATTTATTGGGAATTGGATACCGCACAATTTGTTAGCAATAAAGAGAGACTACATTTTATTTTTGAATTTTGTATAAAAAGTATAGATGTTAAATTGTCTACTAATTGTCTACTAATTGTGGTGTAGTGGTTATCATACATGTCTACAGACCACAAGGCCCTGGGTTCAAGCCTGGGTTGGGTAGACACACCAGTGCACCACAAGTAGTTATCAAAGGCAGTGGACATTGACTTGGCTGTCGATATTATGTCTGTCCGTACGTCGTACCTGTGTTCTCGTCCGGGTCGTATTAAGCGTTTCGTGATAGCATTGTTAATATCATAACCAAATACGCTGGGCGACGACCCCGTCATTGTAATTGTGTGTTCACTTGTCGTCTGCATACAATACATGCGAGTCTTAAAAGTTATCTTATTTTGAGACCCTATCAAACTTTGACTTTTTGTGTACATTGTTTAGTGTGATGTGCAGGTGTCCATAGTGATTTCAGTATCTTGGGGGGATATTTTGTATTTTAGATACATATGAGAATGTTTATATAAGATAGACATGCTTGACTCCTGAACTAATTCTTTAATATCTCCTTAATGGAATAAGATTTTTGAATTGTTTCTTCACTATTTTGTTTCTCTTGAAGTCCTTGTTCATATAAGATGGACTTGCTTGGCCCCTGAATTTGTTCTTTAATACAATTCTTAGCATAATCTGTGGTGCTTCTTGTATCTTCAAAACTAATGTCCAGGTTTATTTTCCTTTCTAGAGTGAACTTTTGGAGATAATTCTCCTGTATATGCACTACCAGGAAACCCCAACCGACTTTCTTCTACAACTAACCAAGCTGTTTCAAGTAAGATTTTTTGTATTCAAATCAGTAGCTTTGAAGTAAAATCTGTATCCAAAATGAGTTTTTAATAAGATGCATTGTGCTGAAGTGATGCATTGTACCACAAAGATGCTTTACCATGCAAAGATTATGCCGAAAAGTATATCTTTAAACCTAACCACACCTGACACCTGAGTTTAATCCTGAAAACTCAAGTATGACAATTACCAACCCGACTTCCTGTTCAGTGTATTGTGTTTCCACTCCAAACAATGATTGTTTATCTGCCATTCCCATGCACACCACAGTCAAGTAGCCCAAGGTTATTTGTGTGTTTAAAATTACAGAAAGGCAGTGCTGAGTAATTAGGGCACTTTTGTGATTGAAATCAGTCATCCGTCTTAAGTATCTTAGTGCAAAAAAATCTTCGGAAACTGGTAGTAAAAATAACTGTGTATCATATGCCTGAGGCGATGTGTGCATTAACTGTGGATGATTGATGGACGGTTTCTACTAAGGAAAGATATTGCTTCATGTGCAATACACTGCAATGGAGTGTGATCAAATGTATTACAAAAATACAGCGAATTTCATTTCAAGGTACAAGGTACATATCATTGTAAATTAATTGCATTGAATCCATAGAATTAAAAAAAACAGGAGAACGCTGGGCTCCCAATGACTGCTGTGATAGCGAATGAAACGTATTGATCAAAGTCTCCCAAATCACGATTTTCCCCATTGACTGTAACAAAAACAAATTATAAAATTACTTTTTATTTAAAAATCTGTACCTTTGATTTTTCTCTTTTCCTTATATCTTGGTATTCTAGGAAATATTTATTCATTGGGAAAAACCCATGTCGTTTCAACACGAAAAGTGGAATTTTGGGCTGATTTGATAACCTTAGGCCATGGAAAGTGATCAATTTCTAAACAACTTTATCATGCTGATTTCATCCACAGGGCTACATTTTTTAAGTTTTAAACAATTTGTAAATGCTGTGCAATTTGGATGCTGAACAAGTATAAAATCCAAGTTTTTATTTTCCTTTAACACAGAGCTACGGTAGGCTGGACGTATTTTGGCAATTTGCCTAGCCTAAGGTTATAAAATTGGCCCCAAATTCCACTTTTCGTGTAAGACGACATGGGGTTTTCCTGATAACTTCAGATTATCTAGAATACGAAACGAAAAGTTACATATTAGGAAAAGAAAAAAAATGAACAACAGTTTAATTTTAAATCAAAGGACTTTTATAATTAATTATCATTACAGTCAATAGGGAAATACACGATTTGGGTGACTTTCGTCAATACCTTGGCTTTACACACCGATCCAGCTCAGCTCTCTCCATTATTCTAATTCTATGATTGTATTAAAAGTATGCAATACACTGCAAAGATGCAATACACTATAAATTCACTGTAATCATGCATGTATTGCAAAGATGAAATGTTTTGCAGAGATGCAATGGAAGTAATCTAGATGCTGTAGGGTTATTATGTAATGACTCCCTAATTAATTTAACATGCTTAGTAGAATTTAAGTGTACTTAAACGGATATGAATATTGTTTACAAAATAAATACGATTGGCCCTTTTTTTTTCCTTCTATGCTTATTACTACAGTGTCATATGTTTGGAGTGTCACAACCCTACAGGTACCTCCTGGACAATGAGGAGATTGCCAAAGTCCTCACTTCAAAGATAAGGTAATGAGCCAGTCCTGGTTGCCAAACTGATTGAAATGAGTTGATCACAATTCTAAGTAGGGATCCACCGATGTCCAGTCTGGCTGGATAGTAAAAAAATCTGATTCCAGTACCAGCCGGATCTGCAAAAAACATCTGACGGATTATTTTAAAAATCTGGCCTGTTTTTTTTTTAAATGTGGCATTCAGTTTTAGCACGGAAGTGCATACTATTTTTCCAATAAACACATTTACATATAAAAATCATTCAAAACATCAAGTTTTTTTTTTTTTTATTGAATAGTGTTTAACAAGATTATTTAGCTCTTACAGCGTCTTTACACGTGACAAATTGTATGCTTCACCTAAGATATTCTCCCTTTCCATAATATATTTTGTTAATGATTTCTTGTTGTAATGGAAAAATCTGGTCCGCCAGATTTCATCTAAGATCAGGCCAAATCTGTTCGGCCAAATCCAGATCCACAAATTTGGATCCAGTGCATCCCTAATTTTAAGAGATGTAGGAAATTAATTTCAGGATAGATGTTGCAGGTGGTGAAGGAAAGGGGGTAGGCAGAAGTATGATAGGTCCCTGCGGAAATCAAATTTGAGACGGGAAGAATTTTGTGTTAGGTCAGGCGGACATCATGTGTTTAGTTAGTTGATTATTATTTCGAATGGGTTGTTGGAGGAAGTGGTAAGTAGGAGTAGTTGCAGATTAAAGATCATTTTTGATGATTCATGACATTTACAAGCACGTAATACAATTGTACCATCAATGTTGTACAAGTTGAATAGCATATTGTTATTTCATATAAATCACCTGCCATTATAAGTCACATAAAGTATAATAAATTTCATAGTTAAGGCTTTGGTGTGAGGGTGGTTTATTGTCAATAGCCTTGCAAGAAGTGGTGCCCACATGATTGTTAACCATTGAAAGAAAAATACTCATTTCTATTCAGCCATCAAAAAATTCAATAAGTCTTTATGGTTAAGACAGTGCTCACATTAAGTTGTGGGATTCCTACACATAATATCAAATTCCCTCTAAAAATAATTGGAGGATGGGGGCGGGGGAAAAGGCCAAATTTGGCCTTTTTATGGCTAATTTTTCTATCTTTTTTGGCCAAAAATAGCCTTTTTTTCATTTGTTATTTTCCCAAAAAAATTTGCTTAAAAAAACCCAAAAATTACACAAGGAGGCAAAATCCCCTTCCCCCCCCCCCCAAAAAAAAAAAATTGAATTCTAGTGTTGGGTTGAGATGTAATATATTGATGCAGATTGAGATTTAAGATAAGATGCATAGGTTGTTTGATAAGACAGGTTGGAGGTAAATGAAATATTTCTCATTGGTTTTTCTTTCTTAACAGCTTTCTGAGTTCTTGCATTATTCTGGAGTGTATGGACCTGTATATCTTAATGGATGCTACAGACCAATCACGGTGAAGACCTACTTTTTCTTTTCATAGCAAGCTTCTCTTTGGTCAGAAATATAGAAAGGAAGAATATATGTTCGGAGCTGATATGAATAGAAATGATTGTAGATATTGCGCCACTTGTTGATTGATTGATTGAACCCACATTATATTCACCTCTTCATTTATATTCATTTACATTCAGATTACAACAGAAAAAGTGACTACTGTACTCGGCATAACAAGCGCCCAGGGCTTACAAAAATAGAATTGCACCACTTCTTATTTTTTACATTTTACACTGGTAGGCATAATTTAATAGAAGTGAGGGAGTTTCTACTTAAGCAAGATGGACTTATCGAGGCAGAACCCCCTCCCTTCCACCCCACCCCCCAATTTTTTTTTTTTTATAATGATGATGATGATGATGTGATGATGATGATAATAATGATGATGATAAACCAAATATGTCAATCTTTCATACTTCAATCAAAAAAAATGTGTTATGAATGATTCTACAAAACATTTTGGGTCTGATTTTTTTTTCTAATAAGAATGCACTTTGTAATGTTCTATTGTGATAGGAGTACTGCAAATAGCACCTGAAGAACTGTTACAAATTCTATAATAAATAGAAGTTTATACATACCTAGTATATAGAATGTATTGCGAATGATCATGCATTATCCTGTGCTGATCCATGAGCACATTAAATCATGCAACTTTGTTTTGGCAGCATGTCTAAAATTTCCATTGTTATTGCGCGGTGTACAATAAGTATATTTTTTAACGACGCGTGATAATTGTACACGTGTTCATATTGTCATGATGTTCAAAAATTACTCCAAAAGTATTATTTTGTGTATTTTCAACATTGTATTTTTCAAAAAAAATTGGGCGATTTTGTGAATAAAAATTAATGAATAACGTGCTATGCGTTCAGTACAGGATAATGCATAGAAGCTGGTTGCACACATATTGCTGGATGCACTCGGGCTCCACTCTCGTGTATCACTCAATATGTGTGCAACCAGCTTCTATGTATTATTCTATACCGAACTTATAGCACGTTATTCATTAACCCTTTATTAATTTAATGACATTTTACATCCAGTAGAAGTGTTGTCCAATTTCTGTTTGCATGTTCTTTCATTTATCGTAGATTGTCCAGCCATACGCTTCTATCCGAGAGACATCTAAGAAGTGTAAGAAAGTCAAGTTTTCAATCATTTTGAATGTTTTGTCACATAATTAGTAAAGTTGTGATTGCAATGAAAATATTTGAGTAATGAAAATGTATTCTCGTGGTCTGATGGGGTTAAGAATTATTGTGCAGTGAAATTTGGGCGAAAGCTTGTAAGTAGAAGCCATTGTCAGGTTCGTGTAAAGAGCATCGTTGTGGCTTGGCCGTCAAAAGCTGCCAAAGGAGTCATGGAGTGCTACAGTCACACAAAATAATTGCAGGGGTTACAGAGAATGTTACTAGAAAATAAAATGGCATTTTTAATCATTTATTTTTTCAGTGATACAGCGATAAGTTTTCAACTTGCATCCATCTTGAATAGTATATAAAGCAAAAACAAAACACTTTCCCTTTTCAGAACTTTCAAAGGACGATCTCTTCATGGGGAAATTCTGATGCACATGCTCCCGTGTTACTGGCATGGCTGTCAATCAGCTATCAAGCATGGCCGGAAGGGGGCAACAACAAGATGGAGGCTCTTGGAAAGAAAGCTCTCAGCCATCAAGTTTTTCGTTACCTTGTTGATGGCCTGAAGATGTTTTCAGGGGGTAAAAAGTTGGCTGTAAGTTTTACTGAATATTTTTATAATGAGAATTTTAAAGTTATTTTTAGTATAATTTCTTAAAGGTATCGTCAAAATCAGTTGAAAATTGGCCAATTTACAGCTTTTTGTTAATTGTTTTGCAAATATGGGCAAATATGCAATATTTTGTGTTACTCTTGTGATGTATGAATGGGACATAGTCTCTATTCTCTTATGCAAATCCACTGTTTTTTAACCCTTTGCCATTTCTTGTTGAAAAAGGGAAGATAATTTGAATGAAGAGGATTTGTTCTTTGCCATAACAACCTCAAGTTGGAGAAGGCATTTTGAACATTTTCAAAGTCTGAAATTAAGGGAAGAAATAACAACAAAAGCCTTTTGTGAAGTTTTTCTTTCCTGTTCATTTATCACATTTTTTCAATAAATTAAAAGAAATTCAAACTTTGATTACTCAGAACTGAAAAATTACGCATGCTATTTTCAAAATTCAAAGACTTAAACATAGAATTTAATGCTCTTTTTAGTCAGTGGAATAACAGCACTTGTCCGTATACCTTCAAGAAAGGGATAGTACTAGTTCTATAAATAAAAGAAGAGATTTAGCCCAGAATAATTTTCTTCTTAACTTGATCTTACTGTGAGAGATAATTTTAGTTTTCAAACATGTTAATCTTGTGTGATTATCTCCTTCCTTCCTCATGCTTCCCCCTACAACCATATTTAGTCCTCCTCTCCCACCCCCTCTACTTTGTTTTTTTCATCCATGCACTTCCTCTCTCAATCCCAGCTTTCAGGCTTTTAGTTCCTGTGTTTCTCTCAATCTCCCCCTGTATTCCTTTCTTCCTACCTCTGGAATGATCTGACCTCTCAGGCACAATTTGACCCTCGCTTTTGTGGTGCCATTAAACCCTTATCAAACAAACAATCCAACAGTCTTGTGTGATGGGGAAAAAAAAGGAACAAATGGTCGAGAACAATTATTAAGAAAATCTTATTTTGTTGAGGAGATATTCAATTTCAAAGCTGTAACTGCAGAAATGGTTGATATTAGACTAGAAGTGATAGCAGTGTTGATACTCATTTAACGTACAGCTTAGTCAGAATTGGAATTGATTATAAATTTTCCTACGGTTCTGAATAAAGATGTCGACAAATCTTTCCACACAAAATCATGACAGAAAGAATATTAATGTAATAAATTTATCTTTATTATGTGCTGCCCTCTTTCCCAATTTAAAGTATTATTCATCGCACAAATACATATATTTACTATATATACTGTTGCTTAGGTGAGATTTTCTTATTTGTAATTATTCCCGTTATTCCCATGGTTGCAACCGCCGGTACTAGATTATTCCAGGTGAGAGCGGAGTGAAATGGAGCAAGTAGAATAAAGTGGCTTGCTCATGGACACAATGCAACGCTCGTGACGGTAATCAACTCCAGTACCTTTTGTATATGAGCAGACTCCTTAACCACTGAGCCACTGCACCTCCTGTATATATTGGATATTATAAATGACTGATTTGCTTTCTTTACAGGTTATTTCCTCAGTTTTACACTCTGTGATCTATGCTCTGCTGTCATTGGTGCTGTCCACATTTGAAGAGAGTGCCCTGGGATCAACTGAGGTAGCCACACTTTGCTTTTATAAAAGACTTTTGACCGTAATTTGTATTTTTTCTATTTATATATGATATGGCCAGATAGAGGTGATAGTAGCTGATCTTGTCAAAGCTTTGTGAAACCCAGAACAAGTCCTGTGGAAGTTGGTTACAAATTGATCATTTTACAGCTTTCAAAGTTTCTGACTTTTCTATGCCTCTCTCAACCTCTAGTAGATTGAAAGAAATATTGCTAGGGTGTGGAAACAATTATGCTTTCTTATTTCAATTCACAATGGATGAATATCAGAAAGATTACCTCACCCCTCCTCCCCCCACTAAAAAAATAAAATAATAATGATAATAATTATCATTATAATCATAATGATACTGATAATAATAATCATAATTATGATTATAATTATAATTATAATTATAATTATAATTAATTATAATTATAATTATAATTATAATTATTATTATAATTAATTATAACTATAATTATAATTATAATGATAACAATGATAATGATAATGATAATAGATAAAGAAGGAAAAAGCTTCGCTATAGAACATACAAATATTCATGTTTGAATTGTGAACATTGCATTTTCATGCAACATCCACTTTGAAAATTAAAATAAAACTTGTAATGGTAAGCTGTGGAAGTTACATTTGATTGTATGATTTTGAATTTTCTTTTTCGTTTCTTCCAAGGATCTTTTTGACCTAAGCCAACAGCTTATGTCTCAGCCAAATCTATGTCAGGAGTTTTGGACAACAGTAAGTATGAAAACATATAGATGTATTTTAGAAAGAAGGTAAACTAGGATTCCCTCAATTTAGACCTTTATAAAGAAGGTAAACTAGGATTCACCCAATATAGACCTTAAGAAAGAAGGTAAACTAGGATTCCCCCAATATAGACCTTTAGAAAGAAGGTAAACTAGGATTTCCCTAATATAGATCTTTAGAAAGAAGGTAAACCAGGATTTGCCCAATATAGACCTTTAGAAAGAACGTAAACTAGGATTCCCCCAATATAGACCTTTAGAAAGAAGGTAAACTAGGATTCCCCCAATATAGACCTTTAGAAAGAAGGTAAACTAGGATTCCCCCAATATAGCCCTTTAGAAAGAAGGTAAACTAGGATTCCCTCAATTTAGACCTTTAGAAAGAAGGTAAACTAGGATTCCCTCAACTTAGACCTTTAGAAAGAACGTAAACTAGGATTCCCTCAATGTAGACCTTTAGAAAGAAGGTAAACTGGGATTCCCCAATATAGACCTTTAGAAAGAAGGTAAACTAGGATTCGCCTAATATAGACCTTCAGAAAGAAGGTAAATTAGGATTTCCCCAATATGGACCTTTAGAAAGAAGGTAAACTAGGATTCCCCCAATATAGACCTTTATAAAGAAGGTAAACTAGGATTCACCCAATATAGACCTTAAGAAAGAAGGTAAACTAGGATTCCCCCAATATAGACCTTTAGAAAGAAGGTAAACTAGGATTTCCCTAATATAGATTTTTAGAAAGAAGGTAAACCAGGATTTGCCTAATATAGATCTTTAGAAAGAACGTAAACTAGGATTCCCCCAATATAGACCTTTAGAAAGAAGGTAAACTAGGATTCCCCCAATATAGCCCTTTAGAAAGAAGGTAAACTAGGATTCCCTCAATTTAGACCTTTAGAAAGAAGGTAAACTAGGATTCCCTCAATTTAGACCTTTAGAAAGAACGTAAACTAGGATTCCCTCAATGTAGACCTTAAGAAAGAAGGTAAACTGGGATTTCCCAATATAGACCTTTAGAAAGAAGGTAAACTAGGATTCGCCTAATATAGACCTTTAGAAAGAAGGTAAACTAGGATTTCCCCAATATGGACCTTTAGAAAGAAGGTAAACTAGGATTCCCTCAATATAGACCTTTAGAAAAAAAGGTAAGCTAGCATTCCCTCAATATAGACCTTTAGAAAGAAGGTTAACTAGGATTAGCCCAATGTAGACCTTTAGAAAGAAGGTAAACTAGGATTCCTTCAATTTAGACCTTTAGAAAGAAGGTAAACTAGGATTCCCTCAATACAGACCTTTAGAAAGAAGGTAAACTAGGATACGCCCAATATAGACCTTTATAAAGAAGGTAAACTAGGTTTCCCACAATATGGACCTTTAGAAAGAAGGTAAACTAGGATTCCCTCAATTTAGACCTTTAGGAAGAAGGTAAACCAGGATTCCCTCAATATAGACCTATAGAAAGAAGGTAATTTAGGATTCCCTCAATATAGACCTTTAGAAAGAAGGTAAACTAGGATTCCCCAATATAGACCTTTAGAAAGAAGGTAAACTAGGATTCGCTTAATATAGACCTTTAGAAAGAAGGTAAACTAGGATTTCCCCAATATAGACCTATTAAAAGAAGGTAAACTAGGATTCCCCAATATAGACCTTTAGAAAGAAGGTAAACTAGGATTCCCCAATATAGACCTTTAGAAAGAAGGTAAACTAGGATTCCCCCAATATAGACCTTTAGAAAAAAAAGTAAACTAGGATTCCCCAATGTAGACCTATTGAAAGAAGGTAAACTAGGATTCGCCAATATAGACCTTTAGAAAGAAGGTAAACTAGGATTCGCCATTATTGACCTTTAGAAAGAAGGTAAACTAGGATTCGCCAATATAGACCAATAGAAAAAAGGTAAACTAGGATTCCCCAATATAGACCTTTAGAAAGAGATAAACTAGGATTCCCCCAATATAGACCTATAGAAAGAAGGTAAACTAGGATTCCCTCAATTTAGACCTTTAGAAAGAAGGTAAACTAGGATTCCCTCAATATAGACCTTTAGAAAGAAGGTAAACTAGGATTCCCTCAATTTAGACCTTTAGAAAGAAGGTAAACTAGGATTTTCCCAATTTAGACCTTTAGAAAGAAGGTAAACTAGGATTCTTTCAATATAGACCCTTAGAAAGAAGGTAAACTAGGATTTCCCAATATAGACCTTTGGAAAGAAGGTTAACTAGGATTCTTTCAATTTAGACCTTTAGAAAAAAGGTAAACTAGGATTCCCCAATATAGACTTATAGAAAGAAGGTAAACTAGGATTTCCCCAATTTAGACCTTTAGAAAGAAGGTAAACTAGGATTCGCCTAATATGGACCTTTAGAAGAAGGTAAACTAGGATTTTCCCAATATAGACCTATTAAAAGAAGGTAAACTAGGATTCCCCAATATAGACCTTTAGAAAGAAGGTAAACTAGGATTCCCCAATATAGACCTTTAGAAAAAAGGTAAACTAGGATTCCTCCAATATAGACCTTTAGAAAAAAAAGTAAACTAGGATTTCCCAATGTAGACCTATTGAAAGAAGGTAAACTAGGATTCGCCAATATAGACCTTTAGAAAGAAGGTAAACTAGGATTCGCCATTATTGACCTTTAGAAAGAAGGTAAAATAGGATTCGCCAATATAGACCATTAGAAAAAAGGTAAACTAGGATTCCCCAATATAGACCTTTAGAAAGAGATAAACTAGGATTCCCCCAATATAGACCTATAGAAAGAAGGGAAACTAGGATTCCCTTATTATAGACCTTTAGAAAGAAGGTAATCTAGGATTCCCCCAATATAGACCTTTAGAAAGAAGGTAAACTAGGATACGCCCAATATAGACCTTAAGAAAGAAGGTAAACTAGGATTCCCCCAATATAGACTTATAGAAAGAAGGTAAACTAGGATTCCCTCAATTTAGACCTTTAGAAAGAAGGTAAACTAGGATTCCCTCAATATAGACCTTTAGAAAGAAGGTAAACTAGGATTCCCTCAATTTAGGCCTTTAGAAAGAAGGTAAATTAGGATTTTCCCAATTAAGACCTTTAAAAAGAAGGTAAACTAGGATTCTTTCAATATAGACCCTTAGAAAGAAGGTAAACTAGGATTTCCCAATATAGACCTTTGGAAAGAAGGTTAACTAGGATTCTTTCAATTTAGACCTTTAGAAAAAAGGTAAACTAGGATTCCCCAATATAGACCTATTAAAAGAAGGTAAACTAGGATTCCCCAATATAGACCTTTAGAAAGAAGGTAAACTAGGATTCCCCGATATAGACCTTTAGAAAGAAGGTAAACTAGGATTCCCCCAATATAGACCTTTAGAAAAAAAAGGTAAACTAGGATTCCCCAATGTAGACCTATTGAAAGAAGGTAAACTAGGATTTGCCAATATAGACCTTTAGAAAAAAGGTAAACTAGGATTTCCCAATATAGACCTTTAAAAAGAGATAAACTAGGATTTCCCCAATATAGACCTATAGAAAGAAGGTAAACTAGGATTTTCTTATTATAGACCTTTAGAAAGAAGGTAATCTAGGATTCCCCCAATATAGACCTTTAGAAAGAAGGTAAACTAGGATTTCTGCAATATAGACCTTAAGAAAGAAGGTAAACTAGGATTCCCCCAATATAGACTTATAGAAAGAAGGTAAACTAGGATTCCCCTAATATAGACCTTTAGAAAGAAGGTAAACTAGGATTCTCCCAATATAGACCTTTAGAAAGAAGGTAAACTAGGATTCCCCCAATATAGACCTTTTCAAATCTGAATCAGCAATTTGTGGAAAAATAATTTAAGTACTGTTTCAATTCAGACGTAATAAGCGCCCGCTCTTTTTTAAGTGCCCACCTAACAGTTTTTTTACTGATAAAATATTCCAACATTAATACATAGTAAATACCGTTTAGGTTCTCTAATATGTTCCATGTTTTGGTTTTTTTTTTGGTATGCATTGAGTATTATAAGCCATACGAGAAACATAGGCAGTAAAAGTGAGTGACCACTAGGCTGATTCAATAGCCGAGCTCTTCCAGAAAAACCCTCGGGATAAAATTATCTCCTTCCTTCATCATACTTTCCCTTACAATCATATTTAGACCTCCTCTCCCACCCCCCTCTCTCTAGTTTTGCCCCTTTTTTTTACCCATGCACTTTCTCTATCGATCCCAGCTTCTGGCTTTTAGTTTCCATGTTTCTCTCAGTCTCCCCTTATTTTTTTTTCTTCCTACCTTTGGAATGATCTAACCTCTCGGGTACAATTTGACCCTCGCTGCTAGGTGCCGTTAAGCCCTCATCAAACAAACATTGATCGGCATGCAGTGTTATCTTCAGCAAACCAAAGGGAAGATGAATTGTTATTTAGGTACTGATTGTTTCAACTGCTGATTCCTAAACATGGGCGCATATTAGGCTGTAAAAAGTGGTACAATTCTATTTTCGAACGTCGCACACGATAATGTCAAATGGCCAAAATTCATGTGTCAATAATGGACCAATCGTATACTGTGGGAATCTTATTAACTTGGGGATACTGAAGGATTCTTGATCGTCTTTAAAGTATAAAACAGTTTGGGACCAAGTTAATAAAAAAAATGTTTTCAAATGCAAATCATATGTGCATTATACATAAAGGTAATGAATCATTTTAAGCTTACAGTTTATTTGATACTCCCATTTAGGATTTTGAGAGGAGTCAGGCATCTCTGCTTACAACAGCTGTAGAGAACTTTCCGTTGGAATTTTCACCGCTGATGCACCTTGCAAGAGCACTAGCAACAGAGGGCAGCATAAAGGTACAAAAACAAATTCTTGCTGAGTTTTTTTTAAATCTGTTCCACGTACCTTTAATATTTTTTTGTGCAAAAAAAGTTGGAAGCCAGAGAGAGAGAGAGTTGAACACACAATTCCACAGTACAAATGCTATTTTAACATCGTCAATGTCCAATAACCAGTTATGGTGCACTGGCGAGTTGGAAGCCATATATTAATATCCCTTATATAAAAAAATATATAAAAACATAATTTTCTATTCTGTTTTGTAATTACAACGAAACTTTTCATTTTTTCCACAGATTTATGATCTATTTTCTTGCCTGCCAACATTTCGGGAGCTCTTCGATAGCAATAATCCAGATGATATTGAAAGCTTGCGTGGACCAAATCAAAACCAGTGGAGATTAATACGGGATAAAATTGTTGCTCAGAAAGGTACAAGTTTCTTTTCTTCCTATTTCTCAAACCCTTGGCAAATTATGTTCTAAATCTAAATGATACGTCAAGCGATCAATCCTGATCATTACTGATATAGTGGAGAACATAGAAAAGAAAGTATTGATAAAAGAGTTTCAGTATAGGCAAGAATTTTGGCGGAATTTGAGAGAATGATAGGATGTAGTTCTGATGGAAGATGGTGAGAGATAAGGTTGAGGATCTATATCCACAATGTTGTTGATAATTTTGTAATGTTGTTTGTCTTACCAAATTTGTACGTCCCGAAAGCCCTTTTAGAGTATTTCATCAAGACGTCTGCGGCCTTTGATAAGCCGGTTACAGAAAATGATTGCAGACGCGACCGTGATTGAAGCGGTTTGACCATTGCGCCACGTAGATCTGTTGCATGATATAAGAATAAATGTTATGGAAAGACTGATTTTTTTCTGTTTCCGTGAGAATTTTGTGGTGTAAAACAAAGATTGGCAATTTTATCAGGCTTTACCTGTCTTGGACTATATTTAAGTGAAGGTGACAAATATCAACATACCAGCAAACATTCAAGTATTTTTTTTTTTTTATCTCAACCAAGGTTGGGTTGAGGTTATAAAATTGAACAGTTTTTACTTTTTGGCCTTTAAAATGTTTAGATTTCTTTGTTTTGACACCTCTGGTCTTTAAATTTTGGCTCAGAAGTTTTTATTGTCAAATCTAATCCTTGTATTTTGTTAGGTGTAAATCAATGTAATTTGATTTTGTAAATCATGATTTTGTTAATCATGATTTTGAAATCATGATTTTGTAAATCATGATTTTGTAAATTTTTGTAGGGACTCCATGTTGTCATGTTACACCCTCAGTAAGCACTAGCTTCCCTCAGGCATTTCCTTACATAATCAAACTGCCCATTGTGCATAAATAGATGTCAGGTAATAACCAGCTTTTATTATTAAACTGCCCATTGTGCTTGAATAGGTATCAGGTAATCAAACAGCTTTCATTGTCAAACTGCCCATCATGCATGAATAGATATCAGGTAATATCCCAGCTTTCATGATCAAATTGCCCATCTCACATGATTAGATATCAGGTAATCAAACAGCTTTCATGGTCAAACTGCCCATCTTGCATGAATAGATATCAGGTAATCAAACAGCTTTCATGGTCAAACTGCCCATTGTGCTTGAATATATATCAGGTAATCAAACAGCTTTTATGATCAAATTGCCCATCTCACATGATTAGATATCAGGTAATCAAACAGCTTTCATGGTCAAATTGCCCATTGTGCATAAATATATATCAGGTAATCAAACAGCTTTCATGGTCAAACTGCCCATTGTGCTTGAATAGATATCAGGTAATCAAACAGCTTTCATGGTCAAACTGCCCATCGTGCATGAATAGATATCAGGTAATATCCCAGCTTTCATGATCAAATTGCCCATCTCACATGAATAGATATCAGGTAATCAAACAGCTTTCATGGTCAAACTGCCCACCGTGCATGAATAGATATCAGGTAATCAAACAGCTTTCATGGTCAAACTGCCCATTGTGCATGAATAGATATCAGGTAATCAAACAGCTTTCATTGTCAAACTGCCCATCGTGCATGAATAGATATCAGGTAATCAAACAGCTTTCATGGTCAAACTGCCCATCGTGCATAATAGATATCAGGTAATCAAACAGCTTTTATGATCAAACTGCCCATTGTGCTTGAATATATATCAGGTAATCAACCTGCTTTTATGATCAAACTGCCCATCATGCATGATTAGATATCAGGTAATCAACCAGCTTTCATGATCAAACTGCCCATCGTGCATAAATAGATGTCAGGTAATCAACCAGCTTTCATAATCAAGCTGCCCATCGTGCATGAATAGACCAGCAGACCACTACATGTTATATGATCCATTGCTTATTTTAAACATAAAGATACATGTACTGTTTAGGAATTCCTTATCTCAATAGATACTGTTTTCAGTAATGATATATTTATTATTTTTCCAATTGTAAGTACAACTTTAGGAAAAATTATGAATATTTATGTGGATGGGTAGCTTGGGCTTAATTTGACTTCGGCTTTATTGGAAGAAAATATGCTACAAAACATGAAAATAGTCAATATTTTCATCAAAAGCAATGAAAAATTGACCATTTAACATCATTAAAAAAATTGGCCTTGGTTTAATAAACAATGGAAATTTTATGGAAATTTTGTGACATAACAATCATAAAACATCAATATCCTATGTTAAGTTGTTATCTTATTGGTTTATCAAATCTCCACCAATGTTATTTGAATGGGAGCAGTTAAATATGACAAGTTTTTACCTTGATTTCTATCATCAGATATCCTAGCGAAATCAAAATATAGCAAAAGAAACTGGTCAGTTTGATGATTTTTAGTGACTGAAATTTAGGACAAGAAAGAGAATTGCATTAAAAAGCTCTGAACTACAAACAATCAATATCTTCTCAATAAAAACATGTCACATTATTTCAAAGGATTGCGACAATACATCAATAAACTTCATCATGACATATTTTTCTTTTATTTACATTGAATTACCACTACAGGCTGGACACTAAAAACTACTTCAAATTGAAAGGGTTGAATGTCTGCATTAGTGATGCTCTGCTTGAATGATATTTTTCATATTTTCTTCTCTTTAACAGGCCAAAGGTCATCAGGGTTTGTCTTACCTGCAGGTACAGTGGGTCAGCTGATTCAAAGAAGACCGCATGGTAAGCAGTGAAGCCGAAGATTTCTTGCCATTTATTCCCAGAATTTGTTTTTATTTTCTTGTTTAATGTGCAATAATTAAAATGGATGAATAAGAATGATTAGATGTAGTTTCATCTACTGTAATGAATGATACTGAATTACGCAATAGTCAACCAATCAAATGTGATTTCCTCCACAGCTGCGTCTCCTTTGATCCAATGGGAGGTCGAGTGGGATGCCTGGGAGCTCTTTTCCTGCCTGGTTGATTGGCTGCTTCAGACTGCTAGGCATGGATTGGTTGCTGGTAACTATTTTTGTGACTATTCTATGTTCTATATTTGGAATGATGATGTCATGGGTTTTGTTATATGTTCAGTTTTCACCTTTCTATTATATCTTCATTTAATTCATTTTGATATCTCTACTATCTCATATCTCATCTTCATTTTAATATCTCTACTACCCAAAAAGTGTAAACATGACATAAACAAATAATTGTGAGTTCTTCATCTTTACAATATGGTAAACCATTTATGTGAAGTGAACTCGCTTCTCCCTAGATTAGGTAGGCAAATCACTTTAGAATAACGTACCTTGTACCAATACTTTATGAGAAATTAAAGTCAAAGCAATGAAAAAATGTCAGACAGAATTGATAAATTCATTTAATTTCAATAAGTTGGACCAATTCATGAAAACTGAACACTGAAGGGTGGATGAATAGTTTTGATGGCAGGAGGATGTGATTAATTTCCTTTCTTTGTCCAATCAGGTAGCTTGCCCATTCATCAATGGTTGATATACTCGAAAAATGTCTTAAAGGATTATATCAGCAGCCACGCAAGTTTAGCTTACATTAGTTATTGTGCTACTTCAAATTTCAAACAGTCAGACCCGATCTGCTATATGCATGTCGGGTCAGACTTTTCCTCTTTATTTTCTTTATTCTGAAAAGCACAAGTAATTAGGATCAAATTTCCCTGATCAATGGCTCCATTGTACTAGTTCTCCATTTGGTCCCGGGTTGTTGTGGAAGTTGGTGTTGAGTATCAGGTTAGCAATAGATGAAGTCCTTATTGTGTGGTTGAGTGGTTATTTTAATTAAGATAAGTGGTCTCATTATTTGCTACATTAAGTTTGTGCTTATGATTTGCTGGAACAAATTTTTAGGGAGAAGGACAAGTCATGTAGGGAAAAAGAATAATAAATTCAAATTGGTATTCCATAAGAAGATATTTACGTTTAAAAATCTGTCATGCCGAAAATTTCTCTTTAAGCCTACCCGCACCCAACACCTGAGTTTATTCTGAAAACTCAGGTATGACAATTACCAACCTGACTTCATGTTCAGTGTATTGTGTTTCCACTCAAACAATGATTTTTTATCTGCCATTCCCATGCACACCACAGCCAAGTAACCTAATTATTTGTGTGTATATGATTACAGAATTCCAGTGCTGAATACATAGGGCACTTTTGTGATTGAAATCACTCATCTGTGTTATGTGTCTTAGTGGGAGAAGTTTGTTTTCAAACTGGTGATAAAAATAGCTTGTATCATGTGCCTAAGGTGATGTGTGCATTAACTCTAAATGATTGACAGACCATTTTTTCCTTAGGAAAGATATTGCTTCATGGTCATCATAATTTCTTTGCTAAATTCTGTTTTACTACTTTCCTGACATATTCAATGGTTTTTAAGCCACAAAATCGCAGCGAAAAATATATAAAATACATAAAGATTTTGAGGAATCTGAGGCTGTGATGTCACAACTAGTCTGATTTCAGTCGTTTCTACACAAATGATACCAAACTTTATTTAAACTTATCTTCTTAACGTAATAAGATTTTTGAATGTTTGCCTCAACATTTCATTTCTTTTGAAGTTTTCTTTCATGTAAGATGAACTTGCTTGACCACTTAAGCATTGAGCATATTTCTGATCTCTATATAATGGGACTGAGTAAAGTTAAGTTGAAAAAAAAACTCTACTAAAGAAATGTTTTTGTTTTATTGTTGACTGACAGAAACCCTATATGCAACTTGATGAATTAGTTATTGTTTACAAGTATTCTACTCCCAAGAATTAACATAAAGTTCTCAACTGTCCAAAAACTAATATGTTATGTTCATCACTTTCTTTCCAAAGATATTGTTGTCAAAGAAGTCAAGGACATCATGGATTTAGTTTCTCAGATGCTGGAAGCTGATTGGTCACTTTCAAAGAATCTGCAACCAATCACAGATAGTATAGGAGAATTGTTATCAAGGTTAGTAAAATAAGTCAAACAGTCAGTGTGAATTTCAGCAAAATTTTCAATTTGATTAATTCAACCAAAATATTTTCTGAAAAATTTAAAAAAACAAGATTTCTTATTATAGTCAATTGGGCTCACAATAACTGTGATGTGAGATGATTTGACATAACCAGAAATTTGGCACAATTTTGCTTATTTTCATAACATTTTGGTTTAAACTTAGAAATCTATCATTAAATTTTGTTAGATCATTTGTGTTTTTAATTCTTTTCTCACATTTTGAGTTTTGTTTTCTCATTTCTTTATTTGACTGCACCCTGTGATTTTGTCCAAATTTGAAAAATCTTTGTTGGGGAACTCTTTGCCTCCAATACATGATTACATGTATTGTGATATACAATATAGGAGTCTTGCTTATATTCGAGAGGTACCCAGTTCTATTCCCGCCACAACTGCTGCATTGTGTCCTTGAGCAAGACACTGTACTCTACTTGCTTCAGTTGACTCGGCTGTGAAATGAGTACCAGCACTGCTGGGGAGTTAATCTGCGATGGACTGGTGTGCCATCCAGGTACTCTCATTCACTTGCTCCATGGAAACCGGGGATAAGCACCGGCTCAATGAGCCTAAAGGCTCTGATGGGTTTAGTTGTATTAATATGAAATGACATTATTGCCTTAGGTTGGCTTTGTATTACAGATCTTGCAACAACGATGTGAGTTATTTTATGAGATACTGTGAATCACAGCTTTCGATAATTGTTTACCTTTATTATTTGTGTGAATCTTGTTCTAAGATGGAGTACACTAACTTCTATGGTAAAATCCTGGTATAGTGCGTTGGCAAAATGGATTTCTCATTATTTTTTTAATTTTTTATTAAAACTGAAAATTTTAAAGGATAAGTTCAGTGGTTAAGCATTTTTATCGTATATGAAAGAGGACTTCAAAAGAAACAATATGGTGCAGAAAGCATTCAAAAATATTATTCCGTTAAGGAGATATTCAAGTTTAAAGTTTGGTATCATTTGTGTAGAAACAACTGAAATCAAGACAAGTTGTGATGTCATAGCCTCAGATTCCTCAGTCTTTATGTATTCTATCATATTTTGTCCTGTGGTTTTGTGGCTTAAAATCCATGGGATATGTCAAAAAGTAGTAAAACTGAATCAAAGAAGGATATTTATAATATACCACCTGAAGAAAGTTTGAGGAAAAATGATTTAAATGATGAAAAATTTAAAAAAACTTTCTTTAAGATACATAAAACTGAGGAATCTGAGGCTGTGACATCACAACTAGTCTGATTTCAGTCGTTCCTACAGTAATGATACCAAACTTTTAACTTGAATATCTCCTTAACGGAATAAGAGTTTTAAGCACTTTCTTTATTCACCATTTTGTTTCTTTTAAAGTTTTTTTTATATAACATGTATGTGCATGGCCACTGAAGTAATCCTTTAAGATTTTTTGATGATTTTATAACTTTGGTTTGAATAACTATGTCGTACATAACTAAAAAAAACTTCTTGTTCAATTTTTGTCTTAAATATAAAAATTTTAGTCTACGAATTAAAAACATTATGAAAATTGATAATTTAAGAAACTCCTAGAAAACTTACTTCATTTAATTAACTCAATATAGCAATTTACTACAAGGAATTTTCCACTACTTACTGCTATGTCATTCAGGTGTTTTAGAACACTCTTTTTTTAAAGCATTCCTTTTTGTAAGTTTCCTTTTTGTAAGTTTATCTCTGTAATTTGATTTTGTTACTTGTTATTGTTATAGGAAAACAGATAATTAAATTAATAAATGAATAAATGACCAAAAAAAAGAACAAATCTTGTGAACTTTTTCTTTCCAGCTCGTCCAGATTGACTTCCCCACCTCTTGGTCTTATTGCATCATGTGTGAAGTGCATCAACGTCATAGCAACACATGATCCAGTAAAGGTATTGGATAAACATTGCATTTCTTTTACTTGTTTATTCCAGGTATTACTTCCTATGATATTTAGTGTCAGTGGTCAATGCAAGATGTTCCACAAATGATACAACTTAGTGGTAAATTCTGTTTAAAGTTTCTTTTTTTGATTGAAAAAGAATATTGCTTAATCTCCATTTTAATTTTTTTTTTTCTCCCTTTTTAGTACTTAGTTTTCTTCACATCACCTAATTGAGGTATAATATACATTTAGCTTCCCCCACAGAGTGGGCTATTGCCTCATTTGCTAAAGGAGCCCAGCTGGCAATTATCTCAAGCAGAGCTGTTTTCGGGAGGGGGGGGCAGGGGAAGGGAGGGGGTTGGAAGGGGGAGGGGGGAGGGGGACTGGGAAACATGTCCATTCCCCCACTTTTCAGTAGAAGATCAGACATATAGTACATTGTTAGGAAAATATGCCTTTGTTGCCCCAAAGTTTAGATAAAAAGTCATGTCTCCCACTTTCTGGATGAGAATTTTAGCCCTGATCCCAAGGAAATCTGTGCTTTTAAAAACACTTATTTCATTGAAAACTTGTAAGTTTTATTTACATTATATAATTTGTTATATTTTTCAAGGTATGGCAGATTCTTCAAGACTGTGGTTTTCTTCCTCAAACGGGAAACCTCTACACAGATGTTGTCAAGGCAACAAGGTACTGTTTCTACTTTGTTTGTTCAATCCATTTAAAGTATTTTTATCTCTTGGGGCTCTTGTGGGTAATGTGTAAGCATAAGGTTCATGGACATTAAGAGATCACATTAACATAAGTCTTCAAATTTAAAACCATTACAGTTCCTGATAATAGTAAATTTCTATCAAACTATAATAAGCTGGTTTGCCCCTTTTCGAATTCTAAGGTGATAATATGTGAATTATGTAAATGAGTGATGTATGAACAAATAAAAAGACCTCACACACACATTAATTAATTCAGACTTTTTTTTTTAAATGTTCTTACCATTTCTAAAGAAACGATAGAACCACTGCAGGAATTGCACTGAATGCACTCATAAAATAGACAGTGTGTTCATATTATTTAATAAAATGTAAAAGAATACTCAAGCAGTTGAACTTTGTTCATAGATATGTAGGTGGTTTACATTTAGGAAGTTATTGTTTCAATTAAGTAAGACGGTTGTACACACTGACTCTTAATTATTTTTCTGTTATTTTAAAAATTTACATCCAACAGTCTTATATCTGAAGGACTTATTTTATTTTGTTTTTATTTGTTCTTTTTCTGTTCAGTGGTGTTGGCATCTTTCCTGGTGATTATGGGAAGCTTCTACAAGAACAAGAACAAACTACTGGACAGTATTCAGTCACAGAGCAGTTTCTGATACTCATGCAAACTCTTGTGAAGGTAAATAAACATTTTGTTCCAATCAGCTGATGGGTCTCGTTCAAGGTTTGTAGGAGAACCTCTATCATTTGTTTGGGTGTTTTCCTTTTATAATGATATTAACCCACTTGTATGTAGCGCATTATACCAATGTTCTTGATGCACAAATCAGTTGAGTTCTCTGGCAGCCTGAATGAGTCAGCATACATGAACTTGGACTTGACTGGACAGGATAGGAAGTGAAGGAATTTTGTATTTTCACACTTCTCTTCTCGAATAGTGTTCAGAGAATCAGGCAGGACTGACTGTCCTGCTTTCGAAACATTTGCATTGTAATGAAAATGTTAATTGTTCATTATGCATGATAATTTTCCTGGGATTTTGTCTTATCAAATTTTTTTGGCTACATTTTTTTTCCAAGCAATAATTGTTCGACAAATCATTTGTCTGGCTGCCCAGGACAACCAAAAACCTTATCCGGGTAACCATGATATTTACTTAACATGCCTGGATGTACAACTTGATTTTCAGCAAAATTTGCATTGCATGTATACAAAAACAATTCACAGGCAGCCTTTGATGACAACCACTAATTCAGATACTCCTGCCTGGCGCGTTTTGGTTGATGGGTTGATCCCTGTTTCCAAGTGATTAGACTGGTTTTGGTTGATGGGTTGATCCCTGTTTCCAAGTGATTAGATTGGTTTTGGTTGATGGGTTGATCCCTGTTTCCAAGTGATTAGATTGGTTTTGGTTGATGGGTTGATCCCTGTTTCCAAGTGATTAGATTGGTTTTGGTTGATGGGTTGATCCCTGTTTCCAAGTGATTAGATTGGTTGATGGGTTGATCCCTGTTTCCAAGTGATTAGATTGGTTTTGGTTGATGGGTTGATCCCTGTTTCCAAGTGATTAGACTGGTTTTGGTTGATGGGTTGATCCCTGTTTCCAAGTGATTAGATTGGTTTTGGTTGATGGGTTGATCCCTGTTTCCAAGTGATTAGATTGGTTTTGGTTGATGGGTTGATCCCTGTTTCCAAGTGATTAGATTGGTTTTGGTTGATAGGTCGATCCCTGTTTCTAAGTGATTAGATTTCAAATGTTGAATATATTGATGCATGAGGTGTTAATGTAAATTTACCTTAAAATACTGCCTACTGATATATAGAATCACTAAGAGTATTTGTATCTTGTAATGTGAGAGTACTAAACCCGAGGGGGCATGTATATGTGCATGTATATGTGCCGTCCAAGCAGGTGTATTTCTTTCATCATTTTTGTAGTGCAGGTCCCAAAAAATTAGGTTTTACTCTGTTAAGTTTGTATTGCTGGTCCATTTTTACAATATTTTCCTTGAATGCTCATACTGCAGGTATCAAAATTGACTTCTTTCATACTGCGGGTATCAAAATTGTATAATTTCATACTGCAGTTACAAAAATCTGTCATACTGTGGGTATGCTTTTTGGTTGGTGGGCTGCACACCCCTACCACTTTTAGTATGAAGTGCCCCTCCACCCCGGTACTAAATTGCTGGAATTTCCTCTGCTTGTCCATGTGAGCCTGCGCAACTTTCATGTTTTGGAAGCAAGAAAGCGATATTCCTTAGTCAAAGTGCCTACATGTCTCATCAATCAGTCATGCATATATCCAGGTGTGTTAATGAGGTATACTTCTCAATTGAGAATTTTTAATTGTTATATTTCTTATATATTTTCCTTAGTAATGAAGTTTCCCACTAAATTCCTTCCACTTTTCAGCATCCTATTCTTGGATAATTTGTGTTTTATATCATAGCAAATTTAAAATTTTCCAAAATATTGCAAAAAATTGTGTAAGTTTACCCTAATTCTTTTTGCAGGGTCTTACCAAATCTGACATAGAAGTAGCAGTTTCTCAGGACTTGCTTGCATGTGTCGTTTTCGTGCAGAAAGATATCTTTTCATCATTTAGTAGATGGCGCTATGCACATTTTGCAGACAAAGATACAATCGGTAAGTTGTTTACTGCCATGTCATATTTTTTTTTTTGGTAATTGAACCTCCCCGGTGCAAAAAAACTTCACTATTGACGTCCTGACAAATCTCTTTATTCAATCGATCAGATGTTATGTCTAAAAATTCCTTTTTACCCAAAATATGATTTCTGTAGCTGCCCAAGAAAGAGGCAAAAAATATCTACCACTATATTTTGATTTCTTAATATATTTATGATGCATACTTTCAGCAGTGCTTCAGGGCTCATGCTCGTATATGAAAGGTACCGGGTTTGATTCCCATTGTGAGCGCTGTATTGTGTCCTTGAGCAATATAATACTGTACTTGCTCCAGTTCACTCAGCTGTAAATTGAGTACCAGCACTGCTGAGGAGTTGATCTGTGACTGACTGGCATCCTGTCAAGGTGGAGTCATGTGCTCTCATTTGCATATGCCAACGAAGCTGGGGATAAGCTCCGCCCTGATAGGCCTTCATGGCTCTAGTATAAATTTAACTTTTAAAAGTTTCGGTATAAATTGGATAAATTAATTTGACTTAATATCTTATTTCATTTGATCTCTTTTCCCCTTCCATAGTATAATTCAGCATGTTGGAACCCTATGTTGCAATTTTTTGAACGTATGATCGCCTCATACATTTCTTTGCATTTTACAGGTCTAAAGTGCCTGGAGATTTTTCACATTGTCGTAAATGTTGTTCCCCCGCAAAGAGAATTTCAACATCACGGGCACGACAAAGCCAAACAGAGGTTAGCTTTCAATTGTTCATATCAATATCAAGCATTCAGAGCATGTGTGACATACAGACATTTTTGTGCTTCACATCTAATCTAGGTCACAAACAGCGGGGTTGAAAGTCGAAGATTAGAGTTCTGGAATTTTGTATGCTTTGTAAACTGAGTACCTAATGTGGGATGCTCATGAAACTTTTACATATTTACCTAGATGAAGACAATGCGATACCAAGAGAGATAACAATTTACTTTAAGTTATATCTTTTCTTTCCATGCTATAAATATGCAATCTGGTTCACTGACCTAATTCTAATGCATTTCTAACCGAACTAAGAATGTAGTTACAAACCCAGCCCTGACCTCCATTATACCTCTAATATCGCTCAGTTTTTCTCAGCATGTTGCTTTCACAACATTGCTGGGACTGGTTGGAAATTTGTTTTAAACTTTCACCCTTTTTCTAACATGTACATTCTTGCAGCTCCAACTGTGAAGGTTTTCAAGCTGGTTTGCACTTATCTTCAAGCTTTTTTCAGTCATCGAGATTAGATGAGGTGCCATTTGCTCGAGGATTCTGCAGTCCGACTCACAGGACTATCTCTATTGAGTTTGCGCTAGGTTTAAAGTGTTTTCTCCTTCTGCCCGTACAAAATGGGTGGCTAGAATGAGAGAGTCCCACTCTCGTGGCGGGAGCCTTTAGCCCCTAGAGCACTTGCTGTGCTACTTTTTAGGGTTCGTTAAGACGGGTAGATGTGTTTTCACCCTAGGCACCCATTATTCCCTCAACAACTTCGCTTGCTATCACAAACATCAAGTGGATGCCGACAAGGCCTGTAGGGGCGTCTCCATTCTCATAAGACACGATATCCCACACAGCCCTGTTCACGTGCACACCGACCTTCAGGCCACCTGTATATCTATCTCCCTCCACAAAACTTTCACTCTTTGCAATATCTATTTCCCCCCCCCTCCCAACGCCAACATTCAGCCAACCAGCCTTAACAACCTCATCTCTCAGCTCCCCTCCCTCTTCATCCTTCTTAGTGACTTCAACGCCCACAACCCTCTGTGGGGCTCTATTAC
Source organism: Chiridota heheva (assembly GCA_020152595.1). Taxonomy (NCBI): domain Eukaryota; kingdom Metazoa; phylum Echinodermata; class Holothuroidea; order Apodida; family Chiridotidae; genus Chiridota; species Chiridota heheva. Next base: position 53,987 of record JAIGNY010000083.1, on the reverse strand, counting down.
CACCACACCCAGAGGCAAGCTCATCGAAAACGCTCTTCGACAGCACAGCCTTTCCTTGCTCAACACTAACTCCTCGACCTACCTTTACCCTGCCACAGGCTCCCTTACCTGCATTGACCTGTCTATCTGTTCCCCCAACCTCCTTGATTTTAGCTGGAGAGTCACTGCTGACCTCTGTGGTAGTGATCATTACCCTCTTCTTATACATTCCAACCTTCAAACCCCCTCTGACCACACCCCAATTGGAACCTCGAGAAAGCTGACTGGCCCCTTTTCAAAACCCTCTGTGACTCACACCTCTCCCCCATCTCCTCAAGGGTGAGGATCCCATGTCAAATTTCAGTAATATTCTTATCAACATCGCCATCTGCTCAATTCCCCAAACCCCAAAAGCCCCTAATCATCCCCCAACCCCTGGTTCTCTGACGACTGCAAAACCGCCATCAAGAACAGGAAAAGAGCCCTCAGGAACTTCAAAACTAACCCGATCATCCACAACCTCAACCTCTTTTGCATCAGCCGTGCCAAGGCTAGGCGCACTATCAAGGACAGTAAAACCAACACTTGAAACAACTTCATCTCTTTTCTCACCACCAACACCCCCACTAAAAAGATTTGGAGAATGGTTAACAGCTTCCACGGCAGGGTGAGCAAGTCTCCCATCTCTCCTGGAATGGCGACCTTCTCACCGCGAAAAACATCATCGTTAACCACCTCGCTACCTTTTTCAGCAACATCTCGTCCTTGACCAACTACTCCAATGTCTTTAAAAGCAAAAAAGCTTGTGATGAAGCCCGGAGTATCACCTTTTCCTCTGACAACTCTGAGAGCTACAACACCCCTCTCACCCTTTCTGAATTAAACCAAGCCATCCACGATGCTGGCTGCACCTTCAAGGGCCCAGATAACATCCCCTACCAGTTCCTGAAACACCTCCCCAACAGGGCCACCACTACCCAACTCACCATCCTCAACCACATTTGGTCCTCACACTCCTTTTCCCTATCTGGAGGACAGCTATTGTCACCCCTGTCCTTTAACCGGGGAAGGACAGTACTGACCCCTCCAGCTACCGCTCCATCGCCCTTACCTGCTGTCTCTGTAAAATTATGGAAAGGATCATTGATCAGAGACTAAACTGGTTCCTTGAGACCAACAGAATCCTCTCCCACACCAAAGCGGCTTCCGGAAAAGTCGCAATACCCTAGACCAGTTAATTACGCTCGACTTCGCTATCCTGGAATCCTTTGCAAAAAAGGAACACCTCATTGCTATTTTTTTCGACCTCGAGAAAGCTTTTACACTACATGAAAATGCGGCATTATCCGCAAACTTCACAACATCGGCCTCGGAGGCCATCTCCCCATCTTTTTTCAAAATTTCTTCTCACCCAGGCAGTTCCAAGTTCGTATTGGCCACACCCTCTCCAACCCCTACCCCAAAGAAGAAGGCGTCCCCCAAGGCAGCATTCTCTCTCCCACTCTCTTCAACCTGAGCATTAATGACATCGCGGACAACCATGGCCCCAACATCAAACTTACGCTCTACGTGGGCGACTTCTCCATCTTCCACTCCTCCCTTAGCTTTCCTCTCATTGAAAATAGACTCCAATTCAGCCTCAATCAGCTGCAAGTCTGGTGCAACATTAACGGTTTAGAATTCTCCAAAGACAAGACAGTCTGCATGCACTTCTGTCATTTCAACAACCTCCACCTCAACCCGAACCTTGTGCTCAATGGCAATCGCATCCCTAAAGTTGAACACACGAAGTTCCTAGGTTTAACTCTAGACCCCAAGCTCTCCAATAAGCAACACATCACCAACCTGAAACTAAAATGCAACAGCTTCCTCAAAATTCTCCGCCTCCTCTTCAACACCACTTGGGGTGCGAACCGCCATTCTCTCCTCAAAATCTTCAAGCTCACCATTCGTGCCAAGCTTGACTATGGCAATATTGTCTACTGTGTTGCTCACAACTCATACCTCAACCACATCAACACCATCCAAAATGAAGCCCTCAGGCTTTTTCTAGGTGCCTACAGGACCTCCCCAATCACCAGCCTTCATGTTGAAGCCAACAAACCTTCCTTTCTACTTAAATGTCGAAAGCTTAGCCTCTCCTATGCTTTTAGAGTCCTTACCAACACCCAGAACCCTGTTTACAACCTCATTAGGTACCCCAATTTCTCCACCCTCTTTGATAGGACTAAAACCCTATCCCCCCTCCCCCTCCTTTAGCTTACGCATTAAATCAGACCTCCTCCATCTCGGCATTAACACCGCCACTCTTGGCACCTTCTCCTGGCCCACTTTTTCTTCTTGGGCCACCCCCCTCCCTTCTGTCCCCCTGGGCCTCTCCACTCATCTCAAACTCACCCTAACCTCTTCATCAATCTCCACAACCAAATCACAGACCAACTCTCAAATTGCACCTCCATCTATACTGATGGCTCCAAGGAAGGCAACAAGACAGCTGCTGCTGCCGTCATCCAAGACATGACCCTCAGTAGCAGACTTCCCGGCTACTCGTCCATCTTTTCAGCCAAGGCTAAGGCCATTCTCCTCGCCTTTAACTTTATTGAGTAACTCTCCGCTCTGCCACTTTGCTATTTTCTCTGACTCAGAGGCTGTTCTTACTTCTTTACTCAAACTTAAATAGGATAACCTCGCATGCCACCTCCTCCGACAAAACTCCTTTCTCCCACCCTCTGCAGAAAAAGTGTTCTTTTCTTCTGGATACCTAGCCATGTTGGCATTCCTGGCAATGACAGGGCTGATGCAGCCGCTAAACTTGCCCTCAACCTCCTCCCCACCCCTTTTCCCAAAATCCTTTTTGACATGAAATTGCTTATCGCTTCCCTTGTTCGTGATCGCTGGCAAACCTTATGGAACTCCCAAATTAATAACAAACTCCATGTCATCCAGCCCACAATTCCGATCAAACCCACCATCAACAACCTCTCTCGTATTTACAACGCTTATATTACCAGTCTTAAATTTGATCACACCCACCTCACTCACTCCCACCTCCTTATTGGCTCCCCCCAACCCCTCTGTAAAAATTGCCATTGCACCTTCACAATCCATCACGTTCTCCTTGCTTGCCCCCTGTACAACCTTCCCAGAGCTTCCCTCGTTCCCCACAACTCAATTGCTAAGTTCTTCCAGAAAAATCCTCTGGATAAAATTATCTCCTTCCTTTCATCATGCTTTCCTCTCAGCCATATTTAATTCTCCTCTTCCACCCCCTCTCTACTTTGTTTTTGTTTCAACCATGCACCTCCTCTAGATCACAGCTTTCTGACTTTTTGTTCTTGATTTTCTCTCATTCTCCCCGTTTCATTTCCTTCCTACCTCTAAAATGATCTGACCTCTCGGGCACAATTTGACCCTCGTTGTCGTGGTGCCGTTAAGCCCTCTTCGAACAAACCAAAGAAGTTCAGTCAGGGCGGAATTTATTGATTTATTGATTTTTTTCCGTCAGTGACTGGTCAGGTGACGGTCGCATAAAGTCTTTATGACACGGACCTTTATCTGTTTAATTGTTTTCCAATCATAGTTTAAAGTTTGGGCATTTTAGTATCTCTTGACATATATTCTTTTATTATATGTGAGCATGTTTGATGCAGTACACATCATTGATCTGCTTTTCCTTCTGGTATTGCAGGGTCTCTGTGCAAGAGGCTTGCATCTATGGTTTGTTGTACACCCTAGCTGGTGAGTCCCTGCTAGCCATGGCGGCAACTGGTGTTGACACTCTGGAACAGAAAATAGTGGAAAATGGCAGGTAAGAATCTTTGAAAAGTTTTAATAAAAAGTAAATGTGTAAAAGTTAGTTGTTTAAACAAGTTTTGTGTATTTTGCTATTCATCTTATTATTATGTGTTTGTTTTATGAAAACAGCATTGGACATACAGTATATTTATTACAATAGTATTTTGAATGTCTTAAATATTAATTTATGTCTGTCAGTGGGCATTAGAGAGATTCAGTGGTTACGGAGTCATGCTCGTGTGCGAAATGTACTGCATTTGATTTCCATCACAAGCGCTGCATTGTGTCCTTGAGCGAGACACTTTACTTGCTTCAGTGCACTCAGCTTTAAAATGAGTACCAGCACTGCTGGGGAGTTAATCTGCGATGGACTGGCCCTGTTTAGGAGGAGTTATGTACTCTTATCAGCTTGCACCATGGAAACCGGGGATAAGCACCTGCCCTATGAGCCTAGTGGCTCAGATGGAATAAAAAAAATAGGCATTAGATTGGGTTAATCTTTCTCAATTATTGGAAACATTGTTTCATTTAATTATATAACATGCACTTTATATAAAGACCTGTTTCTATCATCTGCTCATGTAACTTACACTCTAAATGAAAGAAAACTAAATGTTTATTTTATTTTTGTTTTGTTTCTTCCACCAGTATAATGGATGGTTCTGCAGAGGATCTTTGTCAGCTAATCAAACTTTCTCTCTCAATCTTGAACCGACTACTCCTCCTCATACCCCCAAACCAAGCCCCATGCCCCTTGGAGCAGTTCCTCACTTCCCACACCACGGGACTACCCCATCAACCCCATCTAGTGGCAGTGATCGCAAATTATATTTATCATCGGTTAGACACCAAACTGCCAACTCTTGCAACATTACTGCTAAAGAGGCTAGCAGTGGTAAGACCCATTATTTTTTGCCTTTTGATGACAAATCTCCTGTCTTCTTAAGATCAGAAGAGAAGTAGGGATCTTGCATTTCTAGCATTATTCATGGAATTTTAGTTTTGATATAAAAAAAAAAAATATTCTGATGATATAGTTCTCTTTTATTTTGTCTGTGATACCATAATGAAAATTAGACAGGGAATATTAATTTGTGATTGTCATGAAAATAAATAAGGTTGCTCTTAATTTTTTTTATAAACATGCAATGCAAATTTTGTTGTTGAAACAAAAGTTGTCCATCCGGGCAGGTCAACTAAATTTCATGGTTGACCGGATAAATTATTTAGTTGTCCTGGTCAGCCAGACGTTTGATTTGTCTAACCCTAACCCTGCTTTTAATTTTCATAAACATTAACAATAGAATGGAGCAAACATGCCGAGAGCTCTTTTCCTGTGGATATTGAGCTCTCTCGTCTATATTTTTACCCAGTTGGTCTTTACTTTATTAAATCAATTTGCGTAATTACAAGATACAGTGCATCACATCTGCAGCATTCTTTTTTGCAGGTGGCTCCAATGTCTTTGTATGGTTGCCTTGGAAACCAAGCATCAGCAGTGAGGGACACATTTATATCCAGATTACAGAATTACACAGAGGTAGGCATCACTGGGTTCTTTGTTAAACCTGACATTTTGAGATAAATGATCTAGTTTTTGCTTGTTCTTCTACTCACAGATAAGTTTAGTGGTCATGTGTGTTCATCTTATACATTAAAGGGGTATTTGGCTGTAATGTGAGATTACTATTCTGGGGTCCCTAACATACATGTATTTCAATACACTTGTCTTGCATGCGATGTCACTGATAAATTTTGATATAAATGTTAAATTTCAGCTGTAATCATTTGCAGTGAAACAACCATATTGATACCTTAATATCCCTTCGCCAACAAGGCTGCATGGTGAGGAAACGATATAGTCCTATCATATTTAGTCCTCTTCTCCCACCCCCCTCTACTTTTTTTTATTTTCACCCATGCACTTCCTCTTGATCTCCGCTTTCTGGCTTTAAGTTCCTGTGTTTCTCTCAATTTCCCCCTGATTTCTTTTCTTCCTACCTTTAGAATGATCTAACCTCAGGCACAATTTTACCCTCACTGTCGTGGTGCCATTAAGCCCTCATCAAACAAGCAAACAAACGAACAACAAACAAACATATATATATGAAAAATCATTAGAGTATTCCTTTAAATATTTTTCATTGATTCAGAATTTTTGGGGATTTTAGGTACCTAATAACTTATAGATCTTGATAGTGATGATTTTTTCAGATGTCATGTTCTTATGCATTTTTCATGTTTTTGTATCAAATGAGGTTCAGATTCATAGATATAATTATTTTGGTTTACCAGGATACAAGACTTAAGGTTGGCATACTTGACCTCCTGACCCAGGCAGTTGAGACCCAGCCTGGACTGAGTGAATTGTTCCTGAATGTACAACTGAAGAAAGAGACAGATGAGAGCAAAACTACTGGAGAAAAGAAAGAAGACGGTGACATTCCAGAGGTAGAATGAAATATGCTCTCTTTGACAATAGTTGTTTTTCAAAATTATGTACAGTAGAAAAGAAACAAGATTTTTTTTTTTTTTTTATAATATAAAGAATATCTGTTTAACCTTCTTTTATTTTTGTTAGGGAGACCATTGTACACCAAAGCTCTATTTTCAACTGATTTAAATCAGATTTAGAGAGCAAAATGAAAGCATATCTAACCATTAACATAATAATGACTGTTGTACACCAAGAATTTTATTTAAATAGAATATTCTAGTCTATTCTATTTTATTGCAATGTCCTCCTTGCAGTGGTGCCAGGTGTTACAGTGAAAAAGTTGCAGCGTGTTCAGAATTATGCTGCAAGGCTCGTCACAAGAAGCAATCGTTTCACTGCATCACTTTATCTACTGCAAAATCTTCATTGACTACCTGTCTCATATAGAATTAAATTTAGAATTGTAATACTCATTTTTAAATCCCTTCATAACATGGCGCCTTTATATCTGACCGAAATGTTTCATTATAAACAAACTAGTTACCGCCTTCACTCTCAAAACCACCTCATCCTTTATGTTCCAAAAAGTAAACTTACATATGGCGATCGCTCTCTGCAAATATTTAGCCCAAAACTTTAGAATGACTTACCTCTTTCAATCAAATCTGCTCAATCCCTTAAACAATTCCACACCTTGCTTAAGACTCACTTATTTAATTGTGCTTTCAAGTCCTCTTCATAATTTTTTTGATCTTTGTTTTCTTTATATTTCATGCTTATCTTATTTACACGTTTGTATCTATTTTCTTTACATGCATATTTTGTAAAGGCGCATTAGAATAAGTTATTCAGATAATGCGCCATATAAGTGTAATAAACTTAAACTTAAAAAGCCATTTACAATAGGAGAACGTTAGAACAATAATCTTTATATGAGACAAACTGATGCCTTTACAGATAACATTTTCTCAACACTTAGAGCAAACATTAATTTATGCAAAAACTGATTTAACAACAGAACCTTTTCCGTGCAACTTAGATTGGAATAAATAGTACTTGATGTGGAAAATTTTAAAATGAAGGATGTTTCAAAAGAAATATAAAACCAAAGAAAAAATAAACCTAAGCGAACTTGAACTATTGATCTATAATATGTTGTTCCACATCAAGGATAAAAGAAGAGGATTAACCTTTTAACTAAATAATCACACAGAGGAACTAAAAATAAATACTACTAGACTGTTAAAAACAGATTAGATTATGCTCAAATATTTTACTGAGTTTTGGCCGCTTGATGATGGTTACAATTCTCCTCATTTGAGTTAATGAATCATGTGATTGCATGGAAGCGTAACTGGGAGCAAGAGAGGGAAGAATTGCAAAAGTTCAAACAGAATGAAAATATCATGTACAACAAATAATAGTAAGGGGAGGGGGCACATCAGAATGAAAATATCATGTACAACAAATAATAGTAAGGGAGGGGGCACATCAGAATGAAAATATCATGTACAACAAATAATAATTACGGGAGGGGGCACATCAGAATAAAAATATCATGTACAACAAATAATAGCAAGGAGGGGGGGTACATCAGAATGAAAATATCATGTACAACAAATAAAGGGGACTTATCAGAATGAAAATATCATGTACAACAAATAATAGTTAGGGAGGGGGCACATCAGAATACAAATATTATGTACAACAAATAATAGGGGAGGGCACATCAGAATGAAAATATCATGTACAACAAATAATAGGGAGGGGGCAAATCTTCCCTTTCTACCCATCCTCCACTGTTCACTTTGCATCTTGTAGTATCTTCATATAATAATATATTGTACAGAAGCACCCCCTCCCTCCTCCATTTGTTTTCTTTTTTTCTTTCTTACATCTCTAAAAATTATTTACTTTTACTCTTTTCTCTCATTTCAGTATGAAATTGGCAAGTGCAGTGTTTTGCAGACAGTGCTGGAAATCATAGAGGAACCAAAACAGGTGAGGGCGCTTTCTTCTCTTGATCCCTTCGTAGGACTTCTTTGGATACAAGCTTTCTTGAAGGCCTTATGGCAATCCTATGAATATTTCAAGCTATTGTTTTGTGCCTTTTTCTTATGTTTCAGTATGTTACCGTGCACGGTACAAATGTATTGTAGTGCCAGCAGGGTTGCTGCCTTGTCTACAACACACCTTTGTGTATTGGATTATTTAACACTAGGCTGGGTGCCTACGTTAGTGTGTTAGTAAGCTTATAGTGTGGAAATCAGCTGACTCACCGGGTTGGATTTCTAGTCTTCTTTGTTCCAAATTCTATCTAAATTATCACAAAACTCAAACCCACCCTAACCTCTTCATCAATCTCCACAACCAAATCAAAGACCAACTCTCAAATTACACCTCCATCTATACTGATGGCTCCAAGGAAGGCAACAAAACAGCTGCTACTGCCATCATCCAAGACATCACCCTCAGTAGCAGACTTCCTGACTACTCATCCATCTTTTCTGCTGAGGCTAAGACCATTCTCCTCGCCCTCAACTTTATTGAGTACTCTCCTCTCAACCACTTAGCCATTTTCTCCGACTCAAAGGCTGTTCTTACTTCATTACTTAATCTTAAATGGGATAACCTCACTTGCCACCTCCTCCTCCGGAAACTCTTTTCTCCCACCCTCTGCAGGAAAAGGGCTCTTTTCTTCTGGATACCCAGCCATGTTGGCATCCCTGGCAATAACAGGGCTGATGCAGCCGCTAAGCTTGCCCTCAACCTCCTCTCTACCCCTTTTCCCAAAACCCTCTCTGACATCAAACCGCTTATCGCTTCCCTTGTTCGTGACTGCTGGCAAACCTCATGGAACTCCCAAATTGATAACAAACTCTATGTTATCCAGCCCACAATCCCGATCAAAAACACCATCAACAACCTCTCTCGTAACGACAATGTTCATATTACCCGTCTTAGAATTGGTCACACCCACCTCACTCACTCCCACCTCCTTATTGGCTTCCCCCCAACCCCATTGTAACAATTGCCATTGCATCCTCACTATCCATCACGTTCTCCTTGCTTGCCCCCTGTACAACCTTCCCAGAGCTTCCCTCGCTCCCCACAACTCAATTGCTGAGTTCTTTCAAAAAAATCCTCCCGATAAAATTGTCTCCTTCCTTCATCATGCTTCCCTCTACAACCATATTTAATTCTCCTCTTCCACCCCCTCCCTACTTTGTTTTGTTTCACCCATGCACCTCCTCTTTCGATCACAGCTTTCTGACCTTTTGTTCTTGAATTTCTCTCATTCTCTCCCTGTTTTCTTTTCTTCTTACCTCTAAAATGATCTGACCTCTCAGGCACAATTTGACCCTCGTTGTCGTGGTGCCGTTAAGACCCCATCAAACAAACAAACGAAGGGTATTCCTTAATAATCCTTAGGAATGCAAGAACCATTTACATATATGATTATATATTATTTGAAGATGTATCGTTGCAATTATTATTCTGTGTCTGTCGAGTCATAGACCTGCCAGAGGATTTGCAGACGACCATTGATAACTTTGAAACAATGAGCATTTACAAGGCTTGTTTACTGCAGAAGTTACGTGCACTGAGAGGAGCACTGTGATTGGTTTAATAATGGCATAAAGCAGCGAATGCTTTTATCCTGGGTGATTCTAATCTTAGACATCAAAGGAAGCAGACCGCTGTACGAGTGAACTTAATCAATTCCCGTCCTTCGGCAATGCTTTAAAACCGCTTGGGCATTTTTAATTTATATTTATTTTAATGATTATTTTTTCTTCTCCATTTTTGGAAAAATAGGGAGCTTGAACCATAGCCTTTTTTCCAAACATTTTGTTAGTTATGACCAGTACTTTCCATGGTTCTATTACGTATTGATTATTGTGAAAAAAGTATCTTTTCGAGCCTACCCTAGTTGCTAGGAAATTGCATAGTTGAGTATTAGTTTTTGGTATCCCGATATGTTGCGAGAGGCATATTTCATGTCGTGGGAAAAGATATATCGTGATATCGCAATAATCGATATGTCATGACAGCACTATTTTTCATATAGAATGATTTGTTATGAAGCAATGTAATGTCACAAACCATGTATCAATTTCTAAAGTGTAAGTTGTATGCATCATCACATGATGTATAATAAAGCATTGACAGTTTTAGTAGTGCCTCCAAGCTGAAGGTTCTTTGAGCATGAATAATCGCAAATCCTATTAAAATCTATTTTAATGGTGCTGTTTAATTAATTTCACAGAACAAGTGTTGTTTTTTTATCACTTCCATATAAAACCATTATATACTATTTAATGTTTATAAAAATTCATCTCTTAGTAAGCGCAAAATTACTCCTAATTTTGAGATGAAATTGACAATGTATGAAAAAAGGCAATTGTATCACACTTTAAAAATTGATTTGATCTTTTCCTCAGGGTACCACTCATTGCCCTCCTGATTTACACAGCTCTGCATTGGCATTGATTCAAGCTTTATGGCAAGATAGTAGGGATGTTGTCATGTCTATACTCAGAAAAAGGTCGGTGAAAAAAATGTTTTTATCAAACAAATTGTTCTTTAAAGAAGAAATTGTCTACTTCTATTATGTGCAGCCACAGTTTTAGCACAGACTATCCTTAACACACCTATTTTTGACACATTTCCTTTTAGTAAGTTTTAGGTCATTCACTTGTGGGCCAACTTGATCAAGTTCCATGAACTTGAGGTTGAATATTTTTCAAGAAGCACCGGTTTGATTCCATTATCACTGACTTACATGTACTTTTCACTTATTGCTGATTCACCACCGAATAAATTTCAAGTTGCTTTCTGTTTACAAAAATCTTTACAACTTGGCACAATCTTACGTCACTGATGCTACAAATATACAAGCATCAAGGAGAGCTCAGGTCTTCTGCATATTCAGCTCTGCTACCTTTTCACCCCTGGAGTTGAAATATCCCTCGCTTTGGTCCAAGAATTTTGAAAGAGCCATGGACCTCAGTAACACCTGCTGTAGAGGCTGGCCAGGGTAGCCATTTCATGTTTCTCAAGTCAAGATTTGTCCCACCCCCAATAGTTTTGAGGCAGAGCCTATTGAAGCTCAAGTAAATCACAGCAAAGATATTTAGATGCTTCCAGGGGAAGAAAACCCTGAATAAACTAAGTCATTTGATATTTTTTGGGAAACTCTTGGAAACTCATCTTGTGTATCATCAGATAAAATGCCATTCAACATCTCAGAACAATCCCCTTTTTCGGTTTTCTCTTTCAAGATCGAAAATTCAGACCTAAAATTTTGAAATATTTCCTCCTCTTTCCAGACCTGAAATTTGAGAATATTTTCTACTTATATAGTATTAAAGGAATATTCTCATGGTTTTTTTGTAAAATTTTATTTGTAAGAGCATACTTTTAGAGCCAATTTGGTACAAACATCAGGTTGATATCATATTCTGTTCAGGAGATAAGGATTTTTAAAGATTTCCCAAATGCATTTAAAGTTTTTGTACAGTATGATAAATTCGGGTTTGATGTCATAGAGGCAATTCCATTGCAAATGTTCATGTATTTCTTTGAACATTAATTGGTTGTTTCTGTATGATTAGAAACAATTTTCCAGAAGTTATTGAAGTAGGATATATTTGGCAAAGTATATAAATACCTAAGTTTCATCAATTGACTTATTTTTGTTGCAAATATTACTAATAAAAAAGTATGAAAAATTGTAATAAAATTTATAAACTTTGTGGGAGAATGTGTTGCTGTGATGTCATTTTAAGCCTTTTCCTATTCGTTTATTGGCATTTTTTGTGAATCTTAAAATTTGAATATCTTCTGGTATGAATAACATATCAACATGATTTTGATACTAAATTGTTTCTAAAATTGTTCTCCTTCTTATGAAAGGTTACAAAAAACCATGGGAATATTCCTTTATGTACATTTCTTGTTTTTCATGCCTGAATGATAACTACATTTTCTTGCTTTAACTAGAACTAAACTTTAGATATATTCTTTCCAGGCCTATGTTTTGGAGAGATGTTTCTGCTCATCTGTTTAAGGATATGCGACTTGAAGACTGGTTCCTGAAAGTAAGTTTCAGAAAAAGTTTTGAATTAAATTTCAAAAAGATTTACTAGTTGCAATGTCTTTTCATGCTCATTGTAACGTGGTAGTGAGACTTTGGTTGATTTACCAAGGTTTATAACATCGTGATACACCTCCATTGAGGTATTTACATCACGGCGCCCACGTCCGTTTTTATTAGTTGTGGAGAACTGGTTGAGACCCACAGGGAATTGAACCTGGCATGCTAAATTAGAATATTGAAGCTTTACTGCATTGCCACAGAGGGTGACTTCTTATGACAGAGACGTATTTTATTCTTAAATTAAATTCTTTTAATTTTGTCAAGATGTTCCTGATCAGAATTTCAAGGGTTTTCATTATATGCAAGGCATACTCTTGTAAAAGTTGCAAAGATAGCAGACAGGTTATAGTCAACTTTGTTTACTTTCTCTTCTTTCTTAGTCGTCCAGCTCTGAAGTGAAGATATATGCTCATTCTCTGAAGCTGCTTGCCGTGGAGTGCTTTCACATTCCTAGGTAAGGAGATGCTGATTGATGCATTGAATGTAGTTGAATATGCAACAAATATGATATGCAGAAAATGTGCAAATATCACTAATGTTTTTGTTCTTTGATTGAAAGTAAGAGAAATACCATGAAAGATATAAAAATCATCTATTATTTAAGAATTCCATGAAATCTGGAAAATATTGTTTAGAATGAAATTAAGGAAAGTACAGAAATTTTAATTTCCTTCAAGACTTGGGGTGTATCATCATCATCTTCTGATGTTGCAGAGGATTCTGTTCCATCCATTTCTACGCCACTATGACTGGCACATGAGGACTTTTCTTATAGTGTCTTGTTGCCTTTTTATTTGGTTGGTGCACATTACTTCTGGGACTTTATTTACTGGAGTGAAAACAAACTTTGTGCCTTACGGCGAACGGTAAGTCCGTATATGTCTGCATGTGGTATGCAAAGTCGGACAAAATTTTTACGATTGCAAATTGTTAGCTAAACTCCATTTTCACTAATTAAATGCTTTGTTAGTTGATTGTGCAATTAAGGATAACACTTAATTGAGGTTTATATCGATTTTTACAGATGATCGGATATTGTACGTTTTACTGGTACACCTGCTGGGTAGGCATGTTTAACCCACTGTGGTTGAAATTCGGGTCAGTCGCGGAAATTTCGAATTTACCAAAAACAGTAATATATTTTTACCGAAAACTCAACAAAGCGATGCCTCATATCCCAAATCGATTTTCATACGTTGTCTGAAAGGCAAATTTGTGCCTGAAGTGGTTGAAATTTGGGCCTATCATGCTTCGTATTGCATATGATATGTAAACAAACACAGCTGATTGCTTTGTTTTTACACTAGCGGTGCACGGTTACTATGCAGTCTGATGACCTCGGGTCACGAATCCAACCATGTGAATATTTGTGTTTGACCTGGTCATACCACATGTGTTATTGTTCATCTTAACATTATGCTTGTTTAAAATCATCATAACATAAAGTACATGCATCCAGGCTTTGTGATATCTTCATTCACTAAGCCACTTTCACGGGTGAATAAAGAGCATTTTTTCAATGAATGAGGAATTATTTTTCATGGGGAAATTTTTTATGGTGGTCGGTGCTCTTGCAGTATCTCAATTAAGGGTACAAAATAGCATTATCCGCAAACTTTACACCATCGACCTCAGAGGCCACCTCCCCACCTTTATTCAAAACTTCCTCTCGCCCAGGAAGTTCCAAGTTCGTATTGGCCACACCCTCTTCAACCCCTACCACCAAGAAGAGGGCATCCCTCAGGGCAGCATCCTTTCTCCCACTCTCTTCAACCTGAGCATTAACGACATCATGGACAACCTTGGCCCCAACATTAAACGTACCCTTTACGTGGACGACCTCACCATCTTCTGTTTGTCCCCTAGCTTTTCTTTTATTAAAAATAGGCTCCAACTCAAGCCTCAACCAGCTGCAAGTCTAGTGCAACAATAACGGTTTTAAATTCTTCAAAGGCAAGATCGTCTGCATGCACTTCTGTCATTTCATCAACCTCCACCCCAACCCAAACCTCGTGCTCAATGGCATTCGCATCCCTAAAGTTGAACACACAAAATTCCTGGGTCTAACTCTAGACCCCAAGCTCTCCTACAAGCAACACATTACCAACCTGAAACAGAAATGCAGCAGCTCCCTCAACATTCTCCGCCTCCTCTCCAACACCACTTTGGGTGCGAACCGCCATGCTCTCCTCAAAATCTTTAGGCTCACAATTCATGCCAAGCTTGACTACGGCAATATTGTCTACTGTGTCGCTCACAACTCATACCTCAACCACATCAACACCATCCAAAATGAAGCCCTCAGGCTTTGTCTGGGTGCCTACAGGACCTCCCCAATCACCAGCCTTTATGTTGAAGCCAACGAACCCCCCTTTCTGCTAAGGCATAGAAGGCTTAGCCTTTCCTATGCTTTTAGAGTCCTCACCAACACCCATAACCCTGTTTACAACCTCATTAGGTACCCCAATTTCTCCACCCTCTTTGATAGGACTAAAACCCTATCCCCTCCCTTCAGGTTACGCATTAAATCAGACCTCCTCCGTCTCGGAATCAATCCTGCCACTCTTGGCACCTCCTGGCCCACTTTTCCTCCCTTCTATCCACCTGGACCTCTCCACTCATCACAAAACCCAAACCCACCCTAACCTTTTCATTAATCTCCACAACCAAATCAAAGACCAACTCTCAAACTACACTTTCATCTATACTGATGGCTACAAGGAATGTGACAAGACAGCTGCTGCTGCCGTCATCTAAGACATCACCCTCAGTAGCAGGCTTCCCGACTACTCGTCCATCTTTTCAGCCAAGGCAATGGCCATCCTCCTTGCCCTCAACTTTATTGAGTACTCTCTGCTCAGCCACTTTTCCATCTTCCTCGAGTCCAAGGCTGTTCTTACAAAAATCTTATATGAGGATAACTACATCCCACCTCCTCATCCAGAAACTCCTTTTAAAGACCCTCTGCAGAAAAAGTATTTTTTTCTTCTGGATAACCAGCCATGTTGGCATCCCTGGCATTGACAGGGCTGATGCAGTCGCTAAGCTTGCCCTCAACCTCCCCCTACCCCATTTTCCAAAACCCTTTCTGACATCAAACCGCTTATCGCTTCCCTTGTTCGTGACTGCTGGCAAACCTCATGAGACTCTTAAATTGATAACAAACTCCACGTTATCCAGCCCACCATTCCAATCAAAACCACCATCAACAACCTCTCTCGTGTCGACAATGTCATATTACCCGTCTTAGAATAGGTCACACCCACCTCACTTACTCCCACCTCCTTACTGGCTCCCCCACCCCTCTGCAACAATTGCCATTGCACCCTCACAGTCCATCACATTCTCCTTGCTTGTCCCTGTACAACCTTCTTAGAGCTTCCCTCGCTGCCCACAACTCAGTAGCTGAGCTCTTCCAAAAAAACCTCCAGATAAAATTATCTCCTTCCTTCATCATGCTTCCCTTTACAACCATATTTAGTCCTCCTTCCCCACCCCCTCTCTCTACATCATTTTTCCACCCATACACCTCTCTCGATCCCAGCTGTTGGCTTTTAGTTCTCGTGTTTCTCTTAATCTCCCCCTGTTTACTCTCCTTCCTACCTCTAAAATGATCTAACCTCTCAAGCACAATTTGACCCTTGCTGTTGTGGTGCCGTTAAACTCTTATCAAACAAACAAAACTTTCTTATGAAAGGTTATGAAAAAACATGAGAATATTCCTTCAATATTTCAAAAGTTTGGTGATTATTCTTGTTGATTTTGGGATTTTCACTGATGGAATTTGGGGTTTTTCAGATTGGTTGCAAATAAGTTGAATAAAATTGTTCACATGTTTTTTTTGCAAGAGTGCAAGAAATGTATGAAATGGTTTACGTGTGATTTAGTGTATTGAGGTGATTCTGACAAAGTTGAAGAATTTTTTGCTTTGTGTTGCTGTTGAATGTGATCTCAGGGAATTGTGTTGGCGAAGAAGTACACATGTGCCTGGTAATTTGTGTTATCTCCAGTTTTAGGATGTGCAGTCAGAGAAAATTTGCTCAAGTCCATATTAAAGAAAGGTTTCAAGAACTTTAATTTCCTGTTTCCATAAATGTTTTGATAGGTTTCGCTTGCCTATGTTTTCAATTATATGTTTATTGGGCGAGTAACTCTAGAGGGGCAAGATTCACAAGTGAAGGAAAATTACTCAAGCTACATTATTTTCCTTTGTGCAGTTTATTGATTACATTTATAACTTAATCCCCTAGTTGTTGTGTAACTCAAAACAACCCTGTAGTTAGAAACAAAAAAACAACCTTCAGTTGAGCCACAACATCAGGGATGTCTAGTTTGGGAATTGTGACCCTCCAGCTCTGGTTGAAAAGATTTCACTTCTTTTTAATTGACATCATTTTTTCTCTTTTTAGTGAATCTCTTGAGAAGGACTTGAGGAGCATCCTGGAGAGACTGAACGAGGAGAAGAGGTACATATACTTGAGCGAGGTGAGTGTATAACTCTGAAAGCACCAAGAGGAAATACTCCTATGATATCACAAATAATTGATCCAACAACTTAAGAAATTAGTGAGGGATTCTAGAGAGTGTACAATGAAGGTCAGGGTTGGGTAGTAACTACTTTTTACTTCGGTTATAAAATCGATCAGATCAGGTCACGGGATTAGATGATCTTAAGTTCATCGGAGTATCTTTAACCAGTTGTAATTCATTAGTGATTGCAAGGGTCGAATTGGATGTCAAATTTACTGATGCTTGAAGGTTAGTAAAGCAGTCAGACACATCCAGTTTTAAGATCAGAAAATATGGGAGTTTTAAAGCTGTTACAAATTTGTTTTTAAATGAGAATAGGGAATATGGGAGTTTTAAAGCTGTTACAAATTTGTTTTAAAATGAGAATTACTTTCTGGGTTTAATGATTGACAGCTTGTTTTAACCAATCACTGCACGAATTTGCCTGGCAACAAAATCTGTGTAAGTAAGTTGGGGTAAACATCCTGCGTGGTACTGGTACAGTACAGCTAGCTAACGGCGTACGCTCATGTAGTCAATGCAACTTACTGTACAAAACAAATTTTTGCACGCACAGACTGAGTGACGGCAAAATGGTAAACAAAAATTGCTCTTACTGCGGGCTTTGTAAATCTGATTACTGTTACCCAGAACAGTTAGCAAACTGAACTTTGTTTATCCTATTTGCTAAAAACTCACGAACATTTCAAGGTTCGCAAACATCTAAATGTCAATGCATTAGTAAAGCACCATTGCGGATTTGAGGTTTGTTTGCCCCATATATTTACCGCGTTGCTATGGTGAGCATGGCCTATTTGGAAACCTGGAAAGGTTAATTGTATAAAAGTCAATTTTTATGTGATTTTTTTACAATTGTTATTGTATATATTTTGGTACATATTCACCATACACACGACCATTCTTTCGCTATCATTTTATGCTGCTCTTGAATTCTCCTTGCTTGCCCCCTTTCCAACCTTCCCAGAGCTTCCCTCGCTGCCACAACCCAATAGCAGAGCTCTTTCAAAAAAATCCTCTGGATAAAATTATCTCCTTTCTTCATCATGCTTACTTCGACAACCATATTTAGTCCTCCTTCCCCACCCCCTCTCTCTCTACATTATTTTTCCACCCAAACACCTCCTCTCAATCCCAACTTTCTGGCTTTTAGTTGTCGTATTTCTCTCAATCTCCTCCTGTTTCCTTTCCTTCCTACCTCTGGAATGATCTAACCTCTCAGGCACAATTTGACATTTGTTGTTGTGGTGCCGTTAAACTTTCATCAAACAAACAAACAAACTTGAATGTTAGTAGTAGCTTAATTCAAATGAAACCGCACAATATCCTTGAATGATTTCTTCGGCAGCTTCTCTGTGATTTACTGGAGCGAACAGCTGAGAATGAAGATCAGTTTGAAGAATATTCCATGAGAGAACATGAGGTGTTGATACTGCTACAAGCCTGGAGAACATTTCTTGTTGTTGCTTCATCGCCAAAGGTTAGCATTTGATTGTAATCTCAATATCCTTTCTCAATTTTTGTATTTCTTCTTTGAAGAAAAAGAATAAGGAGAGTATAGGATATTTCTTTGAAATAAAAAAATATTAATTTATTTGGTTTCTTCTTATGTAACAATAAGGTATGTTTGGACAGTTGTGTTTTTATATTTTGTTTTATTATTTGTTATGTAAAGGGGAAGTATATGAATTATATTGGCTTTTCAATTTCTATATATTCTTCTGTTTGATTTCATTGTACTTCTTTTGATATATGATTTAATTTGTATTATGTGATATTTTATTACCATCGTTCAGATTTATATAAGATGAGAGATATGATAGTGATATTATGAGGTATGGGAGGAAGACAACTTGTATTGAGGCAGGGATCAACAAATCGAACAAAATTCCACTTGCTAGCTGGACAGGAGTATCAGAATTTGTGGTTGTCCTAGATTGGTTGTCCCAGATTGGTTGTCCCAGATTGGTTGTCCTAGATTGGTTGTCCTAGATTGGTTGTCCTAGATTGGTTGTCTTAGATTTGTCAAACACTAATTGAAGCAGAGTCATACTTATTTACCAGCCATGAGTGCTAGAGCACTAATTTTCCAGCTAGTTAATCCTTACTCTACCAGTTCTTTTCTTTAAATGCGCTTGCGAGGCGGA
The DNA here is from genome assembly GCA_020152595.1 of Chiridota heheva. Lineage (NCBI taxonomy): Eukaryota > Metazoa > Echinodermata > Holothuroidea > Apodida > Chiridotidae > Chiridota > Chiridota heheva. The sequence goes on along the minus strand of JAIGNY010000083.1, from coordinate 34,939 downwards.
GTCAAAGACGGGGCACCCAGAACGGCGACAATAGTGCCGCGTGGTAGAGTAAGAGTTAAGCACAGGCTGATTGTTAAACGTCCTCTGTCTTCCGAGCAAGCGTAGTCAGGCTCGTTCCGTTTTAGTGAGCTGCCCACCGGGATCATGCTGCATATATTTTCGAGTTGGCACACTTTTCGCAGGTTGATTAACCCTTACTCTACCTGCACTTTTTTGAAAAGGCCCTTGCGAGTCGGACTTAAAGACGGGGCATCCAGAACGGCGATAATATCGCCGCGTGGTAGAGTAAGGGATAAGTCAGTTGGAATCTGAATTAGTTTATGATAAAGACCAATAGAATGGAGTATGCTATATTGTAATTTGGTGTTCAACATTTGAGAGATAAATGAGAGTGTCCCCTTGATTGGTTGCCTATTTTGTTACACCCTGATATCTAAACTGGTTATAAGCACTTTTATTTCTTATTTTCTTTCTATTTAATGTAAAACAAAATGGCTTTCTTTTGTCTCTTTTAGGGTGCAGCCCTTAATTTGACTGACAGAGTAACTAGATCAACAATTTTAGAACACATCGTCGATGCCATGGTCATTCAGGTAACTAAGTCAACCAAAGGATTTTAACTCTCTTTGTGCATCTTAGCTATTGTTACCGATCTGGTGTAAAGCTCACTTCAGTTGTAGTTTTTCAGGCTAGTATTGTTTTCATATCAGGTTTTCTTCACACTTGCTTATTTATGTTAAGAAGTGGTACATTGCGAACTGAGTATGTCTCACAATGGGAGTGAAAGCTGTAGGCGATTATTTTTTGATCATATAAATAAGAACTATTTTAATTAAAAAGTCTCACACTCTTTAGATTTTTTTCTTGCTGCCTACTTTCAATTCTTTAGAGGGTTTCTTACTGTTATATATGGACATCCACAGATTACTGGCCTACTACTACATTAAGATTTTAATGAAGAATAGTCTCTTTGAAGTTAGCAGATAGACACCTACACCTTAATCTACCATTGTTTTTCACTTTACAGTCTTCAAAGATGTCTTCCATTTTCCATGCCAAGGCCTTGTCTCTTCTCTCAACAACATTCCTTACACTCATTGGAAAGTGGAACAGGTAATGAACTTTAACAACGATTTTGACTTGTGATATCTCAAGTCAGCCATTTTAGAGGATGGATTGTTTCTGTTTGGAAGTGTACATGTAGACAAACTATGGGTGAATGTTAGTGTCACTTAGGCATCACTATTACAACTATGTATGAGACAAGGCTTCCACATTTACACCCCCAAATTTAAAAAAAAAAAGTCTAAATTTGTTTTCCTTGCCTTAACTTTTCTAGTTTTTACATCGACCTAATTTTGATGGTAAAATTATGATATTTGACTTCACCCTCAAACATCACCTTTGGGTAGTAGGCAATACTAGAGACACACATTGTCTAAATTGTAGTGAAGATGTAAAGAAGGATGACTGGTCCCTCGTAATGGTCTATGGACACCTATAGCTTGGAAGACAAATAAAAAGACTTGAAGAATCTGAGTAAAACGGTCTTTGAATTTTGAAAATTTCATTTTCATATTCCGAATTATAACTGGCAAATTTTGAGGATAATTTTTCATATATGTAAAAGCTCAAAATCTTGGCGTTATTATCTAAATTTATTTCTAATTATACCTTACCTTGTGTGAAAATTTGTTGAAAATGATAGGAATTGTAATTGTACTGACGATTCAATTCTTTACTGATTTTCATGAAATTTTTTGTATTACATAGACCTTTAAAGAAAAGATCCCTCTTTCAGAGATATGCTGATCACCTTTCATCCCCTCCCCCCCCCAAAAATATGCTGATCACCTTTCATCTCCTCCCCTCAAGATATGCTAATGACCTTTCATCTCCTCCCCCAAGATATGCTGATCACCTTTCATCCCCTCGCCCCAAGATATGCTAATCACCTTTCATCCCCTCCCCAAAATATGCTGATCACCCTTCATCCCCTCCACTAGATATGCTGATCACCTTTCATCCCCTCGCCCCAAGATATGCTAATCACCTTTCATCCCCTCCCCCAAAATATGCTGATCACCCTTCATCCCCTCCACTAGATATGCTGATCATCTTTCATCCCCTCCCCAAGATATGCTGATCATCTTTCATCTCCTCCCCAAGATATGCTGATCATCTTTCATCTCCTCCCCAAGATATGCTGATCATCTTTCATCTCCTCCCCAAGATATGCTGATCATCTTTCATCTCCTCCCCCCAAGATATGCTGATCATCTTTCATCTCCTACCCCCAAGATATGCTGATCATCTTTCATCCCCTCCCCAAGATATGCTGATCATCTTTCATCCCCTCCCCAAGATATGCTGATCATCTTTCATCTCCTCCCCAAGATATGCTGATCATCTTTCATCTCCTACCCCCAAGATATGCTGATCATCTTTCATCCCCCCCCAAGATATGCTGATCATCTTTCATCCCCCCCCAAGATATGCTGATCATCTTTCATCCCTCCCCAAGATATGCTGATCATCTTTCATCCCTCCCCCCAAGATATGCTGATCATCTTTCATCCCCTCCCCAAGATATGCTGATCATCTTTCATCCCCTCCCCAAGATATGCTGATCATCTTTCATCTCCTCCCCCAAAATATGCTGATCACCCTTCATCCCCTCCACTAGATATGCTGATCATCTTTCATCTCCTCCCCCCCAAGATATGCTGATCATCTTTCATCTCCTACCCCAAGATATGCTGATCATCTTTCATCCCCTCCCCAAGATATGCTGATCATCTTTCATCCCCTCCCCAAGATATGCTGATCACCCTTCATCCCCTCCCCAAGATATGCTGATCATCTTTCATCCCCTCCCCCAAGATATGCTAATCACCTTTCATCCCCCCCAAAATATGCTGATCACCCTTCATCCCCTCCACTAGATATGCTGATCACCTTTCATCCCCTCGCCCCAAGATATGCTAATCACCTTTCATCCCCTCCCCAAAATATGCTGATCACCCTTCATCCCCTCCACTAGATATGCTGATCATCTTTCATCCCCTCCCCAAGATATGCTGATCATCTTTCATCTCCTCCCCAAGATATGCTGATCATCTTTCATCCCCTCCCCAAGATATGCTGATCATCTTTCATCTCCTCCCCAAGATATGCTGATCATCTTTCATCTCCTACCCCCAAGATATGCTGATCATCTTTCATCCCCTCCCCAAGATATGCTGATCATCTTTCATCCCCTCCCCAAGATATGCTGATCATCTTTCATCCCTCCCCAAGATATGCTGATCATCTTTCATCCCCTCCCCAAGATATGCTGATCATCTTTCATCCCTCCCCAAGATATGCTGATCATCTTTCATCCCTCCCCAAGATATGCTGATCATCTTTCATCCCCTCCCCAAGATATGCTGATCATCTTTCATCCCCTCCCCAAGATATGCTGATCATCTTTCATCCCCCCAAGATATGCTGATCATCTTTCATCCCCTCCCAAGATATGCTGATCATCTTTCATCCCCTCCCCAAGATATGCTGATCATCTTTCATCTCCTCCCCAAGATATGCTGATCATCTTTCATCCCCCCCAAGATATGCTGATCACCTTTCATCCCCTCGCCCCAAGATATGCTAATCACCTTTCATCCCCTCCCCAAAATATGCTGATCACCCTTCATCCCCTCCACTAGATATGCTGATCATCTTTCATCCCCCCCAAGATATGCTGATCACCTTTCATCTCCTCCCCAAGATATGCTGATCATCTTTCATCTCCTACCCCAAGATATGCTGATCATCTTTCATCTCCTCCCCAAGATATGCTGATCATCTTTCATCCCTCCCCAAGATATGCTGATCATCTTTCATCTCCTCCCCAAGATATGCTGATCATCTTTCATCTCCTACCCCCAAGATATGCTGATCATCTTTCATCTCCTCCCCAAGATATGCTGATCATCTTTCATCCCTCCCCAAGATATGCTGATCATCTTTCATCCCCTCCCCAAGATATGCTGATCATCTTTCATCCCCTCCCCAAGATATGCTGATCATCTTTCATCCCCTCCCCAAGATATGCTGATCATCTTTCATCTCCTACCCCCAAGATATGCTGATCATCTTTCATCTCCTCCCCAAGATATGCTGATCATCTTTCATCCCCTCCCCAAGATATGCTGATCATCTTTCATCCCCTCCCCAAGATATGCTGATCATCTTTCATCCCCTCCCCAAGATATGCTGATCATCTTTCATCCCCTCCCCAAGATATGCTGATCATCTTTCATCCCTCCCCAAGATATGCTGATCATCTTTCATCTCCTCCCCAAGATATGCTGATCATCTTTCATCCCTCCCCAAGATATGCTGATCATCTTTCATCCCCCCCCAAGATATGCTGATCATCTTTCATCTCCTCCCCCCAAGATATGCTGATCATCTTTCATCCCCCCCAAGATATGCTGATCATCTTTCATCCCCTCCCCAAGATATGCTGATCATCTTTCATCCCTCCCCAAGATATGCTGATCATCTTTCATCTCCTACCCCCAAGATATGCTGATCATCTTTCATCTCCTACCCCAAGATATGCTGATCATCTTTCATCCCCTCCCCAAGATATGCTGATCATCTTTCATCTCCTACCCCCAAGATATGCTGATCATCTTTCATCTCCTACCCCCAAGATATGCTGATCATCTTTCATCTCCTCCCCAAGATATGCTGATCATCTTTCATCCCCTCCCCAAGATATGCTGATCATCTTTCATCCCCTCCCCAAGATATGCTGATCATCTTTCATCCCCTCCCCAAGATATGCTGATCATCTTTCATCCCCTCCCCAAGATATGCTGATCATCTTTCATCTCCTCCCCAAGATATGCTGATCATCTTTCATCCCCTCCCCAAGATATGCTGATCATCTTTCATCTCCTCCCCAAGATATGCTGATCATCTTTCATCTCCTACCCCAAGATATGCTGATCATCTTTCATCTCCTCCCCAAGATATGCTGATCATCTTTCATCCCCTCCCCAAGATATGCTGATCATCTTTCATCTCCTCCCCAAGATATGCTGATCATCTTTCATCTCCTCCCCAAGATATGCTGATCATCTTTCATCTCCTCCCCAAGATATGCTGATCATCTTTCATCCCCTCCACCAGATATGCTGATCACCTTTCATCTCCTCCCCAAGATATGCTGATCATCTTTCATCCCCTCCCCAAGATATGCTGATCATCTTTCATCCCATCCCCAAGATATGCTGATCATCTTTCATCCCCCCCAAGATATGCTGATCATCTTTCATCCCCCCCAAGATATGCTGATCATCTTTCATCTCCTCCCCAAGATATGCTGATCATCTTTCATCCCCTCCCCAAGATATGCTGATCATCTTTCATCCCCTCCCCCAAGATATGCTGATCATCTTTCATCTCCTCCCCAAGATATGCTGATCATCTTTCATCCCTCCCCAAGATATGCTGATCATCTTTCATCTCCTCCCCAAGATATGCTGATCATCTTTCATCTCCTCCCCAAGATATGCTGATCATCTTTCATCTCCTCCCCAAGATATGCTGATCATCTTTCATCCCCTCCACCAGATATGCTGATCACCTTTCATCTCCTCCCCAAGATATGCTGATCATCTTTCATCCCCCCCAAGATATGCTGATCACCTTTCATCCCCCCAAAGATATGCTGCTCACCTTTCATCTCCCCAAGATAATCACTTTCATCTCCTCCCCCACAGATATGCTGATCACCTTTTAATCTCCTTCCCTTAAGATATGCTGATTATCTTTCATCTCCTCCCCCAAGATATGCTGATCACCTTTCATCCCCTCCCCACATCCCAACTTTACTGTCCTGTTTTTGTTGTTCAAAGAAAAAAATCATTGTTTCTTACTCCATTAGGTCATTATCTCACACATCAGAAACCATTAAGTCTGTGGCCACAGCCCTTGAAGGTCTTTTTGATATTGATGATTCGCCGTTAGTCCAACGATGCAAAGCAAACACCATCGCTATATTGACCAGACTTTTAGAACATCAAAGAATTCAAGATCATGGTATGCCCTCTGATTTATTTCGACTTGAGTCAAACTTAAAGATGAAATTTGGCCTAAATTTACCCCGCTAAGCATAGCGGAGATATTTACGAGAGTTAATCTAAGTGTGGTTAAGAAATGTATTCACTTTTTTTTTAGTTTTTGAATAATCCATAAAACTATGTTCTTGAATTATAAGTATTTATCCTTATGATTGCTTTCTAAGCATTGATGTGTAGCCATATCATTTATATTTATATTTTTTTTTCTATCTGTGTGGTGACTGAGAAATTTTGAAACAAAGATTATTATTTTTGCCAGAACTTTGAGCCTGACTGATAAGGTTTTGATGTGCAAATCGTCCCTGATTTGAAATAGTGGCAAATAACGTGCAGAAGTAGTTTTGTGTTTAGATATAATGATGAATGTACAATTAGCAATGTTTGAATTCAAATTATTATGATTTAGAAATATTTCTTTTTCATGTTTGTGTCATTTATTGATTATTTACAGTTTGACTAATGTAGATATAGAAAACGGCTGACGAAAAGAAACAGATTATAGTAATATGTGTTTCAATACATGTTTAAACGTCAGTATGTCAAAATGGAAAAAAAAAACTTTTCCAGTTGACCCTGCATTCGTCACTATGTCAAAGCAGAGACGATATGCAGCCTTCAATGTTGATTCTTTACAGCACTCGACAGCATTTTGCTGGAGAAAATTCTCCCCATCATATCAACCATGGTGCGAGGTAGCTCTCAGTTCTACCTCAAAGCCAAGGATGCCAGAAAGCTAAATGTTGAGGATATACACCTTGATGTTACCATGCAGGACGTCGACAAGAGTTTGATTTCGGACAACAGTGACCACAGAGGGTTTGGCGTGAATGGTGGGCACAATGCAAAAGAAAAGGTAGGTTTTACCATTTTATATTTGCCATTGTTTCTTATGTCCATGGTTTCAGTAACAAAATAATTTTTACAGGAGTGGGTTGGTAGCCCTTGGCCTAACTTCCAACCTGGAGGACCAATAAAGTATCTATACATGGTGTTTACATGTTTGGAGGTCAAACAAAAAGTACACAAATTTTTTATAAGTTGAGCATCTAATTATTTTTTACTCGTTTGGAAACCAAAGGCCCAGAATATGTAAGATCACAAAATGTTACAATTTTGTCTGAAAAGTTTAATACAATTTGTGTTGATAATACATTTTGGCATTATAGGCCACTTAGGAAAGGGTTGTTTGGCGGTGGGGGTAATTGCTTTCCAGAAGTTAATCATTTGTCCAATAGCAACTGTACATATATTTAGTTTATGAACCCTAAAGATGCATAATTTTAGGAACATAAACATGAATGAATGATGTTCATGCTATTAATCATTATTTCCTTTGATAAGGGTGTTTCAGCTGACGTCATGAGGTCACATGACTTTGTTTACAACGCCATTTTGTAGGAAAATATCACTGTCATCTGCTGTACACCTAATTAGACTTACATAGATTTGCATGTTATATAAGATTATTTTTGTAAGATAATTAGGCCGGAATCTTGCTGTGCCGTTGGTTGCACTAATAGATGTGTGCGGGGGAATAAAAAGACATTTTTTTCGATTTCCATCTGATCTTGATCGACATTCGAAGTAGGTTTCTTCTGCTGTACGACGTGATGGCTTCAACGTATGGTTTATACTAGGATTTGCAGTGAGCACTTTATATCAGGTATGTAGGCTTTGTTTGAGTATAACAAACATATACCTGGTGAAAATATAAAACTGAAGGAAAATATGAAGTAAAATCGAAAGCGATAAAAAATTGCAATTAGTAAAATTCGCTAAACTGGTACTGGTAGGTTAGCATGTAGTATGTGTGTTGTAGGTGTGATGTGACTGAGCTGTGTGAAGACGCGTGAAATGCAAGGATGCCGCTGCCCTACAAAATGGAGTCCAGTTGAGTTCGAGTCAAGTGATGAAATCCCTCTATATGATGAGTAGTTATCCAGAAATGAAGTATTGCATTAACACGACCATTAAGTGCTTGTTTGCTTACATACTATTCCCTGACTGGTGATTGAATGATTAACAACCCCATTTGTGGGACACATGCGCCATTGTAAAACAAAATACTTTTAAAGGATTCAGGACCATTAGGCAGCGTTTTTTTTTTTTTTTGATTTCTTTGCTGTAAATATAGAGCTATAAATATGTTAAATCTTTACATCTGTTACATATAAATGTTTTTAGATATTGAAAAAATGTTTCTTAATATATTACCAGGAAATGGCTCTTAAAAGTTGTTTTTCATTTAAGCAAAATGTGTGATGAAACAAGTGAAAACCAAAGACCTGAAAGTAATCTAATACAAAGAGACGGCAAATATAATAATAACTCTTTTACTTTCAAAATAGTTCAAATCTTTCTCGTGGTAACCAGCATGACCTTGTCATCTAATGTAATTATGTAATTAATAAGATCCTCTTTTAAAACTATTGATTTGTTTATATTATATAATCTTGCATCCCCTTTTCATGTAAACTATGTTTTATCCACGGGTGGTAGCTGGCAGGGGGAAGGGGGGGGGGTAACGGGTGGGGTTCAGGGTGTGGATCTTGTTTCCCGTTTTCTCTAATTTTGTTTACAGGCATTTCGCTTCCCTTGTCCGTGACTGCTGGCAAACTTATGGAACTCTCAAATTGATAACAAACTCCATGTCATCCAGCCCACTATTCCGATCAAATCCACCATCAACAACCTCTCTCGTATCAATAACGTTTATATTACCCGTCTAAGAACAGGTCACACCCACCTCACTCACTCCTACCTTCTTATTGGCTCCCCCAAGCCCTCTGCAAAAATTGCCATTGCACCCTCACAATTCATCACGTCCTCCTTGCTTGCCCCCTGTACAACCTTCCCAGAGCTTCCCTCCCTCCCCACAACTCAATTGCTGAGTTCTTCCAGAAAAACCCTCCGAATAAAATTATCTTCTTCCTTTATCATGCTTCCCTCTACAACCATATTTAATTCTTCTCTTCCACCCCTTCTCTCTACTTTGTTTTTGTTTCACCCATGCACCTCCTCTCTTGATCACAACTTTCTGACTTTTTGTCCTTGAATTTCTTTCATTCTCCCCCTGTGTCCTTTCCTTCCTACCTCTAAAATGATCTGACCTCTCAGGCACAGTTTGACCCTCGTTGTCGTGGTGCAGTTAAGCTCTCATCAAACAAACAGACATTTATGTCAGTATGACAATTAAAGTAAAGTCCTATTATACCAATGTTACTTGGAAGGGCGTGCTCTGCTCATTAAGCCATAAACATATTTTAGAGCACTATTTTTCACAACTCTTTGTAGTTTTGTTATATGTATGTGCTAAATATTATTTGAATGTTGTGGCAAAACAAACAAATAGATATATTAAAATGAATTGGAGAAACTCTGTTACTTTGTATTTCAGCTTCCTGTTTTGGCTGTGGATCTGTTGGATGAGATTGTCATGTCAAAACTGTCTCAGTCAGATATACTGATGAACCAGCTGAGGGAGCACAGCATTATTAGCTTATTGCTCAGCACAGTGGAGGCTTGTATACAGGTAATTTAATTTAAATTGAAAGTGTTTACATTTAAGTTGTGATTCAAATTGATTTTAATATCCTTCAAGAAATATTCCCAGGGATTTTCATTTTTTCATATATGATAGGGAAAAAGTTTAGAAACAAAGTGGTGAAAAAACTGCTGTTAATATCTTATTCCTTTTAGAAGTTACAAAATTTTAAATGTATTTTTGAATTTGGACAAAAGTGACTGATTGGCAACATCTTTTGTATTTCTTTAAAAATAATTCAGATTTTTTTTTTTTTTTCTCATAGAAAATATGATGTACACCAAGGAAAAAACTAAATGTTTTCTTGTAAATTATATGTTCCACCCTATCTCTATAATGAAGCAAAAATGCTGTTCGATAATGTAAAAAAAGTGTGATTAAATTTTTAAGTAATACATAAGAACTGTGCTGGAATTGCCTTGATAACATCACCAAGTTGAAGGACACATACTGTATGAGGTGTTTTTGGAACATTTTTCTACTCTTAAAATTGTTATAACTTCTAAACGGAATAAGATATCAACATAGTTTTTTTCACGACTTTGTTTTACAAATTTTCTCTATTATATATCAAAAAATGAAATTTAAATCCATGGGAATATTCCATTAAGTAGCATAGTTACATAGGTAAAGTGTGACTGGTGAGAGGAAGGACATTGTAATGACATATCTTGAGTATTAATTGTTGTCTTGCTATTTATACATCATTTTTGTTTTTCCGTGATCTGTTTTCCAACTCATTGCTAAAAATTGACCAAAAATGGACAAAAGTACTGTTTCCAGTAGTGTTGTATACAATAGTGTTGTATACAGTACACTAGAACACAGTGCTTTTAGAGCCGGTGCTTATACCCAGTTTTCATGGTGCTAAACGGGTGAGACTACTTGATTCCCCTGGATGGGATACCAGTCTATCGCAGGTTAGCTCCCCAGCCCAACTGGAGCAAATTGGATAAGTGTCTTGCTAAAGGACATAGCACTGTGCCCTGGCTGAGATTCGATCCTGGTACCTTTTGATAGGACTAAAACACTATTCCCTCCCTTTAGCTTACGCATTAAATCAGACCTCCATCTTGGCATCAACTCTTGGCACCTTCTCCTGGCCCAATTTTCCTCCTTGGGCCGCCCCCCTCCCTTCTATCCACCTGGGTCTCTCCACTCATCACAAAACCTAAACCCACCCTAACCTCTTCATCAATCTCCACAACCAAAGCAAAGACCAACTCTCAAACTACACCTCCATCTATACTGATGGCTGCAAGGAAGGCGACAAGACAGCTGCTGCTCATCCAAGATATCACCCTCAGTAGCAGGCTTCCTGAATACTCGTCCATCATTTCAGCTGAGGCAAAGGCCATTCTCCTCGCCCTCAACTTTATTGAGTACTCTCCACTCAGCCACTTTGCCATCTTCTCCGACTCCAAGGCTGTCCTTACTTCTTTACTCAATCTTAAATGGGATAACTCCACATCCCACCTCCTCCGGAAACTCCTTTCGCTCACCTTCTGCAGGAAAAGTATTCTTTTCTTGTGGATACCCAGCCATGTTGGCATCCCTGGCAATGACAGGGCTGATGCAGCCGCTAAGCTGGCCCTCAACCTCCCCCTACCCCATTTCCCAAAACCCTTTCTGACATCAAACCGCTTATCGCTTCCCTTGTTTGTGACCACTGGCAAACCTCATTGAACTCCCAAATTGATAACAAATTCCACGTTATCCAGCCCACCATTCCGATCAAACCCACCATCAACAACCTCTCTCGTGTCGACAACGTTCATATTACCCATCTTAGAATAGGTCACACCCACCTAACTCACTCCCACCTCCTTATTGGCTCCCCCCATGCAACAATTGCCTTTGCATCCTCACAGTCCATCACGTTATCCTTGCTTGCCCCCTGTACAACCTTCCTAGAGCTTCCCTCGCTCCTCACAACTCAATTGCTGAGTTCTTCCAGAAAACCTTCTGGATAAAATTATCTCCTTCCTTCATTATGCTTCCCTCTACAACCATATTTAGTCCTCCTCTCCCACCCCCGTCTCTCTACTTTTTTTCTTGTTTTTCACTCATGCACCTCCTCTCTCGATCCCGGCTTTTTGACTTATAGTTCTTGTATTTACTTCAAGTTATACCTTACCTTCCATGCTATAATTATGCAATCTGGTCACATGACCTGATTCTAACGCACTTCTAACCGACCCTAAAAAACGTAGTAACCAGCCAAGCCCTGACCTCCATAATACCTCTGTACCACCTCACTCTTTTTCAGCGCATTGTTGGCACTAACATCGCTGAAAACTGGTCATTTTTATTTTATTAATAATTAACCTTTCTAACTCTTTCCTCTTCGGCAGCTTCTACCTGGAGGGTTTTTACGCTGCCCCTTCTCATCTGGCTCGCCTTTTCAAGTTTCCGAGATAAGGGTGAGGTAGCCATGGGTCCGAGATTTCTTCGGCCGACCTACACGACTTTACCCGTGTAGCCTACACTTAGGATAGCGGGTTTTTGTCTCCATTCGTATAAAGCGAGTGGCTAGTTCGAGAGCGTCCTACTCTCGTGGTGTGTGTTTTAGGTACTAGAGCACCAGGTGTGCCTGTCTAGGGGACCTCTTACCCCGGGGTTTAGGTTTTTCCACCCTTTGCCCCGCCCCACCACGAGGAACCTAGCGTTATAACTTTGCATATGTTTTAGCACGTTAAGATTTCTCTGTACAAGTTCTTGTATGCATTAGGCCAATTTCTTTTTCTGATTTTGGCGCATGCGCATTGGGTTGACGTCTGCGTCGGGTGTTCGGGGAGTCGGCTCTGAGCTTCTCCAAGGAGCTACAGTTGTTACAAGAGAGCTTATTTTTGTATGTACGTTACCAGCATATGAATATTTTCATTTTGCTTACATAAATTAAAGACAAAGTTTTTCATTTTCAAGCTTGCTTTTGGGGGCTTGGGAGAGACTGGATGGGGGTCTCTAGGATGTACTGTTTAAAGGATATCTAATCTCTTCTTTTTATCTTAACAGACTATGAGTACTCAGTGGTTTGTGTTTTCCACGCTACCCCGGCGCTTGTAAAGATTTTACGTTAGATGCGTTTTCTCGGGTTTATAAAAAAAATTCAGATAGAGAATTTTTCTGTTAATTTTTTTTTTGATGTACTGTTTTGCTATGCCTCGTCTCTCTTTTAAGGTGATTGTAGGATCATAGGTACTTCCCCCACAGGGGCGATATTGCTTGTATTCGTTGTATGTACGCATTGCTATACGTTCTTCTCTTTTCAGAAATCTTGTTCCAAGAATGATTAACTCAGTGGCGCTGCGCCTTAGGTGAAGTTCCAAGTGAACGCCACCTAGAGTTAAAAGAGTACAGAGAGAGAAGATAAGATCTTAGTCCTCTTTGTGGCGCTGCGCCCCTAGAGTTTAATAGCTAAGAGAGAGAGAGATATAAGATAACCTCTTAGGGGCGTTGAAAAAAACGCCGCCTAAAGTGGAGAGGTTTGGAAAGGTAAGAGAGAGATAAGCTCTGATTAACTCAGTGGCGCTGCGCCTTAGGTCGGGTTCCAATAAGCGCCACCTAGAGTTAAGATAGTTCAGAGAGAGAGAAGATATCCTCTTAGGGGCGCTGCGCCCCTAAGTTGTAAAGAGAAAAATTAAGATCCGTACGGTTCCGCAGCCCGTTGTTACGGGGTGAACGGTTCCATACGGTTCCGCGGCCCGTTGTTACGGGGCGAACGGTTCCATTAGACGGTTCTATTGGACGGTTCTATACGGTCCCGCGGCCCGTTGTTACGGGGCGAACGGTTCCATTGGACGGTTCCATACGATTCCGTGGCCCGTGTTTAGGGGCGGACGGTTCCGTTGGGTTCCGTGATCCATACGGTTCCGCGGCCCGTGTTTACAGGGCGGACGGTTCCATTGGACGGTTCCGTGATCCATATTGGACGGTTCCACGGCCCGTGTTTACGGGTCCGTATATAACAGGATAACGTACACCGTACGGCTAGTCCAGTTATACGCCCACTAGCTACCAAGCTACGTGGTCAGGTGACAGGTGACATTCTTGGCAAGAAGTATAGCATTGAGACAGGTATTTTTCTTCTTGGTCCCTGGCCATTAGCTACGCAGTTCCACGGCTCGTGTGAACGCAATTAAGATTGTCTACGTTGAACATTACAGTTCCGTATTTATTTTCACCAGTATCATAGACATGGAGGACAGGTCCCCGAGTGTCGATGTTTTACACACCCATGTTGTCCCGCGATGCATAGCGTGCAAACGCTTCTTTAAATTACGCTCAGGTGACATCCATCTCACGTGTTACGCGTGTAGATTATGCTGCGAGTCAAATCCTTGTACTCTTTGCAGCGATTGGTACCTAGCGGCGTGGTCGGAGCACAGACTCCACCGCGACCGGTATTTTCAAAGAGCGGCGGAGAAAGTGGAGAAGCGATGGTCTGATAGGCCCTCTTCGTCTTCCCCCCCGCCGCCACTGCCACCCAGGCTCAAAGCGCACCCACCTCCCGTTAGGAAGGCGGGGCCGCCGCCCACTCTCAGCGGAGCGCCCCTTGTCGGGCCCCCTCAGCTGAGTAGACGTACGCTAACACGTACTCCAGTGGTGCCTAGCACGGTGGCGGAGCCCTCCGCTCCCGTCTCCCCATTAGGGTCTCCCGAACGAGGCAGACCCTGGAGGAGGGACAGGGATCGGGTCAGTACACACAAGGAGAGGCTGAGTCGACGTCATAGGTCCTCTCCCTCATCCTCCTCTTCCTCATCCTCCCCTGAACATAGGAGGAAACATAGGAAGCAACATCGGGGCCACCCCCTCGAAGATCTCGCTTTTCAGGACACACTCAAGAAGACGCTTGAGACTTTGGTGTCACAGGCTCTGGAGCGGAGGCTTTCGCCTCCTACTCCTCTCTCCCTGGCAGCTGCCACTACCGCGGCTTGGCATCCCCCTGACCCTGAGGTCTTGGAGGAGGATGCCCTCGACATCTATCCTTCGGGAGAGGAGGTCGATTTTCTGGATACGGCACGAGACAGCCCCCCCGGTTCGGGGGACTTCTCCTGCCACCGCGGTTCCAGCCACCATCGGTGCCGCATTTACGATGCCGAATGCACCGGATATGGCCCCCGTATCCTACCGGATATCGGACGAGGTCCTTTTTCCGCCACCTCTCCCGGTGGACCCCCTTTTACAGGGGGAGCGAGTTGCCCAGCTTTTGGATTTCCTTGAACGGGAAATAAATCTGGAGGTCGCAGAGACACCCATAGTCGATGCAGGCCCGCGGTCTCAGCGTAGACTGCTCAGTGCAGCCACAAGGGATGCTACGCCGATGGCTAAGCATTTCCCCATTGATGCCTCCCTGGTGTACAGGATTAGGCATTGGGCTAGGATCCCAGACAAGGACTGGACGGCCTACAACCGGGACGTTGATCAGGTCACACATGTCCAGCCAACTGACTATCAGGCGCTTATAAGGACCCCCGGAGTCCCGGAGGGAGTGTGGCAACTTCTCCGTCAACCGGCGAGCAGCACCGCAGCTGTGTCCGGCTCCGTAGGCAAGGCTCCGAAATTTCGTGACCCTGCGGTCCAGCGGAGGAACGATTCCCTCATAGCTGTTGACCGGGCCGCACGACGGGGTTATAACTACCAGGCCCTTGCCGTTTGGGTAACAGAGGGTTTAGACTCGGTCCTGCGCCGGCATCTCCCGACCGACGTCCTTACTCAGACCCTGCCTCTGTTAACTGGACTCTCGGATTTGCTCGACGCGACAGTCGACCAACTTGCCCGAGTCTCCACTAAGACGGTCCGGGAGAGACGCGAGAATATTCTCCCTCTCCTTGGACTCTCTGCCGTCACTTAGGCGGATCTTCGGCGGTTGCCTACCGAGGGTCCGGACCTATTTGCTGGTCACTTCCGAGATGTCCTGTCGCGCCAGGCGGGCCGCCAGGACGATATTCGGAAGACTCGGAAGCTATTAGCGAAGACGAAGTCCTTCTCTTCTCTTCCCGCTCGTCGCCACCCTTCAACCCTCGCTAAGCGGGGCCGGGGTGTGTCTAAACAGCGACGGTTCCCACATCGCCGTGACCCTGTCACAGGGCCCTCTTCAGCTCCTCCCCCTCGCCAGGAGTCCACTTCGTGGACCACCGGGGGAGACGGGGCAGGGACCGGTCGCCGCTCCTTTCCCGCTGCACGCAGAGTGGGTACCTCTTTCCGAGGGAAAGGGAAAACCAGAGGACAGCGTTTTTGACCCACCCCCGACCCCCCCGTTCAACGGGGCTCCAGTCGGGGGGCGTCTACGGGAATTTTCAGAGGCTTGGGAGAGAATCACCATCGACAAGTGGGTGCTACGAACCATTCGGCAGGGTTACTGTCTAGAGTTCACGTCTCCCCCGCCCCAGGGAGGGGTCTTTCGACCCATTCCCACGCCTCGTCGGGGCGTCCACACCGAGTTGTTGAGGTCAGAAATCGGGGAGTTGCTGGCGAAGAACGCCATCACCTTCATCCCGAACCCTCCCAGGAACCTTGTTATGTCCACATTTTTCCTGGCTCCCAAGAAGGGGAACAAGTGGCGCCCGATAATCAATCTAAGACCGCTCAACAGGTTCATCCGACCGTTGAAGTTCAAGATGGAGACTCTTTACTCCATCCTCCCTCAGTTGACGAGGGGCCTGTGGGCCACCTCCGTCGACCTCACGGACGCATATCTCCATGTGCCGATGTTTGAGGAACACAGGCGTTTTCTGGCATTCCAATTCGAGGGAGTTACGTTCACGTTCAGGGCGGTACCCTTCGGGCTATCGACTGCCCCCAGGGTCTTCACCCGGATCACGAGAGTTCTGGCGGCCTTCTTACGAAGGCAAGGCATCATAATTTTTATGTATCTCGACGACTGGCTGATCGTTGCAGCAGATGCAACCACCGTCGCGAGACACACGAACGTGGTCATACGGGTGGCACAGGACTTGAGGTGGTTGATCAACTTCGCCAAGTCCAACCTAGTTCCGTCTCAGACTCCCATTTTTCTGGGGGTGGTCCTGGACTTTCCTCACGGTCGCATATGGCCGACAGAGGAACGGATCCTTGCTGTGGGGGCGGGAGCCGACGTCCTTCTCTCGTTACCGGCGTCGCCGGCGAGAGCCTGGCTGGTATTCTTGGGGTACCTAGCCAGCCTCGTAGATGTAGTCCCCATGTGCAGCTTTTACATGCAGGATCTACAATTTCATCTACTGGGTCATTTCATCCCATCCCGGAGAGACCTCAGCGTTCTCGTTCCCCGTACGCAGGCGGTGGTCCCCCACATTTGGTGGTGGTGCGTCCACTCTCACCTGTCACAGGGAGCGATTTTTCCGCCCGTCAGACCATCGGTATCGGTGGTAACCGATGCGTCTTTGACGGGGTGGGGAGCGCATTTAGCGTGGTCCCAAGTCGCGGGATTTTGGACGGACGCTTGGTGCGATCAGCACATCAATCTGTTGGAACTAGAGGCGGTACGCCGGGCTCTTCTTCACTTCCTACCTCAGGTCCGGAACAAGACTGTTCTCATATGCACGGACAACAACACGGTAGCGGCGTTTATCAACAGACAGGGAGGCACGAGATCCAGTAGTCTATGGATCTTAGCCAAGTCCCTTCTGTCTTGGTGCATGTTGAACAAGGTCACGCTCCAGGCGGTTCACCTGCCAGGCAAGGCGAACACGATCGTGGATCTGTTATCCCGCCTCCAAGGAGCCCCCACAGAGTGGGCCCTTCTCCCGCGGGTGGCCGAGGCGATCTGGTTAACCTTCGGTCTCCCGGACGTAGATCTGTTCGCGTCCATGGACAACCACAAGCTACCAAATTTTTGCGCTCTCACCCCCGACTCGAGAGTCTGGGTGGTCGACGCGTTCACGGTCGGGTAGGCCCACTTCGTGGGCTACGCCTTCCCACCGTTCGCTCTAGTACCGAGAGTACTGAACAAGGTGGTGTCCGATCAGTGTTTCATGTTTCTTCTGGTAGCTCCCAATTGGCCCGGCCAGCTGTGGTTTCCTCAGCTGCTCAATCTTGTCGCAGGTTTCCCGTAAGAGCTTTCGGTCACGGACGACTTAGTCTCCATTCCGGGCTCCGGCAAACTGCACCACAACCCAAGAGCACTCCATTTGACTGTGTGGCCTCTATCCGTGAATCCCTTGTGTCGCAGGGTCTTTCGGAGGCGGCTGCCCGAATGGCGGCCTCTAGCCGGAGATCTTCTACTTTGGGCATGTATGCTTCCAGACTCGGAATGTTCCGAGACTGGTGCCGGGATAGATCGGTTTCTCCGCATACGGCGCCTCGGTGTCCCGTTCGGTGTCTCAAGCACTATATCAAACATACGCAATCTTTTCAGAACGACGTCACCGCTCTTTTTGTGTCCTTCCAACGGCCGCATCGAGCTGTCTCGCGTTATACGATTTCCCGCTGGATTGTCCAAGCGATCACGTACAATAGGTCCGCGTTGTTCGCGGAACGTTCAGTTCAGGCACACCAGGTACGAGGCATAGCGGCGTCAATTGCGCTTTTTGGCGGGTTCACCTTCACGAGATCCTTCGTGCTGCAGTGTGGAAAACGCCAGCTATGTTCGTCTCAGCTTATCTGGTGGATATTCCGGACTATCAGGGCGGAGTTGCACGGGCAGTTCTTTCTGGAGGAGGACCACCCCCTTCTTGAGGTGAATATGCTTCACTTATTCTCGTTCTCTCGTTCTTTTGACGTGGTTTCGTTATTTTCTTAACGTTTTCTAAATCCGTCATTTTCACTAACGTTTAATTTCGGCCGTTGTTTAGGCTCTGGTTATTTCGTTTGTTTATTCTAACGTAACTTTGCGGTTGTTTTGGCGATTGTTCTTTCGTTCCTTCCCAACGGAATTTTTGCCGATTCTTGAAGCATTTCATTTCGTTTCCGTTTTACTAACGCAGTTTTTGGTGTTCCCTGCTTAGTTTACCTTTACAGACGTTTGGTTCGCTTTATGCTTTTCTGACCCGCTCCGGTTCTCTGACGAACTTGGTGAGTTTTCGTCGTGCCGTTTTGAGCGTGGCTTGCAGTTTGTTTCTGTTCACGGTCGCTTTTTGCGTTGCGTGTCTTCCTGTTTGGTTCACTTGGGTTCTGTGGGCGTTTTACCTCTCGTTTTGATAGTTCAGACCAAACTATCCGGAGGTCTTTCGTCCTTAAGAGGAGAAGGTTTTTCGTCCCTTAAGGGGAATTCGACTATTATGAATTTAGTACCAGCCATTCAAAAAAAAAAAAATTTGCTTCGGTCTGAACTCCCTTCCTTCCTCTCCTCGGTTGCAATCTGATTGCATAATTATAGCATGGAAGGTAAGGTATAACTTGAAGTAAATTTACCCCGCTAAGCGTAGCGGGGATATTTACGAGAGTTATACTTACCTTCCATGCATCCCACCCACCTCCCCTCTCGTTCAGGCCTCGGTGGAATGTTGAGTGAGGTGGTCTAGAGGTATTATGGAGGTCAGGGCTTGGCTGGTTACTACGTTTTTTAGGGTCGGTTAGAAGTGCGTTAGAATCAGGTCATGTGACCAGATTGCATAATTATAGCATGGAAGGTAAGTATAACTCTTGTAAATATCCCCGCTACGCTTAGCGGGGTAAATTTCTCTCATTCTTCCCCTGTTTTCTTTCTTTCCTACCTCTAGAATGATCTAACCTCTCAGGCATAATTTGACCCTCGTTGGCATGGTGCCCTTAAACCCTCATCAAACAAACAAACAAACCTTTGTGTATGAGACTGATGTCCTACTGCACTGCACTCCCTTCAGGAATCATAGCATTACTATTATTCAACAACAAAAAATGTTTTCTTTTTCTGTAAACGTGTAAGCTTCGTCATACAATGACAAGACAGCTTTTAATATTGTGTGAGTTCAAATCAAAGAATTACACTCCTTTGTATCTGATCCATTTTTTCAGGCGCGTTTGGGACTTTCCTACGTGGAAGCTGTAATTTCCATATTCATAGACCTCAGCGCTGGTCAGCAGGTGAGATTCACATCTTCAATTTTTTTTGTTGGAAATCACTGTTTCGATCAAATCTCTAAGCTGCTGCTTCAAAAAATCTTACAAATAGATTGTAGATATCATGTGGGTTTATGGTTTATGTACACCTGACACAAAAATTAAATCCGGTAAGTGGATAATATATTTCATTATAGAAGTCATAACAAATTGAGTACTTAAGTTAGATAGAAAACTGACTAGCAAGGAGCAATTAGAAAGTCTCAACTCCAAAAAAATGTTTTTTAGAAAAAGTAATTTGATATGTCACTTTTAAGCCTCAGATGAAAGTTAGATCCCATCAAGCCTAGAGGGCTTATAGAGCCAGTGCTTATACTTGGTCTCCATGGTACTAAGAGGATGAGAGTACTTGATTCCCCTGGATGGGACACCAGTCCATCACAGCTTAACTCCCCAGACTAAAGTATTGTTGTCAAAGATGTTGTTTTGTCATTAATTAAACAAAACTGTTTTTGGTTTTTTATTATCTTGCTATACATGTTTGTGTGGCAATGTATTTAAGAAAATTTATAAGAATGCTTTTCATTTTCATGTAGACATTTTACTTGTCACATTCATCTTGTATATTCTATTGTTCAACATATTTCAATTGTAATTTACGTTACATCTTTATTCCAGACTGCCGAGGCCCTTCAGATCAGTGGTTTAAATCATCATCTTACACTCCCATTGGTTCATTTGTATCAGAAAGCCGGCCAGCAGACTCCCGGCACTTGGAACTCTACCACTCAGAAAAAGGTAAGTTAAACAAGTGTCTTATTAATCACTTGTTGAATGTCAATTTTATTTTCAGCATTTGTTGAATATTTATTTATTTATTTATTTATCACTCCATTGAGTTACATACAAAGGAAAATTGGTAATTACAAAATAGCATTAGAAACAAAAACAATAAACATATAATGCAATATACAGAATAGTATGGAGTGAATGGTGAACTGGAGGAAGTGTAAAACTTTTGCTAGCCAGCTAGCCATCAACAAAGGAGAATACAATACAAAAAATAATTAGATAGGCCTGCCCCTAACCCATTCACCTACCCAACCAGCGACCTGTTATCACTGAGACCCTGTCGCCCATACTCACCCAAATTACACACCCACCCCACCCCTCCCCTCCCCCTCCCACCCTGCCCTTCTCCTTCCATCCCACCTATCTCCGTCCCTCTACTCCCCTCCCCTCACACCCACCCTCTCTCACCGACATACACAGAAAACAAAGAAGACAGAGAGAAAGAAACGTTGGAATAATGATGGTTAGTTAGGGTCCACGTCACAAAGGCTCTAATGATCGGTTACTTATTATGTTTTCCAACACAACACAGACAAGTTCAAATGCCATACACTTCACGCACACTAAACTTCACTGTACATACACGTGAAATGATAGGCCTCAGTGATTAGATGTGTCAATGAACTTTTCATCATGACAAAGACCTTGAAAAGAAGTTCGTCCACTGCGGATTCTATTGATTTTTGTTTTCAAAAAAGCAAATACCATTCAATGTTTTCCTTTTCAACAATGGACAGCATGGCCGGTGGATTCATGTATAAACTCTCCGCCAGCAATCTTGTACTAACTTAGTGCTATAGTACATGCGTGGTAAATCACTGTATGATAATGTAAGTGTGTTTATCGCGGGAGAAATACAGATTCACGAAATAATGTATCTTACCTGAAAAAATACACATGCATTCGAACTTCAAAAGTGTTGTTTTGGGTTTAAAATGAAAACTTTGTGTCGTATTTTACCTCCACTGTCCTTTGCATCTACGTTCTGTAAAATCACACTTTGGGCCTACTTAGTCGCATACAGACAAGGAACAGATGTGGTGTTTACAATACTTCATTCAGTTTACAACAGTTTGGTTTGCATTATAACTTTTAAACAAAATTATTATTTTTTACCTAAAATCATATGTACAGTATACCCTTGATATTCTGAGTTAAATCAAGTAAACAGAAGCTGCCCTTGGAAATACAGGTTTCTTCAAACCCACGGTTCCACCCGTAGTGCTGAAAGCATTTATTCCCAGGGTTCATATATCTTACGTCGCGTGAACTTTTGCATTAAAGTAATGTATTGCGAAAGAAGGGAGTGATATAAAATGTTTGTTCTTTTGTCAGTCTTATTTAAGTCAATGCTACTTACGTTTCGCTAATCAAAATAACTGAAAGTTTAATTGTTTTAAAATAATTCGGGAGGAATTGCAATTGCTGTATGATCATCACTTTACCTAGCGCGGCACTACGAGGGGAGGGCGGTAATCTCCTTCCCCCACGAGATCGCTTCCTCCCCATTTCCCCGCCAGAAAATTGTTTAAAGCTATCTTATATATACGTTTTGCTCCCCCATGAGACCAAATTGCCACTCTTGCCCCATATGACCAAAATCCTAGCGCCACACCGCACTTAACCCACGAAAGTGTATGTTTAAGTGTGTGTGTGGGGGAAGGGAGAGCGGGGGTTTTGAAATTGTACGAAGATACAAAACATATACCACAATACAGAAGATGTAAATATGGAGAAAATAAGTTGGAACTTTTCCCCAAAAATCCCGCCTATGCGGCCCGTCACATTTACAAAAAATAGTGTTTTTGTAGTATCAATACAAATCGGGAGACGGGGCTTGCACTTTATTCTAGATTGGGTAGCACCCCCCTCCCCACCCCACCTTCTTCCTCCCCCTCCATTTAACAACTCATCATTTCAGATTGCGAGTAAATAAGTTGCAAACATTGTGAGAGAGAAATGCAACTTGAGGTTCTACAAGTTTTGTAAGACGTAAAAGTTATTATTTTGTGCTTAATTCAGTCATAAATATGACGATCACGAAATCACCCCGTAAATTACCCTTCAAATTTAGTATTTATCAGTCTTTATGAAACACTTTCTTCTATGCAAAATATGCTCTTCGCTGTTTCCAATGATATGCATCAATAATGATAAATCAGTATTTACAATGTTTATACCTCTTTATTCTTTTTACATACTCCTCCTCAACTGGTCAAGTCACAGTGGAATCAGGCCGAGGTAAAAGTAGATCGTCTTTTTTCACTGAGCTGACTGGATAAATTAACACGTGTTTTAACGAAAAAAGAAAGTTTTGGGTGTAGTGTCATAAATCAAACACGTGCGAGGAACTCTTGCTCATTATGTAATACTACATCATACATGGGCCTGAATTTTTAGACTCGGCAATTGAAGGAGCGATTGTGAAATGTTAAGGGTACGACTTGGGGTATAAATGAAAACTGTAAATAGGTCAGTGAGAATATTGTAAACAATAAATTCCCCCGCAAAAAAAATACTCTTAAATGGCCTTTTTATCATCTTCTACTGTTCTAGTTACTTGTACAGAATGACTCCCATTTAGCCATAAACAAACACGTTTTCTTCACAAGAAATTTATTTCACAGGAAATAAACCCCACCCATTTTCCTTCTTCAATAAGCAATTGAATTCGAAATCCTTCTGAAATATTGATAATTCTATGGAAAGCTATTATTACTTATCATTTTATAAATCCGTAATAGGCCTACATTAAGTTTGACGAAATTACCCAACATCGAAATAACTACTCACTAGTAAATTCGTACAGAATTTGCAAATGTAATATAAAGGGGGTGATCATTCCCTTTCCCCCGTGATCTGCCCCAGTGAGAATTTGAGTGTTCAGGTCCTTTCTCTTACTGGTATTGTCAAAGGCGGAATGTTTCTACCGAAAATTAGGTGGGATGAGTCACTTAAGTCAGAAATTCAGAGTACAAGATAGGCCTACTGTACTTCTAGTAATATTCTTATAGAAATATTCACTCTATACAAAAATACACAGCAATTAATGGTAAACAATTGCCCTAGCTCACCCAGTCGTAATCGGATTACAAAAACTTAGTTCTAGTTTGCCAACAAAATTATTATCTTAAAATCTTGTACCTTGTAACACAATTAAGGCCGAGGAAGGGAGGGGGCGGTGCTTGGTATTCTCTATGTATCATAAGCTAACAAAAATCTGGGCCAAGTCGAAAGTTTTCTAAGATAATGAGTTACACGGATAATGTTATTGTTTGATATAATTTAGTCCCAGAAGATTTTATACCAAAAGCATATTTTCTGAAGAGTGAATGGTGTTTATATGTATTGTAATCTAAAAATAATGAAATTTCAACGTTTTGGGAACAAATGCAATCAAAACAATGATAATTCTGACTGTTTTCAGTCATAAAATGCATACTATTTATAATACCTGAACACATTGAAGCTAGCGAGCGCATCGTCGATGAAATGAATCCCAGGGTATCAAGTACACAAGGAACGTATCACTTTGTGTATGAATATAAGTTTTAGGTACAGGTGGGAGCTGGTCTTATATTACGCAATGTAGGTTAGTTATATATCTTACGGTCAGGTATGATAATTACCACGCGTGGCGATACGCGATGCGTCTGCGGTAATGACATTGCTCGTTAAACATGTCCCTTTGAAATTGCCAATATTTTAACGGTAGAAGCAAGTATCAATTATCAAATGATTCTTATTCTCTATGAGTATAACAAGAAAGCAAACATCGCCTTAAGATTGTAATAACTTATAATGTTATCGTCACCCTGGGTCCCAAAGCCCATATGGAAGCGTATGAATATTTAGGACCATTTATAATATTGCATATTTGGATTTGATTCATTACGCGCTTGCATGACATGGGAAATTTCCATTACATCGCGGAGAAATGCTTAATATTTTAATTTAAAAGAAATGTTTGGTGTGAAGTAAATTAACAGGAAGGAGGGGAAGGGGGAGGAGGGGGTTATATCCGAAAGATCAAAGGGGTTAGTAAATGTTAGTCTCGGGAGGGGATATCCGTTAATAAATTGCATTAAAACGGTAAAGCAAAGAGGGAGGGGGAGGGGGAGTCGTGTAACTTCACTTTCTTTATCGCGGGGAGATGCTTAATATTTTCATTCAAAAGATGTGTTTGATGCATGTTTGGTGTGAAGTCTATTAACGGGGGAGGGGGGGGGGTAATATCTGAAAGATGTAGAAAGCCTTGGGGTTTATAAATGCCAGTTTCGGGGAGGGGATATACCTTAATAAATTTCCTCATCACAGGAATGCAGAATGCAAAGAAAGGGGAGGGGGTGGTGGTGGGAGTGGTGTAACTCCAGTTCTGTATCGCGGGGAATGCTTATATTTTCATTCAAAAGAGAACAATTCAAAAATTATATTATCTTTAGGAACATTATCAGCTGATATTATCTAAAGTGCATAAGAAGGCACGGTTTGGTATTCACAATCTAATATACTATCAAACATTTGGGTAGAAGCTCTTTGGTCAGAACGAAGTTTGCCCCGACGTATAACTCAGACTTAATAAATAGTGTTGCTCAATATAATGTAGTACGCCTGGGTAGTTAACTATAACAAGAAAACAGTTTTTCGCAAGTGATTGGCTTCTTATTTATTGTAATTTAACAATAATATTTTAGTAGTTCTAGATGACAAACAATCAAAACTATAATTTAATTGTTTTCAGTTTGATTTTTTTTCTTCTCGCAAATGGGGCCCTATATAAAAAAAAAACAAGTGGACGCTAACTCGACATGTTAGCGGCCACGTGTGTTATACAAGGAATATCACTTGATGGAAGAATATTGTTTGTTTTAAGCGGGAGCACGTCTCATATTACGGAATCTAGGCAGGGACTGTTGTCAAAGTAACAGCTTCCTGATCTAGGTCATAAAGAATGACAGAAAGGACTCGGGCATCAATTTGTTGGTGACTTTGTACATGAAAATGCCTAGATTGTAATTGTAGAGATCGTAAACAGTTAACAGCTTAAGGTGTCTGAACAAAGGCATGGATGGGGATCTAGGTAAGGCATTACTGATAGTCTTAACAGCTCGTTTTTGGAGGATGTATAAGCGTTGCAAAGTGGAATTATGCGTATTTCCCCATAGGAGAATACCATAAGAAAGGTGGGGGAGAATAAGTGTATTGTAAAGCAACAGAAGTAGGTGAGATGGAATGAAATGCCTTAGTCTATTCAAAATACCCATGTTACGGGCTACTATTTTACAAATTGATGAAACATGTTCTTTCCAATTTAACTTACTATCAATTAAGAGACCTAGGAATTTAGTATACGGAGCTGCCTGGATAATGTTACTATCGATCCTTGCTTCTAGAGGTTGACCACTTGAGTGACTGTCATTGTTACTAAATACAATAAGCTTAGTTTTAGACATATTAAGAGATAAACGATTAGCTTTGAACCAATCAGACACTCGGTAAAACTCGGATGAAAGTTGCCGCAGAGCATTATCAATATTTACATCATGAAGGTAAATTGTGGTGTCATCGGCAAAAAGAATGATATTTAATATAGAAGAGCATTTATAAATGTCGTTAATATAAAGTAAAAATAATAATGGGCCTAATATGGAGCCTTGTGGCACACCTATATTGGTAGTACTAACATTGGATTTTGCATTATTGTATATAACGAACTGTTTTATGCGATCTGATAAATAACTTTGAAACCAATTATGTGAAATTCCACGCACACTGTAATATTTAAGTTTATCAAGTAGTATTCTATGGTCAATGGTGTCAAAAGCTTTGGAAAGGTCGATAAAAAGGCCAACAGTATTAAATTTCTTATCAAGGGAACTTGCAATATCATCAGTAAGTAATAAGGATGCCATATACGTTGAATATTGTTTTCTAAAACCAAACTGACCGCTAAATAATAAGTCATGCTTAGTGATAAATTCTGTTAATCTCTTATGAACTAATTTTTCAAATAATTTGGATAATGTTGGAAGCAATGAAATAGGTCGATAGTTTGAAAAAGATCCTGCGTCGCCTGACTTGAAGATTGGTACTATCTTGGCTATTTTTAATTCAGATGAAACAATTCCGTTACTAAAAGATAGATTTATCACATGAGCCAATGGATTTGCAATACAATAAATAGTTTCTTTAAGAATCATGTTAGAAATGTTATCCCAACCTGAAGAACTCTTGTTTTTAAAAGTTAGAATTTCATCAATAACTTCGAAAGCAGAAGTAGGACTTAAGAAAAAAGAATTTTGTAAACTGTTATCAAGGTAATTGCTGAACTGGTTTGTACCTTTAGGGATTTCTTTGGCAATATTTTCAGCTACTGTTGAGAAATAAATATTAAACGTATTAGCAATTGTATCATCATCATTAACTGCATTACCATCATGCTGAAAAGAATTAGTTTTACTTTTATTACCTCCATTTTTGTTTAGAATTTTACTAATATTTTTTTCATACAGTCTTGTGATCTAAGACAGAGCTAAAAAGTGTGGAATAATGTGACTGTTTAGCTAACTTTATAATATTCTGAAGTTTATTTTTATAAACTTTATATTTTGTTTCGTTTTGTAAAGAAGGATTGTTTTTATACGTATGGTAAAGTTTATTTTTACGTCGAATCGATTTCAATATACCTGAAGTTAGCCAAGGGGACTTTAATTTGTTTACACCTCGTTTATTTCTACGTAACGGGCAATTTTTATTAAAAAGGTTGTTAAAAATGTGTATAAACTTACTATAGGCAGACTGTGCGTCTGTATCTAGAAGTACAATCGATCAATCTGTGTGGGATAAATCAATACGTAACTTTTCTAAATTAGTTGGTCGGAGGTCATTTATAAGTGAATGATTAACATTTAATACTTTTACATTAAACTTACAGGATATGAATATCGGATAATGATCTGAAACGTCAGCAATAACAACACCACTAAATAAAGATTTATCATAAACATTTGTAAAAATATTATCAATAATCGATGCAGATGAAGCTGTAACACGGGTAGGTATATTTATAGTACAATAAAAAGAGTGAGATATTAGGATATCAGACAGATTATCAACTTTAGCATCAATAATTCCCAGATTTATATTAAAATCACCTGCTAAAAAACAATACTTATTTTCTCTATTTATGGTATCTAAGATTAAATCAAGATTTGCAACATTCATATTACCCGTCTTAGAATTGGTCACACCCACCTCACTCACTCCCACCTCCTTATTGGTTCCCCCCAACCCCTCTGTAACAATTGCCACTGCATCCTTACAATCCAACACGTTCTCCTTGCTTGCCCCTGTACAACCTTCCCAGAGCTTCTCTCGCTCCCACAACTCAATTGCTGAGTTCTTCCAAAAAATCCTCCAGATAAAATAGTCTCCTTCCTTCAGCATGCATCACTCTACAACCATATTTAATCCTCCTCTTCCACCCCCTCTCTACTCTGTTTTTAGTTTTACCCATGCACCTCCTCTCTCGATCACAGCTTTCTGGCTTTTGTTCTTGAATTTCTCTCATTCTTCCCCTGGTCTCTTTCCTTACTACCTCTAAAATGATCTGACCTCTCAGGCACAATTTGACCTTCGTTGTCGTGGTGCCGTTAAGACCTCATCAAACAAACAAACAAACAAGATTTGCAAGGAAAGAGACACAATTTGTATCCGGCGGCCTATATATCACAGCAATTATGATATTCTTTGAGCAGTGATTAAGTTCAATAAAAAGTGATTCACTCTCTTCCACATTCAAGTCCTTTCTGGTGGAAAATGAGATATCATCTCGAATATACAATCCAATATCGCCACCCTTTCTATTGTCTCTAGGTGAATTGATAAAATATTATCCTGGAATGGTGTAAAGGTTCAAATCGGAATTTAAAGTTAACCATGTTTCAGTCACAGCAATTATGTCAAAAGGAAAGTTGTTGACAGAAATAATAAAGTTACGATAGGACTAAAACCCTATCGCCTCCCCTCAGCTTTCGCATTAAATCAGACCTCTTTCAACTTGGCATCAACCCCGCCACTCTCGGCACCTACTCCTGGCCCACTTTTCCTCCTTGGGCCACCCCCCTTCCTTCTGTCCACCTAGACCTCTCCACTTATAACAAAACATAAACTCACCAACTCACCCTAACCTCTTCATCAATCTCCACAACCAAATCAAAGACCAACTCTCAAATTACACCTCCATCTATACTGATGGCTCCAAGGAAGGCAACAAGACAGCTGCTGCTGCCATCATCCAAGACATCACCCTCAGTAGCAGACTTCCTGACTACTCATCCATCTTTTCAGCAGAGGCTAAGGCCATTCTCCTTGCCCTCAACTTTATTGAGTACTCTCCTCTTAGTCACTTTGCCATTTTCTCTGACTCAAAGGCTGTTCTTACTTCATTACTCAATCTTAAATGGGATAACCTCACCTGCCACCTCCTCCGGAAACTCTTTTCTCCCACCCTCTGCAGGAAAAGTGTTTTTTTCTTCTGGATACCCAGCCATGTTGGCATCCGTGGCAATGACAGGGCTGATACAGCAGCTAAGCTTGCCCTTTACCTCCTCCCTTCCCCTTTTCCCAAAAGCCTCTCTGACATCAAACCACTTATCGCTTCTCTTGTTTGTGACCGCTTGGCAAACCTTATGGAACTTCCAAATTGATAACAAACTCCATGTTATCCAGCCCACAGTCCCGATCAAATCCACCATCAACAACCTTTCTCGTATCGACAACGTTCATATTACCCGTCTTAGAATTGGTCACACCCACCTCACTCACTCCCACCTCCTTATTGGTTCCCCCCAACCCCTCTGTAACAATTGCCACTGCATCATCACAATCCAACACGTTCTCCTTGCTTTCCCCCTGTATAACCTTCCCAGAGCTTCCCTCGCTCCCCACAACTCAATTGCTGAGTTCTTCCAGAAAAATCATCCAGATAAAATTATCTCCTTCCTTCAGCATGCATCCCTCTATAACCATATTTAATTCTCCTCTTCCACTCCCTCTCTACTTTGTTTTTGTTTTACCCATGCACCTCCTCTCTCGATCACAGCTTTCTGGCTTTTGTTCTTGAATTTCTCTCATTCTCCCCCTGGTCTCTTTCCTTACTACCTCTAAAATGATCTGACCTCTCAGGCACAATTTGACCTTCATTGTTGTGGTGCCGTTAAGACCTCATCAAACAAACAAACAAACATAAAGAGTCAAAGTTTTTTACTAAACTTCTGGAATTAACATGAATAATTGAAAAATCATTTTTGTGATCATCAGTGTGGAGTACGAAGTTCTCTTCAGTTAAGTATTTACAGTCAACAACAGCCTGGAGTCCCTCGTAATTCAAATTATTGCATACGGGAAAAAAATACGGCACATCAAATCCAAGGTAAATTGAAGCTCAACGATATGAAAATATAAAGCAGTGATACATTGACGAGTTTGGCAAATCTTAATTTGAAGGCATATTCCACAAAGAGTTAAAAAAAAGGTTAGTTGGTAAGGAGATAAAGATTTCATCCTGGATGGTCAGATGAAAGTAAAGTTGATACACATCAACGTGCTGCTGCATGGGATCATGTTTAGGAAGTAACTGTTGGTAGGTCATTCACTGATCGAATGTGCTTGATCTTTTCCTGGCCATCTGAATCATGAATTAATGCAAAGACTTTACCGTCACTGGTCCACGAACGTTGGACATATTGATTCTTATAGGTTATGTTGGAAAGTTGTAAGTTTTTCTTCGTTAGATCTTCTTTAACAACAATGTTTGAACCTTTAAGTTTTCTTCTTGCTACCATTACACTTCTTTTGGTATAATAACCAGAAAATTTAGCTATGATTGCTCGTGGCTTCCCGTTATTAATCGTTTTCCCCACTCTGTGGGAACGATCTATGTCTCTGTGTTCGATTGGAATTTGAAGTTTAGTTTTTAAGAGGTTTTTTACCAGATCATTTGTGTTTTCTGCTGGTGACTCGGGAATTCCAAAAATCCTGATGCTGTTCCTTCTCGTATACTGTTCAAGATCGTTTACGTGATTTAATTCTTTCTCCGAGTTTTCTTCAAGAAACTTAATTTTAGATCGAACAGACTTCAATTCAGTTTCCTTTGCGTCCATTTTGACCTCCAGGTCAAAAACCCTCGATTCAAGTTTCTCGACTTCTTCTTTTAATTGTTCTAGCTTCCCTGCTATGGCTTTTCCTACACTTTTTTCTATGAGTTCTTTAAATAGTTCGCTTTGTAGTAGGTCACTGGTAACATGGGACACGGTTTCAAGGTTTGTTTATTGAGTCTGGTCGCTGGTGTGGAACCTGACTTATCTTTGGACATCTTTGATATTTGTGTGTTAGGCTAGTGAGCCTAATGTTACTTCAAACAAAATAGCGTGGAAGTGAAAGGCAAAAAATAGCCGAAAGTCTAATTTCCACAAAGAAAAAGAACAGAAAATAGTTCAGAAGATCTTACATATGTAATGCTTTATGGCTCACCATTTCCCAGTCTGCAGCAGACGTGATTGCACATAAATTTATTCCATTTTTTCCAGAGAGAGCAAACCCTAGGTGCTCATGGGATTCAATGCACTCGGCTGTTTATCAATTTTATTTTTAGCATTTCTTGAATATCAATTTTATTTTTAGCTTTTGTTGACTATCAATTTTATTTTGAGCATTTGCTGAATATCAATTTTATTTTTAGCATTTGTAGAATATCAATTTTGTTTTCAGCATTTGTTGAATATCAATTTTATTTTTAGCATTTGTTGAATATCAATTTTATTTGAAGCATTTGCTGCATACCAATTTTATTTTCAGCAAATGCTCAAAATTTGTTAAATATCAATTTTACTTTTAGCATTTGCTGAATAGCAATTTTATTTTAGCATTTGCTGAATATTAATTTTATTTCAGCATTTGTAGAATATCAATTTTGTTTTCAGCATTTGTTGAATATCAATTTTATTTTTAGCATTTGTAGAATTTCTGAATATCAATTTAACTTTTAGCATTTGTTGAATATTAATTTTATTTGAGGCATTTGCTGAATATCAATTTTTTTTTAGCATTTGTTGAATATCAATTTTATTTTAGCATTTGTTGAATATAAATCTTATTTTTAGAATTTGTTGAATAACAATTTTATTTCTAGCCTTTGTTGAATATCAATTTTATTTTCAGCATTTGTTGAACATCAATTTTATTTTTAGCATTTGTTGAATATCAATTTTGTTTTTTGAGCAATTGTTGAATAATAATTTTGTTTTAGCATTTGTTGAATATCAATTTTATTTTTAGCGTTTGTTTGAACATCAATTTTATTTGAAACATTTGTTGAATATCAATTTCATTTTTTATTTTTAGCATTTGTTGAATATCAATTTTATTTTTTTTTTTTAGCATTTGTTGAATATCAATTTTTGAAGCATTTGTTGAAAATCAATTTTTATTTTTTTTTTTTAGCATTTGTTGAATATCAATTTTTGAAGCATTTGTTGAATATCAATTTTTTCAGCATTTGTTGAATAATAATTTTGTTTTTAGCATTTGTTGAATATCAATTTTATTTTCAACATATTAATGCTGTTGTGGGCATTTTATAAAAGATAATATTTGAAAATAATCTCTTTAAGCTTCATAACCAGATAAACTTGGGTGGTATACCGGTATTTCGGTACGTACCAGCAACAAACTGTACTTAGTACAGTTGGTATTAAACATGAATAAAAATTATCGGTTTATAGCGGTAATAGTTCTGCCCTAAATCCAAAGAAATGAACTGCATTTTCAGCACATAAAAATCCGATAAAAAGAATATATGCTTCAAAATATATTTGGGAATGTTACGTTAATTAAAAAAGTACATCATATTGTAATTTGATGACAAAAAATGATCGCAATAACTTGTGGAGTTCGTTAAACTACTTTTAAACTCTAAATGTTGTTTTAATTCAACAAAGCTTAGACTCTGGTTGCACTACACAACTGGTACAATACGTTAGGCTTGGACGTAAACATTTGATCATAACAAAAACAAAAATAACTTATTTTCAACCTTTTTGACCACAAACATTCAATCTTTATATCAATATCTGCACCGAAATGAAATAATATCTTTAGTCTTTTTGTTTCCTTAAAAAACTAACATTTACACATTTATTTGAACTCAAATTATCGAATATCATCACGAACCATGTTACAATTCTCATGTGTGTAATATCCTACAGGCCCTATATTACAAGACTAGTAATGGAGCATTGGTCAATAGAAAAAATAATCAACTTGAATTTTGTTTCGCATGTGAATTATTTTTATTGTTGAAAAAAAGGTAAATTTCAAGATTTTTTCACCTTTGCTCCCTTTTTTATGATGTTTAACAAAAGTTTACACGTTCCTAATATGATAAGAAATGTGATTGCTATAAACGCTACTACTATGCCAATCATTGTACAAAATACATCAATGTTGTAAATCTGCATAGTGCTGAACGTCTTCATCGCAGGCATTCCAAGGTGGGGTGCACCATTGTTTCGTATCACATAATCAACGTAAAAATAGAATTTCTCCTTTGGTGAGATAGGTTGGTCAGCAAACAGTTTTGCGGTCTTCAGAGCATTCTCCTTGTAGGTGGCATTGGTCAGAACTTCTGTGATGGCGTTCTTGAGGATCTCAGAGGTCATTGTATGGAAATCAATTTTGATCCCCATTTTAGCTCGTTCGGTCAGTTTTATGGCCATGTCATATTGGTCGGCAGTGATTGGAACTGAAACTACAGGAACACCATGGGCAGCAGTTTCGTAGGCGCTATGAGACCCAGAGTGCGTCACAAATAATTTGACGTTCCCGCTACCAAGCAGGTCATGTTGAGGCATCCAATCTACAATGTGTATATTCTTACTGATGTTTTCTGGGATATCTCCTTTATATCTCCATATGACTGACTGTGGAAGTTCCTTTAAGGCATCATGGATTATCTTAAATTTCTTTTTGGCCATTTCGGGAAGCAAAGTACCAAAAGAGACCAGAATGACTCCATGCTGAGCGTTGTTTATTATCTCGTGAAATGGTTCTTGCAGCACTGGCTGGACAGGCTCGTGGTTAAATCCACCTATGCAAATTATGTTCGGTAAAAGTGGTCGTGGACTTTCTAAAGAGTAATCGCAGACTGCCAGAATGATTTTATCTACGTATGTCAGCTCTATTGGAAGGGGATTATTTATCCCATATTTGGTTTTCATGTTATTAAACCCTTCATACCACACGTTTGTAATGAAAAAATATGCTGCTACATACATGATAGTATTCATGAATCTCTCCCTGAAGTTCATTTCATTGCTAAATCCCTGCGTTGACATGCCCACAAATGAAGGTAGATTTGGAAAATATTCGATTCCGTTAATAAATCCTACGCTGTTGAATGCGATTGTCGGTATATCTAGATACTGAGTCAAAACTTTTCCACAGTTTGGAAGTAAATCAACAATTAAAAGATCAAACGATTGGGCTCTAATTTTTTCTGTAACATGTCTGTTTTGAAAAAGTTGCTCACAGTAGGCTAACTCCTGCTGGACCATGGCATAAATTACATCGTATATTGCGGTCTGCTGTTCAGAATTGTGAAAAAAAGTTGCATAAATTCTGGATCTGTTAGTCTCAGGACATCAGTGGGTGGCAGATACTCATAAAATTCAAGGCCTTGCAAATCTTCCAAATACTTTTTGTCCTCAGAATTAATAAGAATCGTGACTTTGTAATCCCTTTCTAAAAGCTCACGAGCAATTTTCTTCATATCCATCAAACGGCTTGAAAATCCTCTCATATGGATACAGCAGAATGTGAGCTCCATCAATGGCATTCAAACTTACAAGAAACGGAAGTATCACTATCAACAGGATTGATTTCATTGTGATTTTGTTGTTTGTGAAGGACCAACAGTTCAAAGACAAATTTTTTTGAGCAAATGTGCATAATGTTTTTTTAACAAAGGCATGCATGAATATTCATGTGCTCCTAGTTCAATGTAATTGCTCACAATTAAATACTGTATATCTCAAGTTATTTTACTCTTCCAAAGAAAACACAAAGCACTCCTCAGATAGGCCCTACACATTAGCACTTTTGAAGTCCTGTATAAGAAATCTTTCATGATACATTGTTTCCCACAAAACTTATGCTGTGTATCCTCACCTGCATAAAGGCTATTCATCACTGTACCATCTTAACAGAAGCTTTGCATAGGGCTGATTGCAAAAATGCACACTGAAGGCATAAAACCTGGAGTACTTTCACTGCTAAAAAAATCAGTGAAGCATGTCGCAAATTGTTGATGGTTGGCAGCACAACAAATGACCACCATCAAGTAAGTTTTACTCATAAGAAAGACAAA